>BROE01000013.1:15869024-16016328 GCA_036571765.1 Plecoglossus altivelis
CTTGCATTTAATGAAATCTTGTTACTGGAGAATTGACTGGGGTGAATTGAGATTTTAATCCCACTGACATCCCACCGTGGAAATGCACACTGGTGGGAACTTTTAATGGAGAGGTCTGTAATCAGAAGACACTTGTATTCAGCTCCCTACAATAATGAATCTCATCAAATGTTAAAGCCAGGGCCGTGTGCAAGGGGCTCGAATTTCAAGGTTTCTGACCATCTCCATTTGAGGCATTCCTCTGGGAGAGTGTGATTACTCAAGTTTAGCAGTTTATTGCCTCATCTTTCAATGGCCACTGAAGCACAAAATTCTCATCTAGGTCGCTCTTTTTTTTGCCGTACTTGAAGAACAGGCTGATATGGACTGACAAACAGCTGCTCCCAACCTGAAAGAGAGACCACTGCAAGAGCAGCTATTGTTACTGCCACTGCTTCTACCCACTGTGTCTTCCACACCATTTTAAAGTAACACAACTGGGCGGCAAAAATCATTTCTGCTACTGTCATGATCAGTAGAGGTTTTCCTCAGTAAGAGTGATCTTGGCTTTTAGTGCTAAACCACACGTCTCCTGCTAGGCCTCTTCCATAGGAAGTCACATGACGGTGTGGTTGCTAGTTCTTATCTTAGCTCGGTGGCCTTCCTCTCAGTCCTGCTTGATCCCTGACACCACATCGCTGTTAAGAGAAGAGGGTGTGTAGATTAGGTCGTTCTCCAGGGCAGAGAAACACTAAACAGCATCAAGACTCTGGTGAGTCTCTCGTACCAGACAAGCACTTGCCCCCCCCCCATCCACTCATGAGACCATGCAAACACAATCCCCTGCTCCATCATAAGTCTACTTTGAAGTGGCCTAATTTAGCGAAATCATTGTTGGAGGACCACGTGTTTGGTGGTGTCGTGCCTCTTGCAACCTTCAACATTGAACATTCCTCGTGAGAATGTTAAATCAACAACGCAAGTGCTGAAATGGGCGATCAAAATACAATACCTGAGCGTCATTGAACCAACCTGATTCATGAACAACATCCTTGGCTGCAGTTGACTGGAATTCAGAACTGAGAGCCCTGTTGGGCCCTAAACATCAGGTATGTGAGGAAAAAAACCCGGTTCAGCTGCCTGTAGCTATAACAACCATGTCCAGTCCAGTGACTTAGCCAGAAACAACAGTCCTAAGGAATCATGCAGAGGTCACATGGGTCACCGTGATGTGATGCAGTTTTATATTTGAATGACCAAACGTGACCTTTGAGATTAGAGGAGAGGCACGCTAGGAGCTCTGTCCCGGGAGGGGCAGGAGAGGGTCCCCGCCGCTGTGAAGCCCATGTCCCTTTGATCCCCAGTAATGAGACTAACACCAGGCTCTGTGGTCACCGGTCACACTGTCACTCCGCTGGAGAGGAGCAGAAAGACCACAGTACAGAGAGGGCGTGTCTTTGGAACTTTAGATGTACAGGGCCTTGAAAACGGAACTGCGGAACGGCAGAGTATACAGAACAATACAGAACAGACAAACGGTAGTAATAACACTGTGATATGGTATGTAGGCTTCACATGAAGATACACTTCATGAGTGAAGAATACTAGCCTACAGTTTGTGCGAAGCCTATTTTAGAACGTACAGTCATCTTGAATGTGCAGCAAAGAATATTGATTTAGTTCACATGCACTTCATAGGCAGGAGTAGGTCTCAGGTTCAATCAGTGAAAATATGTCTCTGTTATCAGTTTGGACATGTTGTTGTGCTCTGTACCATCAGTTGGTTGGGGGGGGAGGCAGGGGGGTGGGTTATCCAGACTGCCCTGACCCCTTTCTGGGGGTGGATGTTGGGCTGGCAGGCTACAGAGAGGCCCTAATGTGCTCTCTCACTCTCTCTCTCTCACCCTCTCTCCCTCTCCCTCTCTCTCTCTCTCTCTCTCTCTCTGTCTCTCTCTCTCTCTCTCTCAGATGTCCACAGAGGTCTGCTGAAGATCAATCATGACAGGGGCCGTCCCCACGAGACTCTCTGTAACATCCCCTGATTGCTTTCTGCGGTGCAGGGCCGTTAAGTGGAGCCTGGCGATGGGCTTCAGGACAACACTTAACAATCAATCAGAAAGGCCACGACCACTTGGCTCTGTATGCTGGGTCTTCCTCCATATTACACACAAACAATAATTCAGGTGGACACGAGTGGCACTCTGGAGTCACATGGGGAAGGTGTCTCATCAGCAGTTTGGGACAAGGGGCCATGTGGA
The DNA here is from genome assembly GCA_036571765.1 of Plecoglossus altivelis. Classification (NCBI taxonomy): domain Eukaryota; kingdom Metazoa; phylum Chordata; class Actinopteri; order Osmeriformes; family Plecoglossidae; genus Plecoglossus; species Plecoglossus altivelis. Next base: position 15,871,262 of record BROE01000013.1, read on the forward strand.
GAGATTAAAACTTTTGTCTGATATACATGGAGTTCAGTCTGTTGTGGGGGCTGGTTGAGTTCTAACTTTGTGTCTGTGCTGATCACTGTGGACCCCCCTCCCCCCATGTCTCTTTTGACCTTCAAAGGTTATCCCAGCTGACTTTGCTCAGAATGACGTCTCGCCATCTGCAGGGTTGGTGAGATAAGACAGATAATCACTCGCCAAAATAATGGACACGCGTGGCACAGCTACGAGCAAACTTAATTTTTACTCCTCCAGGTAAATATTAGGTTACATTGGGCAGTGAGAAACAGACACAGCACTTACAGTAGTTTCTCTGTGACATAGGCCCATCTTCCAGAGAGGGCTTCTTGAAGTTTACCTATTGATTAAGGATTCCATTGACTTAATGAACCCTCCGCTTTCCATCAGACAAGCAGCCGATATATGTTCTAATCTCTAAAACGGATGTCTGGCCCAGGCCCTCTTTAAATGAATTGATCTACTCATCTCCCCACAAATGGGAAAATGGGCAAGTATTGATATGATTCCCAGCTGGTTGATGGATGTGTGTGGCGTTAAAACACGAGCCATAGACCAGAGCAGGGAGGAATTCACTGGAAAGTGCATTACTGGAGCTCTTCAGAGTCAAACCACTATCATTTGAACCCTGGCCAGAAATCTGTCCACCTGTTTGTTTGTGTCATGCACTTTGTCTGATGACAATCCTAGTTCAGAAAGAGTGGAATGATTAAAAAGGCTTTGCGTGTAAAGTAGCGAAAACGTTTCTCCTTCCAGACATATGGCTCTGCAAATAATCTGGATCGGTTTATGAACGGATCCATCTGTAATGAGAGTCGGGCGAAAGATCCCTTTTCACCTTTGATTCGGGTATGACAGAAACTGCAGACAAAGGTCCTGTGTGATGTTCAGACCCCACCGCAAATATTTGTTTGAGTCAGATTGCCCCCAAGGGAACAGGAGACGCCTGCCTCCTTCCAACCCCCCCTATTGTTTCAGTTGCTGAGGAATACACAGCCACATTCTTTTGTGGGACCCAAGTGTTCAGTTCCCACAACAAGCTGCCATTGTTGGATACTTTTGAGATTAGCACCACGATAGCTATGAATATTCACCAATCGGGCAACCAGCTGTAGTCTGAACCACAGGAACTTCTATCTGCCAACTTTTGTTAGTCTTTATCCCCTTTGAAAAACTATCCCTAAAAGATTGTCTGATATCCCCCACTCTCCTATTTTCCATATAAGAAGGGCTTTGTTGGAAAAATTCTAACAATTGCTTTCCCTCAGCGATCTCCATCCATTTGGTTGTCAAAAACGTTAATCTTCTCTCCGGCCTGTTATAATGAGCCAGCTTTATTGGTCAAAGGCCATAATAATTTGAGCTCTTATTTTATAAACTCATTTCTTCCAACTGACATTGTGATAGAGGGAGGAATAATAAATCACAAACACGTTCCCCCAGATTGCATTGTAAATGTCAAACTAGACAGGAAATTGTAATTAAAGAAAGGAAATTGCTTCAAAGAAGCACTTGAATTTTAAAATGAGCTAAGCATGGAATTTTGTAAGCATTTAATTATGGCCCAATTTGCCAAGACTGTTTAGTTTTCTTTCTTTCTTTCTTTCTTTCTTTCTCTCTCTCTCTCTCTCTCTCTCTCTCTCTCTCTCTCTCTCTCTCTCTCTCTGTCAATCTCTCTGATTTCCTTTCTCTGTCTTTCTCGCAAAATCTTTCTGTCTGTCTGTCTGTCTGTCTGTCTGTCTGTCTGTCTCTGTCTCTCTGTCTGTCTCCTTTTCTCCTCCTCATTCAGTCACTCAGTCGCATTATAATTCTATCTTCAGTGCTGCTATTGAGAGCTGGCTGTTGGAGTGCCTGGTGTGTCAGAGCTGAGCGTAACTGTCTTGATTCATGACCGGCTTGATTATTTCATGATATTTCACTTTGCCCTTGTGTCCGTGCTCAGACCTCGTACATTTACTCTGAAACCATTTCCTACCTCCAATTGCTGGCATTTTCATTCATTAAAGGCAGAGTCACTTCTTATGACTGCTGTAGACTGGATTGTTAGTATTTTTGTGCCTTTACCTTGGTATCTAAAGATGCATAATGGCCCATTAGTAGAGACGAAGCATACTTTGGTTGTGCTTTTACCTGCCATTTCATCATAAAGATGAAAAGCCCATCGCTCTCCTTGGTTCGGTTGTGGGTCAATAGAGACACGTTGCACATACATCTGGCAGATTACCATGAGTTAAGAAGCTTGCTGTCCTGTCCCTGACCACAGCGAGGTCCAGGAGAACGGAGAGAGAGAGAGCATACGTGGTGGGCGAGAGCAGGCTCCCGTTCACAGTGATGTCACGCAGCCTCTCTGCAGACCGGCTGAGTAAGAGGAACAACAGAAATCCCACTGAAAAGATCAATTATAGATAGAAGAAAATGAATGGGGAAAGTAATTTAATAAATTATTGAGTTGATGTCTTATATCATGTACAAAAGCAAATGAAAAATTAGATAGTGTATTTGGATGGAGCTGGATTTAAAGAGCTTCAAAATTATATTTAATTAGAAAAAGAAAAAAACAGGACTAGATTGGTATAGGGGGTTTCACTGGGGAGGGTAAATTAATGAGGGCATTTGGAGCGATAGCAAATGATGTGCCAGCTTGGAGTGTGACTGTCTGGACAGTTGAGAAGACGAGAGGGTGGGGGCGAGGAGGGTTAGAGTTGAAAGAGTTGACACTGGAGTGGCATTCTGTCTTTTCTGTCTGCGGTCGGCTCACAGATGGGCAGATTGCGAGGAGTTTCTCTCCTCCGTGAGCTCGGGTTGATTCCAGCTTGCAGTGCCACAGAAACAACAAGCAGCCAGTCTGCTATTGAGCGACACAGATACAGGGCAGAGACAGGGAACCAGAAATGTAATTAAGTTGAAAACCCGCCTCAGTGAAGGGTCAGATAGGCTATCAACAGCCAGATGAACTGGTAAATATGAAGGAATTCTTACATTGCGGAGCGCATCTTTGCAAGTTCAGCTGAACTTTATGTTACACTGTTGTTTTATTCAAAACGACATATTCAACAGTCAATTAAACACAGGTTCCAGAACGTAAGAAGAAGATTCCCTGGTTTCTACTTCAGCCCGGGGAAAAGCAAACAGGGTGAGTAATTAGATGAGGAAACTTGAAAGCTGGATCGCAGTCTCTCCTCTGCGTGAACTGTGATGCAATGAAGCCATGGGACAAACGAGGACGGGAGAGGGACGGAGGGGGAGAGGGACAGAGGGGGAGGAGGGGGGGGGAGGAGCGAGGAGGACCGACAGCAGGAGGGGGTCATTTCATTTGTGTTTCCAGCGTAGTCTCTGGGACGTGACGGCCTGTCTCATTTGGCTTTGGAGCGTCTGGAGAGGCGCGATGCAAATGGAGCGGCTTTCTGGGTGAGGTTAGAAACAGTCCCGGTTCGTGTTGGGACCCCATTGCATCGTCGCTAAACAAGAGCTCTCTGTGATGCTGGTCTCCTGGGACCAAGCCAAACCACTCCTATCATCCGCACTGCCGTGTTACCTAAGCTGCGACATTCACGTTCGCAGCCACTATTTATAAGATGAAAGTCCCTCTTCGGGGAATGTTCAAATTATTATTTTTCCCAATTAATTTGTGTTCTGTGGTGGCTTCCTGGTCCCTTGCTCTCCAGGGGTTGGTGTTTGTGTGCTTGCTCCATAGTCACTGTGTCACAACTCGACGAAGTCGAGACTCTTGGTTTGGGGTGTGTTTTATGTCAACGATGAGCTTAGTTTATGTTAGGTTGATTCCTAAAGATAGAATACATCTCATCTTGGGGAGAATCCAGCATCTTTTCAACTCCAGTTAGTATTCTTTCAAACAATCTGAATCATACTTGGGAGAACTACCCTAGTCAGAGAGAGTTTGAGACACTGTCAAAGATGAAGCAAGGTACCATGGGGATATAAACAATGCAAAACAGGCAGCTCAAAGAAACATAACGTAACATCTATCTATCTATTCTCCTCTCTCTCTTTCTCTGTCTCTCTTTCTCTTTTACGCTCCGTCTCTGTCTTGATTTTTTTTCTCAATCTATTTCTCCAACTGGCTTTCTCACCCCTGTCTTCCGACAATGCACAAACACACTGAGAAGCACAAGGCCAAACTGCAACATTACCGTAGAAGCTCAGTTGACTGATTAGTTTTATTACAGAAAAGTAAAGATAATGGCCACACAGTACATGCGTTGAATGAGTCCATGCAAGTATAGATTTGTGTCAGGCCACTTTATCAAATTCGTTTTTCATGGTTTAGATACGCTTTTCGAATTGAAGGAAGTCATATGGGGTAGCACCCAAATCAGTTACCACGTAAACTTCCAGTTCAGTGATTTAGATTGGGCCTCGAGTCCATGTTCAGAAATCGTACTGCCATTTCTCCATCCACACTTAAAGACTAGTTTCAGCCCCTGGTATTTTGCTGTGGACGTCTCCAGGCAATGCAGCCAAAAAGGTGCTAATGTAAAACGTGTAGCTCCGCTAATGAATCCGTTTCAATATTCTGCAATTCTAAGCATTAAATTATCATAAGGCATCCGCTCTTGGTCCCATTCAAATGAGAAACACTTTGCTTGAAACGAAACGGTTGGACTTAATGAGTTGAGAGAAGAGCGTGATTACCTCCTCGGTTTTCCGTCAACACGTTCTAAAAACGTTCCAAACACGTTCTAAACATGTTCTTGTGGGCGGAAGCCATTAGACCGTTTCCCCTTTGACTTTGAATGAAGTCTACTGAAGTCATTTAATTTGGATTGTTGTCCCCCTATATGTCAATGTACCGTTGAATAGCTCTGCTGATCAATCAAATGTGCATGTGCTTGGCTGTGGCTAAGTACATAGATCTGGGCAAAGTCAAATTCACGTTAAGTGCCCATGGAAATCAGAGATGTTACACTCAGTCCTTCACTCTGGAGACTGGAGAGCCTGTGAAGTCATCTCATCTGCCTTTGTCCTGACATCTGTCAGTGAAATGTGATGATTGGATGGAATGCAACATTAGCAGACAGTTTCAAAACCCCCAGCTAGCCTCAAAAGGGGTATTCACTAAAGGGGCCTGTGCATCAGGGTCATTCTGGCAATGTGAGATCCCCTCCATTAGCTACACTCTTAACTCTGCTGGTATTAATTGCTTGCTGATGTGTGTCTGGATGTGTGCATGTTGGAGAATGTGTGCGTGCGTGTGTGTGTGTGTGCGTGTGTGTGTGTGTGTGAAAGATAGAGAGAGAGTAGGAGAATGTGTGTCTGCGCAGAAAGAAAACATGAAGAATTGAATTATTAAATCATCCATTTGTTCGTTTGTCACATGCAGCTTCGCTGTCTCTACAGCAACCATGCTCTTTGCACCACTGTAATTGAATAACTTATAGAAAAGTCATCACATCTCAGCTCCCCTTCTCTGTCTCTCTCTATTCCTCTTGCTCCCTCTCTCCCAGTCTCTCTTCTCTCTCTATCTCTCTCTCTTTCTCTCGCGCTCTCTCTTTCTCTCTCTATGCGGCACATAAAAAGTCTTCCTGTAACTACCTGGGAGAGCAACCCATCAACAGCTGTTAGAGCTGACTTGAAGGTTAAATATTAGGAAGGAATCCAATTTCTCTTGTCTATTCAGCTCAGCGGTGTGTTAGATTGCAGCTGGAGTGTGCTTACGGAGTGTGGGATATGAAGTGGGCTAATCAATCCCCTCTGCTTCATTCTCAAATTCCTCTCATATCAGGTCCCTGCCCCCCCGGGCAGGCCTTCTGCTTTCCGAAAGCCAATTCCACACGAAATAAGAACTGTGACCTGCAGCTAGAGGGTGAAGTTGAGTTTTTCCTTCATGATTAATCTCTTCTTGGGTGGCTTTCAGAAAAAAAGGGAGAGGGGGTGGAGAGTGAGAGACGGTGAAAAAAAAAAAAAAGAAAACATGCAAGTCGTTGCCTTGTGACGGGCAAGTTTTTTTTTTTTGCCTCCCTCTTGCTCCCTCTCTCTCTCTCTCTTTGAATGAGCCGGTGCAGTGGAGCCTGCTTATCTGGTGAGAGAAAGAGGGAATTCATTTTTTGACAGGGTCTCATGTTGACATTGAGAAAATGAACTACCCGATGCCACGATTAAACCTGTGCTGCCATAATTGTCATATGAACTGTGGAGATGATGAAACTCAGAGTATGTTTTTAGCGGCGCCTCGTTTCAAGGACTTTGGAGGGCTTGGGAGATGGAGTAGCGGATCAAGTGTTTGCCGACTAATACGCGTGTGCATGTATCTCTCGCAGATACACACACATACACTATGCTTTGTTCCAGAGCAAGGCAACCTTGATCCTTCAACCCTCCATTTGAATGAAGCCGAGGCTCTCGACAAACTGGCTAACTCTATACCACCGCGCATCCTTGCTGTAACGGCTTCCTTTGTCTACATCTCCTCAAAGGTGTTCATCCTGTTCTAGTAGGAAGCAGACCTCTTGCGAAAGGGCGGTGGATGATTGTGTGTTGGGAGGTAGATGGAGAGAGGAGATAGCTTGTAAGAGCTACAACAGAGGCCAGCCTTGTTAGAGAATCAGCAGATGGCCCAAATGCTGTCAGAGCAGAGGGGGAAAGTGATACTATAACCTTAAAGTGCCAGTATCACATTTTACAGGTTATAATGACATATGTCACTGAGATTGGACCTGTCAAACGCTCACTCCCTCCAGTTGGATTGTTCTTAATGACTGTGTGTGATGGGCCAGGTGTACTGTTAGACTAGGTCGATGGCCGCCAGCACCAAGAGTGTTGTTTTGAAAGACAGGGAAGAGGTGTGCTAGACTGAGCCAGACATGAGAGTCATTGGGAGCATGGATGTTACATGGATGGCACAACATGTTCAAGTCTGTGGAGCTTCTGGTTTAAAATACAAAAATACAAAGGGATCTCTACTGTATGTACTGTGATTCCTTATTTTGTATCTCTCTCTGTACTATAGATGAAAGCTTTTCCATACTGTAAGTCATTATTTTGAGAAGCAAAATATAAAAAGCGGTGTGCTCACAGGGATTCTAAATGGGTCTCAAAATGTTTGCATTTTTTATGTCTTAATGATGATCCTGCATTTGATGTACACGAGTTACAAATGCAGCTAGTAAATTTTTAAGTGTGTAAAACATTCCATTTGGAAGACAGCCCATTTGCCCAGTACCCCCCACCTAACAAATTGGCCGAGAACAACAAAGTTCAATCTATGCTTGGATATGTCTTTGTTTTTATGTTTTCCCCATCTCCAGCAGGGCACTTATGAAAGTGCTCTTTTGCATGAAAGATAAGGCGCAGGCACCCACGGGGGAACTGATGAGAGTGGATTGGAGGAGATGAGGGAGACCAGACTCCTACTGAGAGGAGCACCTCGGAGCCTGTCGTAACAGTGGGCTGAGGCCCTGACACAAGGCCTAATGGAAGACTGGAGTAGCACACGCCAAGGAGCCGAATTGGAGAAGGAGATCTACGCTAGGTTGAGGTAAACATGTTACCTAGCACTGGTCCGGGTGGGAAGGCACTCAAGACAAGACAGAACAGGGGTACAACCTTTCAAGCCCGCAGCAATGACTTGCGTTACAGTCGTTTTCAAACGGAAGTTTTGGAAACCAGGATGGAGGATCTCACGCAGTAGGAACATCATGGCCTTTGTGCTGTAGAGTGGGTCTGTCTTTCAGCTACGATGGAGGTCCGCTTGTGGATGAGTCATATCTGCTACCAAAGCTATAATTATTCACTTTCATCACTTTGACGCAGAACAGTTCCACTCATAAGTAGCTGTAATAACTTTGTCCTTGTGAGACTTCTGTACAGCACGGTATGTACATTTAGTAGCATTTACATGGGTCAAAATAGAATGTTCTGTATTTCCCTGTGCTGACTCAGTACCACACAGAGATTCAAACCTTTCAGAACCCCCCCCATCAACGCTGTGAGAACTCTGACTCAGAGCTCCATCATATTGCTGAATAAAATATTACCTTTTCCCAATCAGATTTTCAAGTGTTGGCAAGAAAATGTGCGTCCGGGAGTAGAAAAAAAAAAACATGTGTCTGGATTAGATGAGGTTTGCGAAAGCAGCATAAAAGTTGCCGGCTTTAATGATTGGAATGATGATGTGGGAGACTGACACTTTGTCAGTTGCTTTTACTGTGAAGAGCGAGGGTGTGGGGTGAGCAATCCTGGCTGACTTGTCCTCACCTCATTGTCCTCCTCGCTGGGCTGGAGGGCGGGGCCAGGATGCCCTCTCCTCTGCTGCGGCTCCAACTGTCATCTCCGGCTCGTTCCGAGCAGCGCTGCACTTAGGCCCCATTTGCTTTTAAGGATGTCTGACAGGACGACGGCCACGTATGATCAAACTTTACTTTGGCTGTGCTCTTGTGACAGTTCATTCAGAGGGGCTCTAATGCGCTGTCACCAGCTCTCTCCACTCAGCTGCCTGGATTTACCTTCCCCATCTGTCTAAGTCAAGCTGAACCAGGATGGGGGGTGGCAGAGAGGGTGGCGGGGGGACGGAGAGTGCTCGGATAACTACAGGGCCTATACACTTAGTCTACCCCCTACACACACTTGTACACGTGAGGCGCACTCACACACACACACCACACAGGATACATACATACACACGCATAAACACACACACCACATCTTTCCTGCCCTCTGGAATCTTCCCTTTGGGCCTGACCCCTAGATTAGTTCAGTGTATCATCAGCCCTCAACAACACAGTATGGCTGGAGCCATTATTAGAAAGGTAATGTGTCTTACTCATATCACCTTCGTTGCTTGACTGCAGCTGCTTGCAGGGGGGTTTAGAAAGCATTGGGAGTGTGATCGTCTTCACTGGGCCTTGTTCCTCCATGTCCTCCATTAACCTGTTTGTGTTGTCTTCACAGCAGAGAGGAAGGATTCTCAACAGACCTGATAAACAGGCCAGCCACAACGACTTGCAGTGACACACATTCACGGGGGAGAGCATGTGTGTGTGTGCGTGTGTGTGTGTATGTATATTTTTTTTAAGCTTATGAAAAAAACATGACATGCGGCCAAATAATTTACATGCTCTCAATTTTCACTCACATAGAGATGGTTCTTTGGCTTATCAGTGCTTAAAATGCATCTTTAAAAAGCCGCAGGGATATGACACAACCCAGGAATTTAATGATTTTTTATAAACCAGAATCAGCTTTCAGTTCATCTTCTGAACCAGACCAGAGAGCAGAGCAGTCCAGCAGTCCACACGTTTGGAGGCTCCAAGGCCTCCGCCATTATCTTGGGAGAGCACTTATTGCGAAGATGTTAATGTATCGGAACATTTTATTTTAAGGTCTCCATTATGCTTTTTTTATGGTTTAAGCTCCACTGTTTCAGAGTGGCTACACCATGTAGGACATCATCTTAAACTTCTAATAAACATGGAATTGCAGAGAGATAGATTTCCTCCCTCTCTGCCTCTCTCTTTGGGCTTTGATCATGCAATCCCATGACATATCCATCAGGGCCTCTTCATCTCCTACAGGAATGGGCCGAGCCTAATTGGTGCGACCAGGAATAAATCAAAGCAGAAAACAGGAAGCTTTCCAAAAACATCAACTCAAGCCTAGACGGCCACGTCACCCATGAACGAAGACTGCGCCAGTTTACGTGCAGCCCAACCTCCTGCGATGTCTTTGCAGTGTCGCAGTGACAGGTGTAGAGAAGGCACAGCAGGCACAGTCTGTACTTGTGTCGCAGACGCCATCCTGGTGTGGTACCTGTGTTGCTCTCGTAGTCCTTATTCTAATCTTATTTAACAGTCTCTGCCCGACGCTGAATTCAATGCAGACCTTCAGATTGGAGAGTTTCCAAACAATCCCGAGCTCACCCAAGCTTGGAATTGGTTTTCCGTGGAACATCTCCCTCCTCCCTTTGGGCACTTTACCAATTTGACCAAATTTGTTCCATCGCTGCTTCTAAGTACCAGAAGTGTTTTCTGCCCACACTTGGACTCGTTTCTGCAATTTGCACATTCTTTGCAGCACATTAACAGCTTTGTCAGGGCATCAGCTACGTGCTGCAGTGCTGTGGGGGGAGGGGGGGGGTTGGGGGGGTCTCTGCGTCTGTCTGGGAGGGCTGGCTGTATGGTCAGGACGATCTCCTGGTCTCTCAGCTGACCTCAGCCATGCTTAGACGGTACAGTATGTCTTTACTGAGCACCACTTAGCCCTTCCCTGTTGACTGTTGACCCCTGCTGCAGTCAAATGCTGTCCAAAGGCCACACACACTGTTTGGTTTCCCCCTCAACCTCCTTCTCACTTTGGTATTCTTCCAAAGCGTATCTGTGCTTGCATTGTACGTACGAAAGCCGCAATGCACATTTGTGAAATGCAGTGTCTACATTGGCGATAGATGTCGTTCTCCGTTCTGACGGTGTTTTCCAACTACACGTCTAAGCTTCGCTTGCATACTTAGCCTTGCCTTGGCCTTCCTCTCTTTCTCCTCCTCCCTCGCTCTCTCTCCCTCCCGCTCTCACCCGTCCTCCCACGCTCCCATCCCCACTCTCTCTTTCCCTCCCCCTCTCTCTTCAGCGCCGACAATGAGGCTTAGTCAAGCCACGCTGGCTCATTGCGATTGCATTACAAGCCAGGATGTGCTCCAGCGCTCGCCGTGTCACTCTATTAAAAACTCAATATGCCATCTTCATAATCACCCTGGGAGTGAACGCTGCATCTTCCTCAACTTTTGTTTCTTTGCCATCCAATGCGAGACAAATACTCCACAGCGTGAAGGCACCTGTCCACTTGATGTATTACGGGAGTACAATGGGCCACTAAAAGTTGATATACTGTAATTGTGTGAGATAATTAGAGTTATAAAACCCTCCGTAAATGCCCCATCGGGAAGGGGAGTATTAGATTATGTCCACTGAAATGCACGCCCACTGCTTTTTTTAATTTAAGGGATGAGTGTTAGCGGAAATATCATTTAGCCCTGCGATCACATTGGAGGTGTACACACAGATAAAGACCTGAATGCTTCATAAACCATTGCTTAAGAGTTAGACGATGAGGGCATGAAATAGGGGGAAGCTCCTGCTGGTGAATGGAAACTTGGTTAGCTGCAGCGCATCGCTATGGAGACATGGAGCTCTGGCTGTCAACTGCTTCAGGCACCAAAAGCAATTAACAGAAACTTAAAATAATTGGAACTAATTTTTCTCTTGCTATCTGTAGAAAATGATGCATTACTGTGTATGTTGATTATGTGCAGAAAGAACTTTATCTGCAAAGGGAATACCTTATGCTGAGTCTGCTCCTTTAAAGTGGCAGCTTTGGGGGATGTCGGAATGGGATTTCATTCTCCATATGCAGGCTTCTCTGTCTCTCTCTCTTTCTCTCTCTCTCTTTCTCTCTCTCTTTCTCTCTCTCTTTCTCTCTCTGTCTTTCTCTCTCTGTCTTTCTCTCACTCTCTTCTCTTTTCTCTCAATGGCGAGTTCAGAGTTCAAATTCATCAAACGCAGTGTCATTGTGTATGAGTCTTTACCTGTCTGGACTGACTATTTCCCTGCACCTTGCTTTTAGGGACAATCGGCTTCTGAGGAGCAGAAGCATAACAAAGCGAGGTGAATCAAAGTGAAAGCGCCGTGCACCTCAGAGATCCAGCGCTCCACACCGCGCGTCCCTTCTCTTGAAGTCTTTCGGTGCACGCGTGTCCGCGGACCACACACTCTCACAGGGGGGTCCAAGCTGGGGGATTGTGGGTAATCTACGAGGGCTTTTCATGCCTTCCTGTCCCACCTCTGAAGCTTTGTGTACTGTTGTCAAGCCAGGGAATCAATCCTCAGTTGCCTTTGGATGTGCAACAAAATCGGCCTCGTTTGAAGAAACGCGGGGAAAAACAATCCATATTCAAATGTCAAGCTTTGTTCATGTTTGCCTTTAATAACCTGGGTAGAAATGTTTCTTTTTAATTTCCCCAAGAGGAAATCTGCTCACGCGTGCCGACGCCTTGTTGATGTTTCATTCTAAACGCACATACGCCCCAAAATATGACTGTGCTAGCCGTTTATTTGTTTGATTCAAGAGAGAGGAAGGTTGTGTGGTGTTCAGCGCTAGGCCTTATCTGCCTCTGTTCCAGATGCTGCGCCTCTCTGGCCCACGTGTTCTACAAGAGAGGAAAGCAGTCTGTGGGGGAGGTGGGGGTGGCAGGGAGGAGGGGAGGGGTGGGGTGGGGTGGGGTGAGGTGGGGTGGGGGTGCATTTAATGAGCTCTGATGGGCCTGGCTTGGTCTTTATCTTCCTCTGTATCATACTGTTCAGAGTGGCTGTAATAGGATAATAGGCTAATCTGGATAGTTTGTATTTGCTTTTAGACCATTTATTCAAAAGACTCTCTTTGATACATTTGTTTCTCTGAGAGCAGGTAAAGGGTATTTTACCCATGTTGATATTCCGATGTGAATGGTTTGAATGACATCAGTCCAATCACCCCCGAAGGATTTAAGGAGACATCTATGAAGTCTATGTAATGGACCATATGCACTTCAACTCAATTTAGAGCAAAACAGAACCCAGTGAGATCTGCTCTACACATTGAGACCTGCTTGTTTTGTCTGTGCCCTGGTACAGCATGGCCTCTACCCACAGGCCTCCATTTTGCAAAGAGGATGTGGAAAAAAAGAAAGTAAATCTTTACACCCCTGTGTAGAAATAGTGAAATGTTTCCAATAGCTTTATTGGAGCGCAAGAGCAATCCTGAAATTTACAGCAACTGCACCCACCACATGCTATGCATTTGGGGCAATTATTTAGAAATAATCAATTGACTAATGATGGTGTAATTCACGGCTCTCATTAATCTGGTGACTGGCTGTGTTAATCAGTTAAGCTCCCTGGTAGGGGTGGTGCATATCCAATGAGAGAAGCATACTACCTGTGGTAGGGGGTGCCGCAGGATGAGGCAAGGACAGGAGGGAGGGAGGTAGGGAGGGAGGTAGGAAGGCAGGGAGGGAGGGAGGGAGGAGCTCATCAAACAGCAGACATCTTTCGTCTTCTCCCTAACTCTTCTCAAACTGGCCCTAATTACTCGCCAGGATTCCTTTTAGAAAGCTTTGCGTTACAAAATCTTGCCAACGTGAAAGAAATCACAGACACGCGTCAAGTTAGAGACGTCTTTTTGTCCGTCTGCTCCAAAGCTGTGCGCGCCGAATGATGTTGTGCAGTAGAATTAGCAAGGCACAGTTGATAATTAGGGGTTATCAGAACACAAAAAGAAAAACACCAAACTGTCTCTCTCTTACTTCAGAGGCGCTTGGGTTACCATGGACAAGAATGTGTTTATACAGACAAGAATGTGTTGCAATGACAAACATGGTTAACTTTCATTTCAGATTATTATCATTTATTGACGGGATTGATTCTTTACAAACTCTTTGTCAGCCGGATTCCCAAAGGGCTATAAATATTTGTGCAAATTTCTCATGAAAATTCCTTTTCATCCCGTATCTCCACAACTAACAGTAATTATCTGGCTGATGTTGTTTATTTTACGGCGGACAAATTCAAAGGCAGGATTAAGCACTGTGTTGAACCCTCCTGTAGAGATACTGTCAGTCTGGCTCGTCACCGAAGAAGATGGAAGGTTAGAAGTGCCGCATATTAACACGATCTTTTTTGTAAAAATGAGACAAGCTGTGGTCTCGATCATTAGTTCAGTTTGACGTGCGACTGCATGAGCTCAGTTTGTTATTATTGCTTTCTATTCGAAGTTCAAAGAAGTGTCATCCAAGTAATCATGACTAAAATGGCACAGTAATCTATCTTGCTAAGTCAGGATATCTTTGCGGGGGGAAAACTGCTTTCCTGCGTGGCGGAAAAGTGCTTCTGTTGCTCTCTATCTGTGCAGGTGATGCATAGAAGCTAAATACAGGACGTGGAGAACTTTGCCATGCTAAATGACTTGAGGGAATCCCTAAAGGTTGCATATGTAATATTAGTGAGATCTGGCAATGAGAGACTATTGTTCTTGACAAGCCTCTGAGTCCTTAGGCTCTTAGTAAGACAAATGGGGAAATTGAGGTACACAGATTTTCAATAACCTGAGCACCGTCCCACAGTGCCTGCTGGGAGTTGAGGCGGTGCTCTTCCTGCTGTAACGGTGGGGTGTCTGCGAGGACAAGGCCGTGTAAGCACAGCGCGTTAAGCAGGTAACAGCCCGCCCCACCCTGCCCGGCCTCCCGGCAGCCTTTTAGTGGGGATGTTGTGTTCGTTTCCTGGGGATAGGACACCCGCCTCGACACCGCAAATGTTACTTAAAATCATAGCATATTCAGGCCAGCGGAAGATAACAGGATTGCACATGAGACCTGTGCTAATGTCATCTGAAGGGCATTGGGATAAACAGGCACTTGTCTTTGCAGAAGGGGGGTGGGGGTGAAGGGGAGGAGGGGGAGGAGGGGCAGGGGATGCTAGATAGCCAGGCTTTCCCAGGCAGATGGCCTCCCCAGTTAACTTCAGAAGGCCTCTTATTCCACCCTCTCTCTCTCTCTCTCTCTCTCTCTCTCTCTCTCTCTCTCTCTCTCTCTCTCCTTCTTGGAATATTCTCCACTCAACGCCTGGGTCTCTCTCCCTCTCCCTCGCCAACATACTTATTTATAATTTTTGTGTTCCATCCATAAATGCGCTTAGAGACCAAGCAATGCTGGTGAAGTTGCCATGGCTTTCATTAAGGTTGAGCCTGAATAAAATATGGATGTGTAGAGAGTGAATTACAGTGATGGAATGGACCAAATATTGTATTCCTGGCATCAGGGTCTTACTGTCTTGGGAATTCATTCACTCAGGCCTGTGGAACCCCAAGTCTGTCTCCAAGCCCACTGCATTCTTCAGTCACTCAGGAGAAAAATGCACCCCTATTCCAGTTCTGATTGAATGTTCTGTTTCAAGGTTTGCATTGGCTAGGTCTCGCCACAAAGGAAGTACATCTGGAAGCATATCTTGTCATAGCTAGTTTAGTCTCCTCTCGTCCTTAGCAGAGGAAGAGACTTTCCAGCGACGACCTTAAAGCTAACAACTTCAATGTTACTTCAATAAATCCATTATATCCGTGACATTCAAATACCGGCGGTGCTTAAAATGTAATGCGCTTTTAATGATTTTAATGAACAATGACTCACTGAGACAGAAAGAGCTGTGTCATTAAATCCTGACACCTTTGTTATGTATCACACAGAATACCAATATTGGACAACAAGCAGAAAGCTTTCAACGTCAAGACGATACATCAGGAAGATGATGCTACTTTCCTCTCATCCAATCACACTTCAGAATGTTTGTCAATACGCCGTCTGAGGGTCACGTCAAGCTTTGGCAAGGGCTGAAATCGGTTCTTCTTTCAACTCTCTCAACTTCTCGCAAACTTTGAACGAAGCCGAACAAACCCTCATTCGTTCCAGTTTGTTGGGGAAGCGATGAAACTTTATTTCCCCAGACATGTGATATGTGTATTTGATATATACCACATAGTGCATGCTGAATGCAATGTGGACATGCAAGGGCTTCACTGAAACAACTTTCAAATCAGCTAAAGAGAGTGTACTTTCTGTACACACTGGAGAGGGAAAAGAAAGCTTAATTGAAGCAACTAATGAGTAGTTCTTGTTTCCGTCGGGGATATGCCAGGGAGATTGTTTGACAGTTTATCTGTGATAAATAAATGCTTTAAGAGCTAATTAGCTTCTTGGCCCTCAGGGAATGGGGGGTTGGGTGTCCGCCTGTGTGTGCCTGTGTGTGTGTGTGTGTGTGTATGTGTGTGCATGTGTGTGTGCATGTGTGTGTGTGTAGGCCTCCACATGTAGCTGCAAGAATACACCAGTCCACTTAAACTGTGTTCGTACACACACCCACACACACACAGTGTGTGGATGTCAATGGATACACATCCCTAATCCAGCATATTTTCTGATTTAACTAGAAAGGGTATCCCACTTCACACACACACACACACACACACACACATGCACACACACTCCACACAGGCAAGGGGCACAGGGGCTCTTCAACAAATCACAGCAGAAATGGACTCAGTACTTCACAGCGATAAAGCTTGATATTCATCTTATCATGACCAGTGACCCAAACCTCTGTTCATTTGAAACAGGTCAGTCTGCTCTGGTGGTGTTGATTTGTGAACCATTGTGATCAGATCAGCCTTCCCTCCCCTCTCACCTGTGTTCCCTCCCGGTGACTCCCACCTCTCTGAACACTACTAGGAAGAGCTACAGTCTCCAGCTGCCAGCAGCTTCAGACGGACTAAAACTGGTCTGCCCATGTCTCACATTCTCCTCTCTTCTCCTCATGTCCCCTCTTTGTTGCCACTCTTTTCCCTCTCCTGTCCTCCCTTTCCTTCTCCTCTCCTCTCCTCCCCTACGTTCTCCTGTCATTTGAGCTCCATGATGTGTTGCTTGAAGACATATTCCAGGACCTGTTCTGATAAAAAGCCTATCTAGTGCTGGGCCTGCCCTGCAGTCAGAACTGGGCCCTATCGCAACCTCAGTGGAAGTCACCATGGCGGTATCCATGTTCCTGACCGCTACATGGCAGCCACTGCTCTGCATGTTACATCATCAAACCATCACTCATATTGTACTGTCCATAACCACTTACTTTCAAATGGAAATCTGTTGCACACTCCTTGACGTTTCTGACAAATAGAATTAAACCTAATCCATAGTGTGATTGAAGCGTTTATCGACACAGGGAGGTACGGGGACCAATGATACATTTTGAAAATCTGAAACGGAATGGAAAAAGACAGACCATGAGGTGGGAAAATCAAACCAAAAAGTTATTGAATCCATTGAAAACGACTTGATACTCCAGCAAAATAACTTCCCATTTGTACTTCGGCAGTCCACGGAGTGCATGTATTGTCAGCCTACGCCCTTGCATGATGCCATCTCTGTCCTTGTGTCATTGTCAAAGCTTTTTAGCATTGTAAATCCTGTATCTCTGAAAAAGATAGTTAGCGGTTTGACGAAGAGATTTACAGAAGACAATGGGCAGAAAAATAGGATGCAGTGCTGCTGGGAAACTCAAATAATAAGTTGTGATGTTTTTTTGACATCCATCAACTTCAAGTGTCTCAACCATAAATGAAAAATAACAAATAATCTGTCTTGCTTGGGACAAGGTGCGCACACATTCCACTATAACTTTCCCATCCTTTCTTTATGAATGTCTTTCATTCTCACTCCCAACATTGATAATTAGAATTTTTGTTGGGTGACTTTTCAAGGATTTTCTTTCTTTAAATTTTGATGGAAATACATTTTAAATCACACAAGTTTCTGCACTTTTTTATTTACATGCAGTGAGTCTTTCACCAAATCATATTTTTCCGTAATTGAAGGCTTTACACAATGTGTTCTACATTTGAGTCTTCTACTAAGCGTACAGGAAGTAGCAGATGTACAGAGAGTTTGTTGAGTTTGGTGATCATGCCAAACACCTAGGATGAAACTGGGTCACTCAATGCCAGAGCTCTCAAAGGGTGAATCTATAAATAGTTTCTCCGCTGTGGCCTTATGGCAAAAGCTTATTAAATGTATATTGTCTGAAGATTGCTGAACTGTGTTTGGTCCTCATACTGCACTTTCTGGCTCCATATTTCTCATCAGAAACAGCCAACAAAGTGAATTCTGCCTCATGAACCAAAAGTCAGTTATAACCACTCCCTTGTTGTGCCACACTTTCAAACTGCTTTCTGCCTCTTTTAGGACAATGTGTGATTGACAGGCAGCCTTAGTGTGTTCCCCTCCTTCAAAGCCCAGTCTTCATAACCAGGGTGGGTTTTTAATCTGGCCGAACCACCTGTGAGGCCTGTCAGAACTGGAGCCCACAGGGCCAGAGCTGGGCCTCATTACTGAGTCCCTGGTTCTGGCCCGCCTCTCTCTCCCTCTCTCTTGCTCCCCCTCAATACCTCTCTCTTTCTCTGTTTATGTCTGTTTCTCTCTCTCTCTCGCTCTCGCTCTCTCTCTCTGTCAACTGCTCAGCTCTCCTCTACCTCGAAGGCATGGGGCAGGAATGAGAGCCGGCTGCTCGCTTCTCCGCATCACGCCATGGCCGCAATTTGTCATTTTTCACACGAGATGAAGCCTTTTATGAAGCGAAATGAGTTTCCCCAGAATGAAGCGACACAAAAGCCCCGTGATTAATTTGCTTGTTAGGCTATTGCAGCTGTCACCTGTGGAAGACATCTGGACAGCAGATTGACTAATGCCGGCAGCTAGGCTGAAACGTGGCTCTCTCTCGCTCAGTAGTCTAGCCTACAGTCACCCTTTCACTGGGCTTTTAAAGAACTACACGCTGTTGGAAACAGCCCTTTTCTGAGGGATAATTAATAAGCATTACCAGTGATTGACATGGTAATTAGTTGTATTAATGTGGCCATAAGAGGCTTTGAACAGGAAGGAGGGACAGCGAGCAGGCGAGGGGGAGGGAAGTGGGCGGGAGGAGGGGGAGAAGCAAGCCCAAAGTGACCTCACTTAAATCTAATCGCCCATCTGATTACGAGCAGCCCTCTGACAATGTTGTCATCAAAAATGATGTGTTCAACTTAACACAGGGACTTCAGTGTATCTAGTACAGATGGTGACAACTCTTCCCAGCTGTAAGATAGTAGCCATAAACTGCAGTCATTGTGCACACAGCTGATTCAACATATGATTCTACAGCGAGGTCATTTTGTAGTCACTTCCACGTTATCAAATATAACTTAATTTGCGAATGAGCATAATTACACTGTGAATTGCAGTGAAGGGGAGCGTTATTGGGGACATCTGAAGTTTGGGGGGACACTGGCTGGGGTGACCCAGGCCACAGGAGAAGAGAAGGCCATGATGCAATGTTATGGTCAGTGCAGGCTAACGCTTAATTTTTAATTATTAAGGAATTAGAGAGTAGCATCAGTTTATTTATGGATCCTGTGTAATCAGGAAACTCTTCTGAGAAGAACTAGGCCTTGTTGGCATAACTATGAGCCAGTAATATTAAATATGCAACATAATACTCTCATTTTCACATACCTTAGATTTGATCAGGCTATTTTCGAGTATAGATAAACAAATGTTTCAACAGGTCGCGTCACATAACTGCTGCTGGTTATTGCTGAAACCAATTCCCGTCTTCGAAAAACATAAACAGAAAACATGCCATTCCTGAGAGAAAGAGAGAAGGGGATTTACAAAATGGACAAGGCTAATCTAACCTGCTAACAATGATCCGAGCGGAGAGAAGAAAAAAAACAATAACAACATGAACGACTGAAGTAGATGCATGTCTCTCTGCTTCTTCCACCGAATCACTTCCCGGTTAAAGGACGTACGCATGCAGCTACAGCAGGGACGTTTCAGAGCTGGGAATGGGGACTGAAAAGGAAGGAATCATTTCAGACCTCAGAGAAGGCCAAGTTTCTGTGTGGCCATGATAATAGCCATGAGCATGGGTGATGAGAACCCTAAAAACATGCCAACTAAATAAAAATAGGAAAGTGACAGGATTATCAAGTTTCCATGCTTCGTTAGTGGAGTCCTCTACATAACAGTGTGTGTGTGTGTGTGTGTGGTGGGGGGTTGGGGGGGGGTAATTGAAGTTATTGGCAAGGGTGCCTAAGGTTGTCTACACTATCGTTGTTGCAATTCATGTCAGGCTCGTATTACATAGGAAAGGTATGCATTAGTCACCACACTCCCTAATGCATGCAATGTTCAATGACCTACATTTCTGAGGGTATCAAACAGGCATTGTTTACGGTGTGCACAGGATACTGCAGCTGTCCCCCAAACTTTTTGGTGACATGCAATATCCTCAAAGTCATTTTAGAACAGAGCCTTTGCCAGACTAATCTTGCCCCTCCCAGACACACACCGAAGGGATGCCTTCTCTTAAGACCTCCGCCTCACCGCCTTAACACCTCTCTCCGCCCTAATATCTGCCCTCCTCATAACAGCACAGCTCTCCCCGGCACTCCCTCCCAACGCAAACACAGCAAAGCCAGCATATTGCTGCACGTCAGTGTTTTAAGATCAAACGCTCCCCACCACACGAAAGCTGCTTCGCCGCTCAAAACACACATGCGCACGCACGCACGCACGCCATGACTACCCGGGTATGGAGGCCGTCGTGAGGCTATTTCAATAATCTCCAACATGTATGTTTAATGGCCAGGGCCCGACAGGAAATGATCAGCAAATGAAACGAAGCAGCAGGTTATTACGAACCACTCCGATGTCAGCCATGGCCTCCCCACCATTAATTTTATTGTAACTCATTTCTGCGGCCGGACTGGAACAGGATTTAATGTTTCCATTCCCCAAGTCCTGTTCTGCATGACAAATTGTTTTAATAAACATATAGCGGGTAATAATAAAGTCATAATAAGCCTAGCAGTCACCTTATATCACTGCAGTTAAATTCTCCCATAAGCCAACACTGGTTACAATGACAATTACATGTGAGCCAATCCTTAGCAAAGCATACACAATGGACAGATTTAATATAGTTTATAAATATGATTAGTGTCCTGTCGTGTTATTGGGCTCTAGTATTTACATTTCTCTCAAGGATTATTCACTGTACAGGATCAACATTAAATAGTTCTCCCTTTTCCTTTTCCTGCTCTTACTCTCTCTCTCTCTCTTTCTCTCTCTCTCTCTCCCTCGGCGTGCCTCCCCCTCTCCCCTTCACAACTTAATGAAAAACACTGTTGACCGTTAATATTCCACGGATCAATCACCCGTTTTAATTTTGAGGATAAATGTGCAATTGTGAAACTCTCAAAGGTCTCTCCCACCTAGTATTTGTGTGTGTGTGTGTGTGTGTGTTGGTGGGTGCATGTGTGCATGTGTTTTGAGTGTCAGGCTCTCACTGGAAGAGGGGCAAAATGTGTTTGTGTAATGGCTGGTGGTTATTTGAAGGGGTAATTTCATGCTACATTTCAATTATTGCCCAGATTTGTTTTTAGCTCCTCAAGTCATTGGTTCTACCTACAATTGACTGAAGAAAAATATCCACAATCAGTGTAGTGTGCTTTTTGATTATTGGAGGAAGTTGTTTGTTACTTACAGCATCTCACATCAGCGTATAAGTTAATGGAATACAGTATGGAGATTGCTAAGGTCAATTAATGCTGCAGAAAAACATTTAACGCATTCAGCAGGTGTAGAGACAGCAAAGGGACCAATTGACCAGTGTTTTGACAGACCAATACACTGACTGGGCCGCAATAAAATAAATAAATAAATAAATAAAATAAAATAGAATGGCCTCGAGCTTGTGAAGCAGCCGTTCAAGTCAATATCTTTGGGAGTGTCAAAGTCCTAATATGCATGGCTTTTTAAATCAGCAGAATTGAACGGGCAGGGATTTGTGAAAGATTCTTGAGTATGCAAAGACCCATTTTCAAGTATGTTGACTCTACCTACAGTAGCAGGAAAAGACAGAAGGGAGATGAAATGGCTTCCTGTACAACAACCCTGGCAGAGATGAGTTTAGATGGTTGTCAATTGCTCTTCGTAGCCGTCTCTGGGATTGATTAGAGTATCGCATATACCATGTTCAATCTGCATGTCAACTCCTCATTCTGTGCAGGATAAAGCTCAGTGGCAACATGTACACAGGTAATTAGTACACAGGAATGCTGTTTCTCATCTGTTTCCATTGTTGGAGCAGTGACACCATTTTTCCCTGTGCATTACTCCTGGGAGTTTGATTGAGTGTTGATGTTGTAAAGAATTAATTGGATCATGTTGGTAAGGGCTGTATTCCCTGTTTAATACCACAGCATGTCTTTGTAGGAAACAGCACAGTTAGTTCTCCAAATAGGAACCAAAAGGGATAAATCTTCGTTATGTAAAAAAAGTTCCCAAGCAACAGGTCTTGCGTGGAACCAGGCAGAGATGAAGCATCACGCGATAATAAAAACCATGCTGGCCGAACTGTAAAAACCCCTGACAAAGCTCCGAAAGTTATCCCACTTGACATGGTGGCGTTACGCTGTCTCTATTTCTTATTGGCCTGAATATAATATGAGGACTTGACTGTTTTACGAGAGTTTCCTTTGAACATCAGTGGTGTCTAGAGCAGCCATGATGGCCCGGTGATGGGGCAGATCTCTGGGAGACAAGAGGACAAGAGTGAATAGTGAGGACTGAGGTGGAAGAGTTGAGTGCCCCCCCCTTCCCCCCCTCCCTCCCCCCCTTGCTCTGACTGGGCCTGTCTGCCTGTCACCACTCAAACCACCACCACCAACACTAATTGTTGTCAAGCATCGCCCCGACCCTGCCGGGCTCACTCATCGGGCCTAATGGAGAAGAAGAAGGGACGAGGCGCTCCGCCTCGCCATCCAGACAGGGGTCCCTCCATCGCTGCACAGCCCATCGTTAAAGGCCTTCACATGCTGTATCCCTCTCTCTCTCTATCTCTCTCTCTCTCTCTCTCTCAACCTCTCAATCCCTCCATCCAAGCCGCACGCCTAAAACCAGGGTGACATGAAAGGGACCCCATGCACCGCCTGCCTGTGTGCCATTGACAGTTAAATGAAATATTTATTTAAGATATCTAAAAACATGTATTCCTCCTCGGCTCTAGTTACTGAGAACATTGACTTCTGAAGTCCCTCGCTGCCACTGGAGCCTGGCCCTCCAGTGAGTCAATTAGGAGGGCTTAGAAACGTCTGCCATTCACGCTTTCTTCAAGGCCTTGGCCCAGGCCCTCACTTTTCATCATGGCTTCTTTTCATCCATTTCTACGGTGAGAACAGGGAAAACAAAAGGACACTGAGGCTTTTTAACCTGAGCAGAAAACGAGCTAAATCAAGATCAGTTTTGCCCAAGACTGTCGGTGAAAGGAAAGACATTTCTGTTAGATCCCTTTTTTAAACCTTAACGCTAACGAACGATGAACTCATGTTCACTCGAACGCTTCCAGACGCTCAATTACAAATGCTGTTCTCATTTGTGTTGGAGCTATGGTTTATAGGTTTTCAATAATTTTAGCTTGCATCAACAAGCCATCCCAAGGATTGCATGACCTTCAAAAGCATTCATATTTCTATAACTAAGTTATATGCTTATTGCTGGACGTTGGTTGGGTTATTCTTTTATTGGTCTGTTTTTCCTTCCAATGTTTAAAAAACCGTTGTCATTCTTGAAAGTATGATTAATATCTCGGGTTCTTTTTTAATTTGTTTTTCTTCCAGAACATATATATGGAAACCTGTTGAGGTTAACCACATTATCCCTCTAAATTCCTACCAGAAGGGATGTCAGAATGACTTAAAGTGTTTGTTTTTTTCAAACTGGACTGTATTGGATCTCCGAGTTGGATTCCAATTCACTGTTCTGTAAAACTGCCCAAAGAAGGAGTGGGTTTCACTCCCTTGTTAATTTGTTCGTTTGCTGCCTTCCTGGAAACTCTTCCTGGGTCTCTGGTGTAGCAATGCAGGAGGTTACTCATACCCACCAGCTTGGCCTATGGTGTGATTGTGGCAGCCACACTGTCCCTGTGACTAGGGACAGACCATCAGTGGTGAGGTAAGGCAGAACAGGAAAGACAGCTGATGGTTTATTGGTTGACGTTACTGTGAGTTTGTCTGAGGGAAGCTGACAGAGATGGAATGTGACTCCTCTGTTTGCCTCATTAGATCAGAGCAGATATTGGTCACAGAGTGGTAGATGTTGTGGCTCAGTCTGCAGAGGATCGCTGTAGTAATTACACTGGCACATACACACACAGCTAGAGGCTTTCTATGACAACTCTCATCTGGAAGGACCTTCTCAGAGAGACAGTACCAGCTAACGCATGAATTACTGGCTGTAGATGGGGAAGCGGATCGGAAGGTTTATTGTTCACAGTCATATTGTATGTCCTGTCTGCAGTCGTAAAGTGGGCTACCAGATTGTTAAAAATCAGAAAGTATGGCTAAACTTTGCAGCGAGTTACGGTTTGTGAAAAGCTTGAAAAGAAAGGCAGCGAAATCACCTTAGTCAGGTCATACATGAAAAAAGTGTCATGTTAAGCATGATGCAGTACGCTATTTGATTGTGATACGGCAAACATATGGAAGAGTCACTTTTGTTGGAAGCGCTGGCCAAATCTCATCCATGGCCGTTGCTTTTTACTTCAGTGTTGAAACTTTCGAAAACATCAACACGACTGCCAACAGACAATAGATCGCTGTAGATTATGCTGCAGTGATCACACCAGAACAGAGTATCCTAGCGAAACCCTTAAATGAAACTTCTATTTCAAGTAAACCTCCTGGTCTCCTGGTAGATGTGTTTTCTTCGTGAGCGGAGGGTACGGTTCGAGTCCCAGTGGGCATACTTAGAGAGGAGGGAGTTCTCCTACACCTGAGCAACCTCCACATCATCAAGATCCTTGGTGTAATTACCCAGTTCTTTCATTAGACAGGGGATACACTGAACGCCTCTCAACTAATCTGCTGGACTTCATCCTAAACAACTTGACATTCATGGAAAGAGCAGGAGGAGAAGGGCTTAGGGGCCTCCCTGAAGGGCTTGCCTAGGGACAGCAAATGAAGGGAGGGGGGGGGTGGTGAAGGGGAGGAGGCTGGGGGGGGGTGAAGGTTCTTGAGGTGCCAAAGAGCCCGTTCCAACCCCTTGCAAACCCTCCGCAGCCATTTTTGACTGCTCTCCGGTTTCGAGTTGTCTGGAGGAGCTGTGTGTCCCTCGACGACTGCATGTTCTCCTGCTCCCCCGCCCCGCCCCCACCTCACCCCACCCATGGTGACGAGGACCCTGTTTGTCAAATTGGAGTAAAACAAGCTGTGCCCCCATGTGCTCTCCAACATGGTCGGAATGTTTTCCTGTTAGTTTAAGTCTCGTCTCAACTAATTAATATTTTTGCTTATAGCTGCTGCAGCTCCCATGGGACAGCCCTTAATTAATCATTTATAAATCTACACAGCCTCATAGTTTATTAGTCTCTGCCTTTGGCACTGGCTGGCTGCGTTGGGAAACCGCAAATGATTAGTTACAGGAACGAAAGCTTTTTTTCCCTCTTCTCCTCTGCCTCCCTTGTTTCCAACTGATTAGGGCCTCACACAAAGAGACATTTTCATGGCCCTGTGCTGCACTTTAATTCATTTGGAGCGCCTGACACATCATTCAACCCCCCCCCCCCACCCGAGCTACATTAACACCCCCTCCATATACGCACACTAACCTTAGCAACCCTAACCTAGAGTAACACCCACATGCACACACACACACACGCTCCTCTTCTGCTGCCAGCCCCTCTGTCACCTCTGATGTTATTCTTGGTCCATGTTGACGTCCATGGTCAGCGAGAGCTCCCTCGCTCACACCATGGTCAAAACAAAGACCCCAAGCAGCAGGCACCCAGGAGGGAAACTGTAACCGGCCAATGAGAGCACTTGACCAGCCTTGGCGCCATGGAGACAGGACTGCCGTGGAGACAGGGTGATTTCTGGCCATCCTGTCGAGGCGGCGAGGGAGCAGGCCCGGCGACGGGGGTGAAATTCATCCACGATTAATTCCGCCGAGCTGAGGACTGCAAGCCGTGACACAGTGCTAAAGCTGTCTGGCTTTTATTGGAAAAGAGGCCGTATTTCCATCAGTTTAGCCGAAAAATAAATTAATTGAATCAACTGGAAGCGGCGCAGGAGGTTTTCATAATGTCTCGCCGCTCTCATGGAAGGATGTGTCGTGCAACAGGGTTCCTCCATCCAATTAGCCTTCCAGCGGCTCCCTCGTGCTGGACACACACTGCTCCTCATTCCATCTTATCGGTGCCTTCTTACCTCTCTTATCATCAAAGACCTCGCTCTCCAGTATGCCGTGAAGGTAAAGGCAACATTAAGCCCGTCTTCCTAAAGAGACAAACTAATGAAGTTAAGAGAGACACACTGTGCCGCTTCAGCTAGCCTTGACACACTTACATTCTAAAGACATCAATCAGTCGTGCTGCAGACTTCTGACACTGAGCAGGTCAGCGTTGAGAGGGGATACTGGGAGGCATGTCTTTTGTAGTTGTGATATCGGGATGAGAGTAACTTTAGGTCTTCTACCCATGGAGCAGGAACTACGTCACCCAGAAGGCCTCACCCCAGCGATGGCTTCAGTCGACCACTCCAGCCAGCATGGCAAAACATTTCTCCAACAGATAACTCTGGCAGAAGAGAATAATCATTACTCCGCGGAAAATGGAGGGAGAGAGAAAGAGAAATGGTGAGAAGGGGGAGGGATGGTGGGTTGCTCACAGCCTGGGTAATTACACTGTGTTCATTTGAGGGACAAGACTGTGACCAAACATGTGTGTGGCCTCTATTGTGAGTGCAACTATAACCATTCACTTTACTGAAATGTGTCTCAATTGTGTTCCTTTTCTAACACTGAAGGCCCTTTTTACAGAAACAAACTAGAGAGTCTGTATCAGGGGATCAGAGGAACACTGTGTCAGGAGAGTAGAGGAACACTGTGTCAGGAGAGCAGAGGAACACTGTGTCAGGAGGGAGGAACACTGTGTCAGGAGGGAGGAACACTGTGTCAGGAGAACACTGTGCTCAGAAGCAGAGCGAACACTGTGTCAGCACGAGAAATTACACTGTGTCAGGGGAGGAACACTGTGTCGGGGGGAGGACCACTGTGTCAGGAGAACAGAGGAACACTGTGTCAGGAGGGAGGAACACTGTGTCAGGAGGGAAGGAACCACGTCTGTCAGAGAGATAGTAGAGGAAAGAATAGAAGAACACTGTGTCAGGAGAGTACAGGCAGCAAGCGCTCGGAAGGGATCAGAACAGACAACCCACTGTGTCGCAGGGAGCGAGGACACTGCTGTCCAGCGAGCAGAGCGACACCCCTGTGTCAGGAGAGCAGTAGGAACACTGTGCTTAGGGAACGCGGAAGGAAAAACACTGGTGTCGAGAAAGAGCCTAGGAGATACACTGCTGTCAGGAAGAAGGAAACTGTGTCAGGCGAGTAGAGGAACCTGTCAGAGAGTAGAGACACTGTGCTCAGAGAGTAGAGGAACACACTGCTCAGGAGAGCAGAGAACACGTGCAGCAAGGGACAACACGTGTTAGGTGAGAGAAGGAACACTGTGTCAGCGAGAGTAGAGGAAACACTGTGTCAGGAGGGAGGAACACTGTGTCAGGAGAGGAACACTGTGTCAGGAGAGCAGAGGAACACTGTGTCAGGAGAGCAGAGGAACACTGTGTCGGGAGAACAGAGGAACAGGAGGAGAGGTCTTCACAGCACAGCTCATCTACCTGAGTTCTGTCTTCATCACCCTCCTATCTCCTCCTTATCTCCCATCCTTCTATTAGCTCGACAAACCCCCACGTGTCTCCTCTTCTCTCACAGCCATTATGTGCTGAAGGATTTGGCTTCTCCGGAGGCTAACTCGGGGCCAAGGCCCAAAGAGGTTGTAGATTGGCCTGTGTCATTTAGACAAACAGAAAATATTTTTGTATAAGGGTTCTTTCTGTTTTTTTTATGTATCCCGTTTGACAACATAGCTTGAGAGCTAGCCTACGCACACAGACATTTCCTTTGCAGCATTTCTTTGGCTGCTATGTATGTATTCACACTCCAGATTTGTCTGATTGGTGAGTTGACCAAGACCGTAACCGGATCTTCTTGGCAGAGTTTCTAACCACCCAGATATCCTTCCATTGTTTTCACTGGAAGCTCGTTGAGTATATTCTAACAGCCCAACACTAGTCCATAAATCTTACTCCGCTCCTCATGTCCTAAACACCATCGAGCATGTGGAAAAGTTGTGAATTTTACCAATTTAATTCTTGAGAGTTTAAAAAAGCAACGTTCCTCTGAAGCACCGTATTGTTTCCTGCTGGAGTTGAGCCGGAGCCTCAGGGAAAAGCTTTTATTCTCGGATTGTTGTTTTAATTTGATTTTATTCGGAATAATTGCTCGACATGCAAAGTTCAGACACTGGCACTCTAAAACAAACACTAGCATCCTGTAAAAAGTAACGCTCTCCTTTCCTCTTTCAGAACCTCTATCCATCACGATGGCTTTGGGAAAAGATCATATTCTGTTTATTTCTCTCTGTTTGTCTGTCTCATTCTCCCTTTCTCTCTTCTAGCTGTCTCTTTCTTTCTCTCTCTCTCTCTCTCTCTCTCTCTCTCTCTCTCTCTCTCTCTCTCTCTCTCCCTACCTTTCCCTCTCGTCGTTCGCTCCCTCAATCTCTCTGTCTCTTTGTGAAACTCCAGTGAAATATATATTTTATGAACGGTGCTGGAGAGTGCAGGGCGGCTTGTTGCATTTGATTTGTTTGTGTAATAATGAAACCTCTATCACTCAGTGAGCTATTTGGTTGTGAAATTGCTGCACCACAAAACCTGGCGCATTAGAGGCCATAATGTGTTCTGGGTAGATATATGTGTGTGTGAGTGTGTTGTCGCTCCGAGATTGCTTGTTGAACACCAATAGCTAGGGCTTTGCTCCAAATATAAAAAAGGAAATAGCTGCCAGGCAAATTACTGTTTGATCGTCGTGCGAAGGTTGTTCTGTAACAATAATATTCAGATCACGGAAAGTAGACTGACAGGAGTTGGTATTACTCTTAATATAGTCTTCTCAGTCTGGTTCTGTTTGTAATTGGAATGTAAGTCAGGCTGGTGACTGGACTTCCTCTCATAGTTCTCCCTCCCTCTTTTTTCCTCACTCTCCATTCCTCCATCTCATCCCCAAACATCTCATATTCCCCAAGCGTCTGTTTACAGAACCTATCATCTCGCTTATTGAACGCAAAGCAGACGTAATATTGTGTTTCTGAATGTGGAATTGATGGATTTGTCATCTGTGGGCAAGCTGACTTTAGAGGTTGTGTCTGTAAGAGTCCATTACTGTGATCTGTGAAAATGCAAGTTACTGGAGAGAGGGTAATGACTGTATAGATCTGTGTGTCTGCGGGTGTGTGATGGGGTCCTGCATGCATGCGTGCATGACCAAAATCCAACAACATCCATATACCAAATGACTTTTCAGAGTCTCCATGCCAACCGGCAGCAGGGAGGGCCATGCGGGTCAGCCAAAAACAAGCTTTGGCCATTACCCAGGGAGCAAAAGAGGCGATAATAATGAAACAAAGGGCCGTCCGATTCCTTGTAGACAGTGAGGAGCGAGAGAGAAGAGAGAAACTTTTAAAGGAGGGATTTGTGACAGGATGTCCGGCAGTGGCACCGTCCTAATCCGTTCTAATAGAATCCTGATGGTTTCCCTCAGAGATGAGTGTCACTGTGATGAAATGATCAGGCCTCCTCCGGTGGGCTGGCAGGCTCTCATAGCCCCCCGCTCACAACCCAGACAGGCCAGTCTGAGACATGATTTCAAAGTTAGGAGGAGAAGCATAAGCCAGGTTTAAAGTGTTTTAATGAAAAGGTATTTGTCACTGCAAGTTTTTCCTCGGGCCTTTGTGTCGGTGCGAAATAGAAGCCAGCCAATGAAAGCTAAAGGTTTCAGCGAACGAGGCTGCATTATGAGAGCCGATGTTGATTATCCACCGGTGGGGAGGATTTTTCAACAGTACATCCACATTTGCTACATGACAATTCGTCCATATTGAATTAGTATTTGTCCTTATTAGGTTCAGGTACTGGGCTTCGCGATGACTACTGCAGAGCCTGTTGTAGCCTTTGGCTATCCGTTTGCAACCACAAGCCCACAAACACAACCTTTTGATGTTGCCTGCGACACTTACGGTGGGAATGGACGTCATCTTCCTTGATAGAACAAATGTAATCTCCAGGGTTATTGGAATTGTACACACAAATGGATGTACATCCAGACTCCCCCCTTTCTCACTGTGCCATCTCTGTGTAATTCAAACTTTATATCACAATGAAGGATGAATCAATACTTGAGATACTAAATTATGCATTTATAAGAGGTATTGGGCCATTTTGTACTCAGTGCCACTAGATGTAAAACAGCGCCCTTTTATGTGAGATTCAACAGTGTTGTGTGGGACTATCACAGGCCATTACTGTTGAATCAGTCCATTTGGAAAATGGGTTCTATTAGTGACCTTGGTTGAAAGAATCCCAGATAATCTCCAGCTAAACTAACGTATATTCTCCTCACAAGGACAAAGAGAAATCTGCTTATGCACCAGGCACATCTCCAAACAAAGCAATTGTCCACCATACAAACACACATTCTGTTAAAATGCACACACGCACACGCATGCTGTTCAAACAAACCCTAACCCTACACATGCTCCGTAAAATACTGTATCACTGAGCAAGAGTAAGAGTAGCGAATCTCGGTGACGTCAGCAAGAATCAACCTTGTAAAAGACAATCGCCTGGGCCTCCAACCAAATGAAATGGCTACTAAAATGACTTGGCAGATTGTCAACATAATAAGAAGCAGACATGCACCAACTTTAAAGCTGTTTACCCACCTGACTGTGTAACACTACGATTTGGCACCTATGTCCAGATTTAACTGGAAAATGACTTGCTAATCTGTTTCGTTATTTGGAGTAATTGGGTCTGGTGCCAGTGAGGGGGGATTTCCTTGACTGTTGAAAGTATCTGCTAGTAGTCCATTCCCAGCTCCTTGGTATAATTACTCTGACAGAGCTCTGGCCAC
Organism: Plecoglossus altivelis; assembly: GCA_036571765.1. Taxonomy (NCBI): domain Eukaryota; kingdom Metazoa; phylum Chordata; class Actinopteri; order Osmeriformes; family Plecoglossidae; genus Plecoglossus; species Plecoglossus altivelis. The sequence continues at coordinate 15,901,935 of BROE01000013.1, forward strand.
AGGGCCTGTGAGCAGGGCTGCTTTTTAAACTGTAAATTATGAAGGATTAGCATTTATGAATTTGAAATCAGGACTGTGGAGGGAGACACTAAAGCTGCTTAGTGATTGCAGACGGCAGCGTCTGAGCAGGCGGCTCTGCACTCTTCACACACCCTGTGAGTGCACGTGTGTGCACGTGTGTGTGTGCGTGCGTGTGTGTGTGACTGTTCATAGCCTCTGCTGTGGTAACACCAAGTGTGCAGCGAATGGACTCCCAACATTAGCTTGAAGCAAATAAGGAGCTGACATCTTAACATCAACCCCAACACAAGTGAACGTGTGTGTGTGTGTGTTGATGGCTGCGTATTCAAGTGTTTGGGCTAAGGTTGTGCATCTTACTGAGTGTCACACTGTGCAGAATATCCATCGGCTGATTATGTTAATGTGGGACTTGATCCATGCAAAATTATGCATAATGGATTGATGTGACACAAAGTCATCAATTAGACGGATATCAACACAAAACGTGTGACACGGCACAGTATCCAGCGATGGAGAGAGGTCGGGGGAGAAACCCCTTCTTGTGTGCCACACTAGCTGGCACGTGTAAGTATGATGTCATCATTGGTTCTGTGCTTCCTGTTTGTCCGACATGACCTTCTTTTGTCTTTTCTTTGGTTTGATTTTACAGTCCTGGTGCCTCTCAACGGAGGTGTGAGTCCGTGACTGACGTGTAGGGATGTGAGAGCGAGAGAGCGTGGTGAGGCAGGACACGCCCAGGGGCAGGGCTCACATCACACCTGGAGTCCAGGCTTCTACTGGGAGGACTGGACCCCAGTCTTCAGCCTGGAGTGTGAACACACTTAGCCTGGTAGTGGAGAGCTCTGTCAGGGATATCGTTGAGTGTTGATATTGTGTGAGTGTGTGCGTCTGTATATGTGAATATTAATGGAACAATGTAACACCTCCACCACCCATACCCTGCACATAGAACACACTCATGGAAGTGTCCTGTTGTTGTTGGTTTCTGATGCTGTTGTTGTTGTTGTTGGTCTCGTATTTGGCTTGTTTGGCTGACGATCGCTGAATGGCACAAGAGGACTAATAACTATCTGTCTATCACACATGCACACCGCATTCCCACCAGTGCTATGGAGACTGGGTCCAGGGACCTCATATCTGATGATGAAGTGGCTCTGAGAGTAGAATAGATTATTGTTTCTGAGCTAATTGTATGAGCAGAACCCATCTGTTCAGCTTACCCCTGGGCAAAATGGTCCCTCTCTGACAAACTCACTATGACAATGAGCTGTTTCTGCAGGCAGACCCGAGAAGACGACCCCAATACTTCCGGACTAGGTCTCCTATAACAGCTATAGATTGTTGGCAGCATCAAAGCAATGTTTCTCTGCCTCCGTCAGATCTTACCTTAGCTGTGGCTGTGAATATCCTCTTTTTTCAAGGACTGCCACGATATAGAAGTCAGTGTAAAAACATCTAAATTGGAATCCCCCCCCCCAAACACTCGAATACATCACAACAAAAGTAGAAGTTTGACAAAAATGGTCTTATTAAATCTCTTGTGTTGCTTTGGCAGCCAGGGCCCCTTCTAAGGCTCCTCTCCCACACTCGGAGGCATAAATGGACACATCTTATTGATTTGCTTTCAAGACGGATTGCATTGATTTCTGTGAATATGGCAGACTAATCCAGCTGGCTGCGTGTCCACTGGGAGGGAGCAGGGAGGCAGACAGGGGAGCTGAGTCCTGCCCTTCCCACAGCAGGGGACCAGGCCTCATTACAGCAGCCAGGGCACTAACAGCCTTCTGTCCACTCCACCCCCCCCTACCACCACCACCACCACACCCTGCTCCACCACTCGCTCTCCATCCACTCCTCACCGCCCAAATTAAACTGAGAGCTTTTTAATTATTTATCAATACCATCCACTGGTCGCGGATCAATCAGTGTGAATGGTTTTTAAAGATAATGACGCCCAGGCCGATAGACTTGGGAGAATTGATCGGGGATCTTAACCATTTTGATGTTGGCCTCAAGCAAAGCTGATTATTTTCCCTCAGCGGGGTAGTTGCACCAATAGTGAGGGTAATTTGGGGATGGGGTAGGAGAAGGGGTGAGTAGTTTGCCCCAGGAGGTTTCTCAGGCCAACTGGAGTGTGCTCCTGTAAAAGTAAACACAGGCATTGCTGAAAGATGTTGGCCTGTCATTAATCAATTCCTTAAACAGGGCACCTCACTACCAGAGCACATACTGTGCTGTCACTGCCAACACACCCCACTAACACACACGGTAACTACCACACAACACACACAGTAACTACCACACAACACACTACACTAACACACAGTAACTACCACACAACCCACCACACTAACACACAAGGTAACTACCTCACAACCCACCACACTAACACAAAGTAACTACCACACAAATCACCACACTAACACCCATGGTAACTACCACACAACACACCACACTAACACACATGGTAACTACCACACAACACACCACACTAACACACACGGTAAATACCACACACCACACTAACACACACGGTAACTACCACACAACACACCACACTAAGACCCCAACTAACTACTACACAACACAACACACTACACTAACACGCAGTAACTACTACACAACACATTGCACTAACACACATGCTAACTACCCCACAACACTCCACACTGAGACACAAACTAACTACCGCACCACACGACACAGTGACACACGCCATAACACACACACACCATGCTAAAACACACTGTACCTAACGCACAACACACCGCACTAACTCACCCACTAACCAACACACCTCACATCACATTAGCACACCCACAAACAGACAACCCACCAACACACACTGTTACTACACACCACACCGACACAAAGCAGTACTGCACAAGAAACACATTTAAAAACAAAGGATCAGAATCGGAGCACTGATCAGCATTTTCTCCAACAAACCCACACATTTATCCCATTGTTCTAATACACAGGTCAGGGCAGACGCCATATTACTGTAAGGTCAGCATGCGCTTTCTCAGGATCCATCCTGGAGCTCAGAAACTGGGTTCTCTTCTCAGGATGAGACTGTGTGGCCCTGCTACTGCTGACTGGAACCTTCCACAGAAACCTCATCCCTCTTCTTCTGGAAGCCTCAGGAAAAACATCATGTCAAACTGTGCAAAGATCTGTTCTGACTGGAATGATCAGCCAGAGACACACAATACAATCTAATTTCAGAGCACAATATTCAATCACTGTGAACTGAGTGTTGCAGGTGCAGTAAATAAGACGTGGAATGGAGGAGGTATTTCAAATGAATTAATGCTCTAGGATGGATTTGTTTATTTGTTTATTTATTCATTTTTTTTCTTCAAATTAATGAAATATCGCATGTGCTCCACTTACATATTCATTTATCTGAGGATAGAGGTAAAGTATCCTGTGTTGGATCCAGGAGATTGTTTATGTGTGTGCGAGGGGGGAGAGAGGGGGGGACAAGCCAACATGAAGGGGCACAATATAATAAGATTTTATTTCATATTTTTTTCCATGCTAGGGATGGAATTGGATTAGAGCGAGTCTTATTTGTATGGGGTATTGAGCACCACAAAATAAAATCTCACCTATTCAAATTGAAATCAGACCTAGGTGCAGAGGATAATCCTTTTTAAGACAGAATAAACTGAGGGTCCAAACCCACACGTTTCCTATGAAAGAAACGACACCCCACAGAAAAAAGAAAAAGAAATGCTCTATCCTGCCAGGAACATTCCAGGGTGTATTTTTCTAAAAACCCTCAAAATATGTACCGCAAGACATGCTTGATTATGTTCCAGGAGGCATAAACTGTTCCATCCATATTCATCAGGATTCTGAGCCAGTCCCAATCATCGTGTCACACAAAGTCTTAGCCAAAGCACCTTCGCAACAGTGTGGTATTTAGCTGGATTTGGAAAGGGGGGGGGAAGAGAGATTTTGTTTTGAATTCCTCTAGCCTGTTCAGATGTCTGCCACTATCATAGAGCTTCCTGACGGCTTGAGTTACATGGCGTCTCTCTTGACTGGAGGGGCTTAGGACAGTCCTATCAGAGAGAAGTTACAGACATGAGCCTGGACCAGCCTTGGTGTGAAGATGAGCATGGGGGGGTGGGGTGTCTGTGGCGGTCGAAGAGGTGGTAGATGATGGCTGAGCTGCGAGGGACTCTAATGTGAGAAGCGAGGGAGCTGGAAGGAGAGGAGAAGGAGGGTGAGACTGAACCCTCAAATGAACTCACGGCAGCCAGAGGTGTGAGCTCCACTCGCCAGGGCGACGTCGTCGAGATGCCGTGTGCGCCGACGCGAGCAGCTGAGGTACTGCGTAGGCCTTGTTCCCAGCGTAACCCACTGTAAGCTCTTCCAGCCCTCACTAGGCCCTGCACTTGATGGTGTGTCAATTCAATTCAATTCAATTTCTTTTTGCAACGGCCAAAATCACAACAACAGTTGCCTCGAAGGGCGACAAAGATTCCATCATTGGTTAATAAACAGAAAAGAAAGTTAAACAATGTCCATATGATTTTAGCAAATGGACAACTGTCCCAGAATATCCCCTGTCCTTAGACCCTCCTTCTCGGCGAGGACAATGAGGAGCTACTTTACCAGTATCAAGAGCAACTGTAAGTAAAGTACATTTTTTGTATTTGGTATTTCTCGACCAAAGAAAATTATATTTTGGGGCATTTTGGTCTGTGTTTAGTTGGGAAGTGACATGGTGAGTGACTGGACGGTCAGGGAGAGAAAGAATGATGACGTACTGCAAATGGTCCAGGCTGGAATCGTGCCAGGGGTCCTTGCATTAAGGTCTAAGCCTGTGGGCATGAGATCAGGCCACCTGAGAGACTAAACACTGACTCTAACTACTCCATTTATTTTTCTATTTCCTGGGACAGGAATGTCAACCATGAGGCCATGGACAGGTGCAAACATATTTCTGCTGCGTGTCTTTTCTTTCAGGAAAGTGGGAGTGTTCCCCACCTTCTGTCTTTGTACGCCTTCAGCTTCCGTGCCAGACCTTTGTACATTATGCAGTGTGTTGAATTTTTCAGGAGAACAGCACAACTCCTATTATTTGTCCAGAAAGAAAAGACCTGTAAACACAGGAGGATGTTGTCCAGGGGTTTAAACATCACAGCACCTCAACTCATTAATTCTTTATCCTCAACATGCCTGCGGTAATTACAGGTCCTTCCCAAACAATGCTCTCTCTCTTTCTTCTCTCTCTCGCCCTCTCTTTTTTTTCTTTCCCTATCTCTCTGGGGGTTTTTCTCTCCAGAGTTTTTTCTCTCTCGAAAACCTCTGCTTTTCCCATTGTAACAAGCCGTTGTTCGGTGTAATTGTAACAGCACACGTGTTGATTGATTACAGGGCACAATCAGGGTTTGTGGCAGGCCAGCACCTGCACCATCAAGGTTAGCAAGGAGGAACTCAGTGACAAGCCAAGTCTTTTCGTGCAGTGCAACCATGCTTGCTCAGTGAGCCCTCCCACCTAACCAAGGATAGGAGAAAAAATGGACAATGAGAGACATTGAGAGGGAGAGAGGGACAACGAGAGGGAGGGAGAACGAAATGAAACGAGGGAGGGAGAGAGAGGGAGAGCCTCTCTTTCTCTCTTCTCTGAGGAAGGTCAGCACATCAGATAGGACCTACAGCTGCAAACCTCCAGGGTCTTCTGACACCTTGTTCTTCCTCCCTGTGTGAAGTGGGCAGCAAGCGCACGGAGGGACGTTTACCGATGTTGTAATAGGTGACCTTTCTGTGAAGTGGCACACATGCATTTTCATTCCAGGGCATAAATAGCCGAACTTCATAACAATTAAGGTAACCTTTCTGTTTGAATAAGCGACAATTGCTCCAAGAACTGAAATTACACGAATGATGAATTATTTTTGCACCCCGGTACAGAGATGTAGGGAACAAAAAAAAAGGATAGTGAAGAGGCGGAGGAGGGAAAGAGAGTCTTGTCTCACTTGTAAATCCTAGTTATAATGCCTCGTTAAAAAGATTTGGGAAAGCGAACCAGAGGCAGACACGCTCTCTCTTTCTTAAAGGTAGACAGGTCTCAGTGGGATTCATTAATGTGTGTCCCAGTGGTAGTCCTCCTCTCACAGTACAATCGCCTGGGTTAGCAGCTCTCCTGAAATTACACCTAATTGGACAATTACTCAAACTCAGAAACCTGCTGCAATAAGGCAACGAGGCCCCTAATAAACACCTTGTCTTCTCTATAAAAACAAGGAAGTCATTTACCTGACCCAAGAGGCACAATTTTTATCTGAGCTAAATTTATTTTCAAAATAATTGCATGTGCTGCGAATGAGAATATTAAAAAGGTAGCCATGTGTCTGCTGGTGCCGGGGAAGGGAAGGGAAGAGTTATGCAGGCCCACCTCAGGCTCTGCACTGCAGCCCTGTCTCTTGGGGGAGAGCTCGTTTGTTCCACAGATAAGAGCATTGCACACACACTGCTGTAATATTATTGCTGTCATGCCGTAATGAAATAATTACTATTTTGTCTTTCTTTCAAACAACCCCCCCCCCCCACACACACACACACACACACACACACACACAAGTCCCTCTACCCCTACCCTTCCAATGTTGCAATGTTGGTTTGTGGACATCTTTTCTCGCATGTGCGAGGGAAGTTAATTAAACATTGCCAGTGGAAACATACATTTTGTTCATTTTATACCCTGCAGGCGGCTAGGATCCAATGTATTTGATACTTAATGAACCAAGGCAAACTTCATTAGCATCCACATTTGATTGATAATCACCCATTTAATGAACTTTTAAACTTTCAAACTTGTGCATTCTTTCACTTCTTCTACTGCTTTTCCTTTTGGACTTCCTCTTTTCATTCTCTCGTGGTTCTTGACGTGATTAAAGAGTGAACGGTCCTGTTTGAGGGTTCCAGTCATGAACCTCCAGGTCAGACAGTCAAACAGCCACCAGGCCTTCCTGAGCGACCCTCTCTCCCCCCCTCCCTCTCTTCTTTCCTCCCCTCTCCCCTCTCCATGCCCTCCACCTCTCACCCATCAGAGCAGGGATGTACCACCATTTTCACATCTCGCCCGCCGTGGCGTACGAACAGGGGGATGAATAAATAATCGCGTTTGACCTCGCACGTCCAGGGACAACAGTCTAACACCTCCACTGACAAGAGTTCACCAAAATGCCACTCCCCTGCCAAAGGGAGGAGGAGGGAGGTGGAGGGAGAGACAGAGGGAGAGAAAGAGAGAGAGATGAGCAAAGTGCAGCCCAGGAGAGCTGGACGGTGACAAATGGCCTGGAAAAAACAACAGAGGCAGCCGTCTGAAGGGAGGACATGAGTAAAACTCACAAATAATTAACTGGGTAAATATTGGAGAGCGGACTGACTAATTACCGCACACGTCTCACTGCGCTCTCATTATTGTTCCTGTCGTGGTTAACCCCTTCAGTCCTGGTGGGGCCTCCGCCTCCTGGGTCTGCCTCAGACAGCCTCTGAAGACAGACCGGCGCTCACACATTGTGATGTAATTAAATGATTCTATTTAGGAACAACGGATTCTCGGCAAAGTCATTTCCCCTGCCAGGAAGCCTGGGTTGTTTTGGGTTCCGTGCGCTCTCCTCCAACAGTGGAGTCCATTCAGGATTCAGCAGCTCCTGGACTTTCCGGGTCTTGCTTTTTGAGCTACGGCGTCGCATCCCTCTCGTGTGGGCTGTCCAAGGTGCCGTGTTCCTGCTACATGGTCCTCAGGTAAAGCAGGGGCTCTGCTCACACAAGGACGTTTCTCCAATAACGTCCAGGACGCCGGCTAATGACAGCAGCTGGGAGGCAGGCATGCACTGCATCCGAGCTGATTCCACTTTAACGAGCCACTCCAGAGTGCTATTGATTAAAATCTATATTTGACAGGATACTCTCTCCGAGCATATATTAAATGGATAAGAACTCCTTCCACACCGGAGAGCACCACTAAATGGCGGAGAGGGCATTTAGTGGAAAAAAGGGTGTTATTTGTTGAGTGATCTGAGATGTGTTTGAGTCGCTGGGGGAAGGCACGTACCTGTGTGAGAAGCCATGTTCTCTCTTTCCACACTTGCTGTTTTTCTACATTCCCTCTGATGAGCAGGGGGGGAAAATGATGAACAAAACAAACATGCTTTATCATTATTTCCCTTCTCTAAACAGGCTGCCAGAATGCAGAGAGGCCTCTGACTGGGTTTTCCTTTTAATTATCCCTCGCTATCAAAGTGAATGATGAGATTTATAATGAACTCTACATTTCCCATTTGCATGTTCCTCTGTAATTGCCTGATGCAGGCAGGTCTGCGAGAAAAGAACATTTTTCAACACCCGACATTGGCATATTGCCACCCATTCCCCATATTTTGACAAAAGGCAACAATGTTATTTCACTGTGTTATAAGCTTGTGAACATTGAGAGCAAGAAAGAGCGAAAGAGAGAGCGAGAGGAATAGAAGGGGGGGTCGCGAGCAATTTGTTTGCACAGCGAGCACATTTTCCATTAATCGTTTCTTTCTTCTGTAAGGTTTTATTGTTTCAAATGTTCATTTGCTGCTATTAAAAGCTACTTTCATCGTCAACTCTGCTAAACTCTCAGTCAGCAGTCATATAGGTCAGTCAGGTAACCTCCGTATGTTTATGGTGATTAAGGAACATTTGACTGCTCCTCAGGACATTCTGTAGTTTAGCAGCACAGTAGCTGTTGTTTTTATTACTATTGCTGTGGTTGCTGTAGCCAGGCTGCCATCATTAGACCAGTCCCTCATGAAGCAGGGATATTGCAAGGAGAGTTAGAGAACAATGTGAATACTACCTGGAGAACATACAACATGTCCTTCACACCGAACCTCCTGTGTCTGAGTGGTGTTCACATCTCATACCCCAGAAAAGGAGGACAGACGGAGTGAGGGAGTACACACGCTGTACAGTATCCACCTTCCTCTGATTTGATATCGCCTCAAATCCTTTTCTTTCTTAACGGTACGCTTGCAGGAAACAAAATTAAGAATTCCGTCTTGATTATGTATGTTTTTGAAGTGAGGGTAACAAATGTTTTCATAATCCTCGATGAGTTCAAGTCTGTTTTCTCCACCAACCAGCTGACAGCTTCCTAATGCTGCCACATTAAAGTGCTTTTTCCAGTGCGTGTGATGCAGCTTTAACTAGGTCCTGGGGGCATTGTTAGTTATCATTGCCTACTGCTGGAGAGAGCTGAGGCCCCGGTGAAAGCAATTTCAGTTTTCCTCCCAATCAGTGGCGCAACATGAGAGACGGCCAGCAAGAACAAACGGGCTGGCTCACCCTTTCTCCACCGATCTTATCGGAGCCCTGCGCCCGTCCCGAAAGGACCGGCAAACGCAACCATCCTCACTCCCCCCCCCCCCCCCCTCCTCCTCCTCCCAGCCCCCTGCCTCAGCTCCGCCTCGCCTCCCTTCGAAAAGACATGGGATGCTCTCGCCCCCAGGCCCCCAAACTCACGCGCACATCCGCAAATTAGACTCGCAGAGACAGGCTCAAAACGCCCTCCGAGGGCATCTCACATGAGGGTACGTGTGGGGGTCTGCATGAATGCATACAAACATGTGCCCTACATGTATGTGGATAAGTTTGTGTGGGTGTAAGTATGGACTGTTGTGTGTATGTTTTGAATGTACGTGTGGCCATGAATGACCGAGCACCAAACCCATGTCAAACAAGTAATTTCTCTGGTTCTATGAAGTGAATCCAAATGTGGAGGAGTCAATTACATTCTCAAGTATGAGGACAGGCCCTAGTGGGCGGCAGTATTCTACAGTCGCAAACCAAGATCACTACCACTCTCTCTAAAATGACTTCCTACACTGTATTACCATGAGTAAATAACCTGCTGATAAAACACTGATTTTGATTGAGTTTACACGAAAAGCCGACCATGGAAGTTACATGAAACTGCCACATCCAGTCCTTTGTAGGAATGTGTGAAGGTTGCTTCATCTTTCCCGTCTCCTGGTTCTCCCCATCCCTCCCGCTCTCCCTCTCTCTGCCTGTGTTGTCCTAGTGTAGGCCCCAGTGATTTATCTCCAGGCAGATGTCAGATAGGCCAGGTACTAGGAGATACAGAGTGCTGTCAGCAGCAGGCTGAGTTATGTGGCTGGGAGGGGAGAATGACTGCGAGAGGGCAACCTGAGGACTGCCCCACCATCAGAGAGCACACTTAGCATCTCCAATAAATTCAAGTAATTCAGCTTCAGCAGGAGCTAGCAGCGCCGCAGCACCCAGTTCAAAGCCAGGCCCAGATGCTCCGAACAAGCAACCCTATACTGATGTCTTCATCCCTCCCCGGGTCCCAGGACCCTCTTGAATGTCAAACATGGCACATGTGATATATGCTGACAGGCTGTTCATGGTCTTGGCATTTTGGCTTCTTCTCTTTTTTGCACATCACGAGGCATTTACAAGACTTCCACAAGTCTTTATGAACTTCTAACATGATTTCCAAGCCTCGTGATTTGGCATTACGTGCCACATAGCTGGGGTAGGGGCCATGGACCTATAGAATTGTGGGTTGGCTGGAGTGCAGTTCCACAGTAGGAGAGGTATGCAGTACACTTCATCCAAGATGGGTTTTTTTTTATTTATCTCAAGGCACCAATTCAAGGTAATATTAATAATTGGGGACCTCAGAGCTCTCAACTGTTTATCATTAGTGCATTTTTGCATCTAATAATAATCTGGCCTTGGCAGTGTGGTTCACAGCAGAGTGGGTGGCGGTGATGATTAAGATAAAACACATTGTGGTGACCTGCCGCTCCATGCAGATAAGACTCCAATTAATCTGGTCTGAATTGCAGTAATGTCAAATAAAGATAATTACTAAATCACTGGGCTACATTGCTTTGATAGATTTTTGTTACTCAGTGTTATTGCTGCGAGGAATAAAAAAATTAAATGGATTAAATCACAGCCTTTTCAGATGGATTACAACTGCTTTTAAATAACTGCGAGAGCAATTTCATCAGCTGTGCAATTCGAGAAGCCACTGACAGGCTCAACACGCTCACACCGATCTCACTCTCATCGTTTTTCCAAAGACCCTCACTCCCCCCCCCTCACACACACACACATACATGCAAAGAAATCAGCATAAACACAAACACTGATACCCTACTGCTTGGTAAGAAATTTGGATAAGGGTTATAATTTATTCTAAGAAATAGCCAAACAATTAGATACTTGATGGTGATCCAGCCCCCTCTTTTATTTAATGCACCTCCTTCTCAGAGAGGCTTAAGCAGAGGGAGGCAAGGGAACCAGCAGATAACTTTTTGACAGACATCCTTTATATAGTAAACACCAGGAGGAGGGGTGGAAAGGAGGAGAGGGGGGAGGGGGTGGAGGGGGTCGTGGGGCTGTTGTACAAATCATGTTTTATTTACCGCGTTTTGAGGTTCAGGGTTTTAAAAAACAGTAAATTGTCGACCAGTAATCAAAGGCATGCGATGAGAGATTTCACGGGCGGTTATCTTAGGCCTCTCTGACGTCTCTGCGTGTACGCCGGAAGATTGCAGGGAAAAGACTGTGCCAAGCGCCCAGGGCTGTCGAAGGCAGTGCTCCTTTAAAGAAGAGCTGGCACAGAGCCCCCTACCGGAGCTGGGGCCAGGCTATGCATGCATTCATTATAGCCTCCATTAGAGTAAACATCTCCACCTCCCCCTGCACCCGCCCTCCTTGCTTTTAAGTGCCGAATGGCGAGGCAGCTTCCAAGCCACAGAATGAGAACAGTGCCCACACTTCCATCTTATTTATTCATTCATTTATGTATTTCGACATTTCAAGCCAGAGCTTGTTTAGTTTTTTGGAGTGTCTTGTGTTTTTACGTAAAGAGCTTTTACGTGTTTCTACTCTGGCATCTTCGACTCTTTCCTCTGCTAAGAAGTGCTGTAGGAGTATCAGTAGACAGACAGGGGATGGGGGCCTAATTACTGCTCTTGATTCGGAATAGAGGTACAGTTTTGTAGCCCCCCTTACGACCGAGGTTAAAGATAATTGAAACGATAAAATACGATTTAATTCCCCCAAAGAAAAGACAAACTTGTTACTTAATTAGGCTCCTATTTGCTCCCAGTTCTGGATGTGAGCTGGTACAAGGGATGTTTGTCTTTTGACGTTCGATGTTCTTGCCTGGTATTGACCGGATATGAGTTGGAATCAAGGACATTGGAACAATCTGTGTTTTGATCTGAAGTAATGAAGGCTTCTGGTAAGAACATGACCCCCGCTTAAGTGCTGGGCTTCAGGAGCCGACGTGGACTCAGGAAAAGAAATGGAGATCTGAAAACGGCTGTGACGGATAAAGCTCGCGAAGTACATACGTAGAGAACCTGCCTCATCCACGCAGACAGCCAGCAATACACAGTAATCATTTCATCAGATATGCAAGATTCTATCTGAAGCTTCAATCAAACGTAGAAACCCCTGGTGGAGTCAGCTTGTATTTCTAATGAAGAGGTGTCATCATTTAGAATCCAGAAGCAGGATGACCGAGAAGGATATGTGATCAAAAGATGGCCTCTGCTCAGGCCTGCAGTTGTTTGCTTGATCACCAAATTACATATTTTTCTAGAAATGGTATGTTTATGAGATGTAGCTGAGCCATGTGATGGCTATGCATTAGCATCAAGGCAGAAACTAAGCCCCTTGGCCAACACGCTGCTGCTCTACTATTAGTGCAGGATCTCATCTTTAAATCCCTCAAATGTAAATATCTAAGTGACCTAATCTGGGACTCTGGGATGCTGGCCTGAGGGCCAGGGGAAGAGCTGAACACCCCCCACCCTACTCACCCACCACTGTCTGTCTGTCTGTCTGTCTGTCTGTCTGTCTGTCTCTCTCTCTCTCTCTCTCTCTCTCTCTCTCTCTCTCTCTCTCTCTCTCTCCTCTCTACTCCATTTCTCGTATGTCTCTTTCATGTCCTAGTCCTCTTTAACGCCCTCTCACACGTCCCTCTCTCTCTCTCCCTCTCCCTCTCTCTTTTTCTCTCTCTCTCACACTCTCTCTCCACCGATCTCTCTTCTTTCGTCCGGAGCTGGTGAATGATAGGCTGCTTTCGCGTGCGCGATTCGGAGAGCGATGGGGCTGGGTAAGAGGCCCTCTCAGCCCATGCCACCACCGCACCCTGTATCCTCCGCCTGTCACTCTGCCAGACGGCCACTGTCGGCAGAGCACGTGGACAACTAACGAGGAGCAACGCGGTCGGACAGGCTGACGGTCTGGGCTCGCAGTGTGCTGCCACGCTGCCTGGCCCAAGGCTCGCCACGAGATACCCAGAGCCGGGGAACAAGACAGACATGACAGCCGCATGACTCAAGCTTTTTGTGTGTGTGTGTGTATCATATCATTTTACCAATCATCTGCATTTCATTTATCTGGGCCCGGGCTGCAGGAACGCAGAGTGGCAGGCCTGCTGGCCTAGTTAGGGTGGGAGTCGTACAGAGACCAAGGGCGGCTCAGCCAGGGCTGATGAAACCGCCGTGTCCTGTGGTAACTCTGACAACCTTGGCACTCGAAACGGCACTCTGGAATGAAAGCCGTCATGGATGAAGCACGATAGGTCTGTACACTGTTACACTCCATCCCACGGAGGAGGAGCAGAGAGGGGGGGGGATGAACGGGACTTGATCCTTGCGATGTCATTTTCTGGTTGTTTCTGTTTTGGTCCCGCGGTTTGTTTGCGCCCTCTCTGTTTGTTGTGGTGTTGTTGTCGTACTGCAGAGGTACCGAGCTGTTGTTTGCTGCTGGGAGCAACGGCAGCAGGGAGAGAACTGTCCTCACAGGCAGGAGATCTTGTTGTTATTGTTTCCTGTTTGAATCCTAAACACAGGATAAAGCCATCGCTGGTTCGTATTTGCCTCGCAATGGGGTAAACAACGCTACTTCAATACACAGGCCTGTGAGGGATCTGAGGACTGCTTCAGACAGCAGCTGGGAGTTTCTTCTGTTCAGAGTCTAGTAACCTTTTATCTGCCTTAACAGTGAACATCCCACCAACTCCCACTGTGCCTAGCTTGAGCTCCTGCTGTATTTAAAGTGAATCTAATAACGGACATTGAATGTAATATATCCTATGAACTGCATTATTGATGCTTGTACCAGTCAGACGCTCTATTGAGAGGTTAAATGTCTTTGTTGTCATAGAATATTTACCATCAGTCAGTAGCGATTCTCATTATTTCCCTTTTGTAATAAATGAGTTGATATAACTCTGACTCTAAATTTTTAATACTCAAATCATCACCACAGACCTGGGAAACAAAGGGAGAAGGAGGATGGCGAGGTGGAGGGAGGAGGGGGAGGGGAACGTTTGTTAGAAATTAAGTGAAATTGCATAATTTGCTGCTTGGATGCAGAAGAGCGATGTTCCTCCTCTGCAAATTTACAAGTAAAGTACCTAATAATGCCAGGCAATTAGAAAGGACTGCAGTTAGAAAACAAGAGCTGGAGTGCGTGGCTGCTGTGGATTAGGCTGCATTATCCCACAGGAGGAGAAGGAGCGAGGCCCACGCTGGAAGGTGCTGTTACACGAGCACCAAGGACAATGTCTTAAATGCCACACTTCAGCAGCCAGAAGGGGATTTGCTTCTAATTAATTTCCGAAGATTTCCGCCCTCCCCTTTCGGAAGGCCATCCTGTTGGGAGCTGAGCGGAGGAGAGCGCTCCTGTAGCGACAGCCCTGAGCAAATGTTCAACATCATTAAAGACATCAAGTGCCATTGGCTCTCTCTTTGTCACCGCAGCTACCTGGTTTGTCTAGAGCAGGGCGGAGGAGCTTAACGCTTATGACTGCACAGCATCTCAAGGCTCCTAATATTGCTGGCAGAATTTTATGTACTTGAAATGAATTGTAGTGTTCTTCGTTTCGTTTTTGCTCCCAAGGGTTGTTAATCGATGTAATTTCACAAGGTTGATAGCGTTTTTTCATCTTCTGATTAATCTACCAGCTAATCTGTTGACTTGTCTGTTGACTGAAGTTTTCAAGGCCGAAAACTTACTTTTGAGAGCATATCTGTGGTGCTCAACCAAGTATTCCAGTCTCTCCCTCTGTCTCTCGCTCTCTCTCTCTCTCTCTCTCTCTCTCTCTCTCTGTCTCTCTTTATCTCACACACGCACACTCTTTCTGTGGCTCAAATGTACTCACTCTCTGCAACACGCGCACACACGCGCACGTGTTCTAAAGAGAGCGTCAGTGACAGAGGCTTCAGGACTTGACAAGTCTTGTTGACTCGTGCCATCTGATCTGAGGATTGGGTGGTGAGCAGGCCCGCAGTTCTGGATGGCAGCTTTTAATTTCAGAAACATCGCCGAGTGACACAAGAGCGCCCAGGTTCAGCCCAGTGGCAGCCAATGACAGGCCTGATGGCCTGATGACGCGCGGCAAGCACGGATGCTGCTTAAAGTCAGAGATGTGCCGTGCTGGCCAATGGGACGGCAGGCTGACTGTCTGCGTGGGTGGGCCCAGGCATGGCAGAAGTTAGAGAACAGCACAGTTGTTGTTTGCGCGTGAATATAATATAACACAATAAACTGTACAGTGAACCAACTGCACCATGGGAGGTGAAACTATCCAAGAAAGACGAGCAGCCGCATCTGTGGACGCGTATTGCAACACATGCTGGAGTTTGCGCGTTCCAAAGCATCCCATAATTGCCCGTGCTTCCCACGCTTCAGCGCTCGCTCGTCTCCCAGCACACGGCGACTCTCACGCGCCGCGGCCTTTATTAGCGCTGCTGATGAAACGTCCCTGTGATCAGCGAGCGCTCCCAGCATCAGAGCTAGGAGAACGCCGTGAGCAGATACAGCAGGTCCAGCCGGCATCGCACGGCGGTGCAGGCGAGCACCCCGCCGGCACACAGGAGCCACTGGCAGATAGAGGCTAGCGGCTAGGGTCGTAGGCCGGACGCGGAGCATGAAGAAGAGCCCTGAGCTTGGTCTCCCTCCTCCTCGTCGTTCTGCAGTCGCAGCCTGCTAGTCTGGAGATACTCGGGGGCGCCTGGGCGGCTGGCTGCGACCGGTGCAGTGTGAACGGTAACACCCAGGACAAATTACACGGCAGGAGCAGAGAGGGGCCTCTCCACCGCTGAGCCATGGTGGTATCACAGGGGCGGAAAATGACAATTCCCTGAAAAGGTCATACACGACGCCCGCGCAGCGATACGAGCTTACAGCCAATCTGACAATCTTAATTCAAATCATGACATTCCCCCAAAAAGTAGAGCGTTTTCATCTCCCCATGTCAGAACAGCAGGCTGACCTTTAGCATTTCAGAACTTCACTGAGTTTTAACAAATGCTAATCAGGGCCCTTCATTAACACGCCCCCCCTCCCTGCCTGCAGTGGCACGAGTGCAATTTATGCGTTTCACACAGAGATCCAAAGTGTAATAGGATTTCTCGATTATGTTCTATTAATATGCTTATATTTTCTGTGAATTGGACTGTGTGGAATGATTGTAAGTAATGGCTTTCAATAAAATATTGAATTATCCTTTTAGAAATTGAAATGTTTTATGTCAGAGTCTTTGTATTTCCATTCTAATTCCATTTTTTGAAAGGCATTTACATTTCGAGATGTTAATAGTGTGTTTGTACAAAGGAATAAGTTGTATTGTGACAGGAAGGTTATACACCTTAATACCTAAAGTGAATATATCCAATCTTATATTGTATTGTAGAGCATCTTAGGGTTGTCAGTTCTGGTGGGTGAATAGATGATGACATGGTGATGGATTAATTGAAGCTCCTGCTAGCAGAGATAACCGGCTTTCTGAGGTGAAGTCTGAATGAAGACTCAGGCTGTGCTGTAGCTGTGTGCGGCTGGTCTGGACTGGCTCTCTACTGCTGCAACACTTGATGTCAGATAGGTGCGAGATAGCAGCGGTAATGTGTGCGTGTGTTTGTGTGTGTGCGCCTCTTCATTGATTTGAAGCTTCACCCAAAATCCCCCCCCCCCCCCCCCCAACGTTTCAAGAGCTGTCCTGGCAAGCTGCTATGTCACAGCTCAGGAAAAGAAGTCTCACAGAGACTATCACTCTCGGCTGTGTACTGCATGTTGAGCGATTGTGCTCCGCTGCAAAGACCCACGGCTCCCAATGATATCCAAACACAGAGCGAGATAGGGACCCTGCTCGCACCCCCCCCCTGCGCGCCCCCGCCCTGAGCCCCTGACAGAGCCAGGTGAGATAGGCCAGAGCCGCACTGTCAGCAAGCAGCACAGCTGGGTGCCCAGATTAATAGGCAAGATGGGCATATGTACTTCCTCATCACTCTGATTGGGTGCGGTCGGGCCAGGCGCCGGGACAGGACAGGCCAGGCCAGGCCAGGGCCGAACGGGGTGCAGGGGTGGTGAGTGGAGCAGGTAAGGATGCCAAATGAGCTCTCCTGACATTGTAAATGAAGATATGCTGAGAGGCTCTGCTGGCTGCATAATGACTTGTCTACCTGTCTCCATAAAACTCCCAGCTCATACCTCATCGTCCCCTGGAGCTCTTTGGCGCCCCCTCTGACTCCGGGAGCCTTTTTTCCTCCGTTTTTTTATATAGAGATTTTATGAAGCGTTAAAGAGAGAGTGAAGGCTGAGGTAGAAGACTGTGTCACTTCTACAGCACAGCTGTGATATGTATACTAACTCACTGTAGCCATAACACCACAGGGTAGCACTACTCTTTTTAATGAGATGCCCAGCGCTGCTATTCTCAGAGGGAGGACAGCAGCCGTCTACAGGTACGGTCTAAAGAAACATGTCAGCGCTGTGGAGAATGAGCCCCCCGTATCCCACAATCCTTCAGTCTCCTCCTTCTGCCTGGCCGTGGCGGGTCACATTGCGGGGGTTGAATAGGTCTGACTTTCCAAGAACTTTCGCTCATCGTGCTTCCACCTTCTGAATCGCTCCATCTGAAAGCCAGCCCTTTCTCCAGGCAGGCACAGCTAGGCTGGGACTCGGCCGCCACCGACGGAAGGTCACCTGAGCTTTGAGGGCTGTTTAGCAAGGTCAGCCAGTAATGAGCTGCAACTACTTTATTTGCGAGTCCGAGTCTCCCAGGGATTCATTGTCCCCACTCTGTCTCATCCGTGATCCGAGTCCCCTTTGTCAAAATGATCCATGGCTTTTGTCCCACGGGCCCACACTTTCATTATTGAGGGGCTCGCTCATCGATCGAAGCATTTTTAACATTGTGCCCTGTAACTTTTATCAATGCTTATTATCTAATGACTGATACAGTCCCCGTTAGAGGGCCCTATCTGCACATCCGTGGCCTCATGCATTTTTAATTCGACCAGATTGTAGCATTAACAGCTGAATACGCAGGCTGCTATTCACAGGGCTGCCTGGGCCAGCCTTAAGTGAAAGTGCCTTAAATTAAAAGCCTTGGTCCAAATCAATAGCGGTGGCGTCTTTGAGAGTCTCCAGGATGGTCAGCCCACTGCCGCCTCCTCATGCCCAGCTGCTCCTCCGCTCGGCCTGCCTGTCTACCAGGATTTAGGGGGCGCTCCGGGAATCAGGGGCCCAAAATGGAGCCGAAATGCTGGTGAGGGCCTGTCTGACAGGGCTTAAAAGTTTGCTGTAATGCTGCATTAATGGCTTGTCTAGCTGCACGTCTTTCTCCGAGCGAAGCATATCATGCAGAGCTGCTCTGTCAAAAAATATTTCATGGGCAAATGGCAAGCGAAGCAGTAATTTAAAGCTGAGATCCCACTCTGTGTGACGCAACAAAGAGAGACCGACAAACAGCTTGCAAGTGGGCAATTACTACTGACAGAGTGCACTTTGAGTCTGCATTAGGCAAATTCATTTGACAGTTGCTCAATACAATTCTATAACATGCCAGGATTATATTCTACATGTTAGCCGGATGTCGAGAGTGCTTGAAAGTATTTTTAATAATGCATCTTTAAATCACATCAAATGAAATTCATCTCAGAGGCCGTGGAGAGATCTGGGCACTCAGGGTTTAAGCTTTCAGACAAGGGTAGAGAGGCACAGCACTGAGCCGCGTGCAAGTCTTTTTTACCCAGGACCTCAACAATTAGATATAGATTTCCTCTGGTGTCCAGATTGTCTCTTTCTTCCTCCAAAGGTTCGGATCATCTCTGGGTTTGAATCCCTTATCTTCCTTGAATTAGAAGGTCTAAACCGCAGCACATATTCTGACAGATAGATCTGTGAGGCTGAGAGTGGAACAGTTAAGCGCCGGAATGAGAGAGAAAGAGGGGCCGTGGAAGGACTCGGTGAAAAGAACTCATTAAAACTGCTGCTACCGGTGCCGGGTTGAGCTCGTTTGTGAGGGAGTCCAAGGCTGTTGTGTCTAACTGCACCTTTCTAATTGTTCTCCCCTCCCACCCGGCAGACACGCACAGCAAATCACCCTCACACGAGCAAACACAGGCCCCAACAGAACCGCGTCCCCCAGCGTGCACATCGGCACCTAGCTCTCCTACAGCTGGAGTGAGAGGCGCAGCTGAAAAATAGATGAGATCTTTGTCACTCAAATGGCTGTAGGATTTTTAAGTGCTGTCAGAGTGGGGCTGAGGCCAGCATGCATTATGGAACACACAGTGGGGCCTTGCTAAGCACCCCTTCCATCCTCCTCCACCACAGCACCACCACTGTCTGACAAAGCCCAGCCGGACACATGCTAATGCCTGTTGTAACGCAAGGTCCTACAATAATATCTGCAGTTGAAAGCTAATTAATCTCTGAGGTATTTCCACGGGCTTAAGGCTTTCTGCACTGTCTGAGGCTACTAATTCCTCCCATCTGGAGTGTTGAAGAGCGTTTATGGGAGTTTACCAGATTAACAGCAGACACAGACTCTTTAAAGGGAACTGCTGTTCTCCTCAGATTGGAGATCTGCCCCTCATTGTGTGGCGGCCCAAGGAATAGTTGAATAAAGGCCCTATTGTGAGGCTCTGTGACAGGTTGGACTGGAAGGCTATAAACGGAATCCTCGTCACAATAGAAAGACCTTTTACGGATGTGTTGAGTATTACTGTATCATTTTAATCCATGTACGCTGAACAGCGAACCCCCCCCCCCAGGCTTGGGGGGGGGGGGGAGGTAGAGATACACATCTGCACAGATCACAAAACCAACATATGTGGAAATTAGACCTGTCAAACAATATTGTTATGCTAGATTAATGCCAGCATTCTTTGACCTCTATGAGTGTGTACAATGGATGTGCTCAGATCTGGTAAATTGGAATAGTCTGTCTGAAGTTCAAACTGTTATTAGGCTAAGCCTCCCTCATAAACTTTTCCTCCTTTGTGATGCTATCGTGTCCGTTTTTCCGAGGCCTGCTCTGGTTCACCATCCCAAGGTCATTCATTATGAAGGGCTGAATGGAGAATGAGTCCGTCCTGTCTGACTAGGCCAGGGGAATAGACCCTCTACAGGAAGGTAGGAGAGGTGAGCTAACATTCAGACAGGGGGCCACAGCCCAAGTTCCAGAACAAAGAAAGAGGGCCGAGGGAGAGAGAGAGAAAAACTGTGAAAGAGAGAGAGCAATAGAGAGAGACAAGAAGGGAGATACAGACAGTGAGAGACGGAGACAGAAAGGTACGTTAGACAGGGAGACTGCCAGAAAAAGAGTCAATGATAGTGTTCCAAATGGTGTGATCAACAGAGTTATATAGAAATGTTAAGAATAAAAGCAATGGGTAGGGTTAATGGTGTAGCGACAATGATTGGACTGTCACATGTTCCGCGTGGTTTCCCCCAATCATGTCCGAACAGCTAACCTCAGATCTCCACTGCCCACTCGCCCTCCACAACAACAAACTGCCAACACACCTCCTACCGGGCAAGGGCCCTTAGATAGTTAGACGAATTCCTCCGCGTGTCATTTAGAGCGGACGCAACAGACGCTGGGCCCCCTCCGTTCCTGTCGCTCGCGTCCTGCCCATGACGCACGGTCGAGGTTGGATCCGACAGGAGACGCCGTCAGGAGGACCGCTCCGTCTCCACCTCTTCTCCATCCATTAAGGTCTGCGGGCGCCACTTGACAGGAAGCCCCCATCAGGCAGCATCAGCTCAGCGCACGCTCTCCTCCCCTGCAGAAGTATCAAGGGCTCGAGCAGGCCTCCGCCCAGCCTTTGTTGTGCGCATCTGCTCGGCGTCAGGTGACAGGGCTGATTAGCTTCACTCAGGGTCTTAATAAGACAGCTAGCAGAAGAGACGCACACACCTCGGCAAGCGCCCGCCCATCTATACAAACGCACAATGGGCACGCAATTACGCCCACGCCCTCGCACGGATACACGCACGCTGTTCGTTACAGGCAACAACGAGCCCAGAGCTCACCGTCTCTCCCTGGTCCATAGAGACCAGGCCCAGCCCCTCCACTCCATGCAGACTTCACTGCGTGGGCTGGGAACCACCCCTATTTGCCTCTCATCCCCTTTATCGCCGACGAAACTTTCCCTTTAATGTCAAGTTCTGCATTGTGAGCGATTTGTGCTTGAGTGTGGTATTCGCTGCTCAAATTCAAAAAGGATTTAAATGTTTTTGATCCTTTGTTTGCCGCCGTGTTTGTTCTTAGTCTCTGAAGTGTTCATGTATATTGCAGGAGATGCTTTGCAGTGCTTCTTCCAAACATTCTGTGGGGGAATGTTGGGAGAACTTCGTTTTCCCGTGAGCCTCCAAATTGGAGGGTTCCAATTGACCTTTGACTCCATGAAATGCAGTGCCGTTGCCATGACAAGCACGCCACCTTCAGAAACACGCTCTGTTATTCATATTGCATTGCAGGCGTCTAACCTTCCTTATGCTATTTTACTTTTGTAAAAAGGCAGTTTGGTCTCTGTCTCTGTTAAGTGTCTGTATTCAAACACCAGTGTATAGTATGTGGACACATCTTTGGCAGAGCAGGTTTTACCTCATAAACATGGACCAGAAGTTCCATGGTTACAGAATACAACAGCAGGAGATCTGCATAGACCATAACCAAAATAATCCAGAGCAGAACAGAAGGAGGTATAACCTTTTAGTTAGTGTTTTTCTCCAGCCAGTTGTGGGTGAGTGGGTGCGCAGTTTGAGCTTTCAGCGGTGCTCTGTACAGGCAGGGTGAACTTCTCCCACTCTCCTCCTCTAACTCTCCCTCTTTCTTTCCTTCTGTCTCTCCCACTGCCTCCTGGCGGAGGCTGGCTTGTCTCTGATGTGTGTGTCCCAGCCCACCTGTTCAGGTCTCATTACTGTCAGGCCAGTGTTAATAAATATCCAGGTGTAGATGCTGCACTGCTGCACCACTTCATCACCCCCCCCCCCCCCCCCAATCTATGCCTCCCCCTGCCTCCTCACCAGCCCTCCTTACCCCCCCCCCCCCCCCCCCCCTCCCCGTGCTAACGGCAGCCATGATTACACTGTAAGCACTGTAGTCAGTCAGCCGCTGCCCAAAAAGCGACACAGCGCTTCATCTTACGCCTGTGCACGCACACCTGCAGGCAAGGAACGAGAACGCAGACACGCGCCCGTGAACACAGCTGTACCCAGCACTCGCTGACAAACAAAAGGAAACCGGACATCCACTCTCAGTGAGCTACACCTTTTTCCTCCGGTCCCGTATTGGAAGGGTTAACACCTGTGCTGTGAGAGCGCAGAGGAGATGGGCACCTCTGTTTGTACTGCACTCTGAACCATTACTGTAAAAACAGCCCCAACAGCATGCCCTGATGGGGCAGGATCTTTGCTGTTGAAAAGAGCAGGCCTGCAAATCACTCCCTCGAAACGCTTTGCAGACTCTCCAAACGTCCAAATATGTTCTATAAAGTTACCTTCTCTGAGGTTTTACAAGGAAAAGACTAGCTATTTTGTTTACAGATACATAGTATGAAATGTGAGCCAAATGAAATCACTGTAATAGAGGACCTTGCCAGCACCTCAAGTCTGCCTGGATCGGACCATGAATGGACTCAGTGTGGAAAGAGTAGAAGTGGGTAAACAGGGCGTGTGCGGAGCGAGGACGGCAAGAGCACAGAGGGCCTGGCTGTGTCCACACAGCACTGTACAGCAGGAGAACGCAAGGCCAACCTGGCTGAGGTGCAGCTGGACTGTAGGCGGCAGCACAGTGTCCATGGTGGAGGCCAGTGGAATGACAGGGAGGACACAGCCACTTGACTCTGGAGAAGCAATCAGACTCTAAGGGGTTTAATGCACTGCCTTGGGTCTGAGCCACAGCAATTGGGTTTGATAGCCGTGTCATTATGAGAGGAGGGCGTCTGGAGGTCTTCAGCGGCCAGGGATTAGAGTGAGAAAAAAGAGGTGGATGGAAAAGAGGAAGAGAGAGAGAGAGAGGGGAGGATGAGGAGTTGAGGACAGAGCGGGTCTCTGTGTCTCACCCACACTGGACCGTGGCCTGGGTCACCTCCTTAGTCCTCTTCTCGTCACATCACACCCACACCCTCACCCCTCTCGCTGATTTCACTTCACATGAGTGGCCTTGGCTGAAGAGGAATGCTGGATAAGACAATAGGTCAGTCCTCCCACTGTGCCAAGGCCTCTGACGCTCCAGGCTTGTTAGCCACTAGACAGTTTTAATTTGCTGCGGCAGAGGAAATTGTTGTTTATCGCTTCAAGATTGGGTAATTAAGGGATGTCAGCGATAAGACTCTCTCACATGCTCTAACTGTCTCTCTGTCTTTCAATTTTTCTCCCTCTCTCGCTCTCTCACGTTCTCTCAATCTCTCTCTCTCTCTCTCTGTGAGAAGTGAGCACCTCGGAGCACTGAAATCGAACTAAATAGCAACAGCAAACCTGAACAGAGTTCTTCACACAATAATGTTGAGTGCATAGCTGCTCCTGATGACAAGCGTTATGTGCTTGTTCGCAAATGTTTTCCATTTGCAGAATACAGCCTTTGCTGCTGGGTTGGGTGAGGTGTGGAGCCATATATATCTACATAGCCATGTATATACAGTATATATATATATATAGAAGTAAATAAATATATATGTGTGTGTGTGTGTGTGATTGGTCCTCATTCGGAGAGTGCAGAGTTGAGTGAGATCTCTGGTAGCTGCTGATGAGTTGGTGAGTGCGTGTGAGGAGTCAGTGTGGCGCGGGGCGTGGTGGCAGATGTCGGGGTAAGAGTTGTCATCAGCGTTCCAGGAGCGGCGTGGAAGAGCGCCAGGTCCTTCTCTTTGATTGAGCGGGCTGAGGCTGCGCCATTTGCCACAGCTTCGTCTTTGATTAGTCACTCCATGAAAATGTATGCCCCGGCTCAAAGCAAACTGGGGGAGTAGCTACCTGTCAGGAAATTCACAAACAAGGCTACTTAGTGCAAGGGGAACTGTATATTTTAAAGTCTAATACTCCCAGTCATTTCATTGTGGGGGGAGGCCAGATCCCTACTGACTCACTCTCCTCTCTGGCCCCCACCTCACACACACACACACACACATACACACACGCTCCTCCCCCGGGCCTGTTGTGAGGGGCCCTGGATGCTCAGGAGGAGGTGCACAGCCAGCCCCTAAAACAGAGTTGTGGGAGAGGGCACTCTCCCCGCCACACTACAAAGGCTCCTCGCCAGATGCTGTGAATACCAAAAAACTCCTCCGCAACACAAACACCGAAAATATATAAATTAATCAGCGAGAGGCGCCAGGTAAATAAATAAATAATGTATACGAGGAGCTAATTAAATGTGTTTATTCCTGTTATCATATGCTGCCCTCATTTCCCCCACTTGAAGCCATGAATCATTAAGTGGCTGCTAAATTGGTCTCTGGAGTCGTCCCGGTGGCAGGGGGCGGTCAGATGCTGTCTGGCAGAAGGCAGGTGCGCTTTGGACG
Organism: Plecoglossus altivelis; assembly: GCA_036571765.1. NCBI lineage: Eukaryota > Metazoa > Chordata > Actinopteri > Osmeriformes > Plecoglossidae > Plecoglossus > Plecoglossus altivelis. The sequence goes on from BROE01000013.1 coordinate 15,926,819, forward strand.
GACGGACGGACCCGTGCTCCCGTGCTCCTCGGACGGCGGCGCGTGACGGAGAGAGGCGGGCGTCACGCTGGGAGGTGAGCGGCCGGAGGCGAGCGGGGAGCACAGCGCCTGACAAGGCCGGCCGTCACCAGGGCCCCGCTCCGCTTTGATTAATGAGGGCATTTGAAAGACAATTAGTGGGAGCAGATTTGCCTTCAACTGCCTTATCAATCAGACCCCTTTAATTCAAAGCGTGGCACCCTGCGCGGCGGAGCCAGTGTCTCAGCATTGTGTCCAGCTAAGGATGGGCTTACAGTCAGAGGGGAGGGAGGTGGAGGGGAGGAGGAGGGGAGGTGGAGGAGAGGAGGAGGGGAGGAGGCGGGGGGGAAGGTTGTGGAGTTCCATAAACAGAAAACTTTGCAGCACAGAGACTAAGTTGTGGAAACTGCTGTGAGTCCTTTGTTACAGGATTTATTGCTACAGGGAGAATTTATCTTGTTCCGGCTTTCAGTGAAAATGCTGCCTTATATTACTGTTCCCTCCCTGCGTTGATTTTTAATCACTGGAGCAAAGATCATGTATTGGTATTGATAAACATGGAGTTTTTCTCTATAAATTGCGACATTTGATGACCAGCCTTTACAAAATGTAACTCCCCTCACATCCTGAGACATTAAGAGGCAGGCATTCAAAATCCCAAAGAACTCGTCTCAAAGTAGAGCTAAGAAAGTCTTCCAGACGCGCAAGCATCTTTTTAAAAACCTGACAGTTAAAGTGGTCGATATACAGGCGATGTTTGCCTTGCTTCCTGTCATGCCCCAGGAGTGCTCTACAAATATACATCTCAAGAACGCACCTCATGCGCTGTGGCGTCTCTCCGCACGCCGCTCCGCACCCCTCACGCACAATTACACTTGTCAATCATTTGGGCCCAAATTATTTGAACCACTGGAGAAATGATGCAGATCCTCCGATGTGCTTAAGGCGGTGAGAGATGTGTTTTCAGAAAGCTGAAAACAAGCCGGAGACGATGCGCCCGTATTGATCTCGATCCCTTTGAATAAAACAAAGGCAGGCTGGCGCGAGGAAACCAACACGCGAGGAAGACGGCACCTGTGAGGCGAATCGATGGCTTCCTCAAGTCGCAGGTCTGCTATGGTCAGGCTGTTCTCTGAGGAGGGGGGGGGGAGGGGGGAAGACACGGTCAACCTTGCTCTTGATTTCCCAACATGTTCTAACGGCAGATCCAACGACTGTGAATGCACCTCATATGCATCTAACCTAGACAAGTGTGAGGGCCTGCTGGAAAATACACTGGAAGGGCAGGCATATTGGAGGTTCATCCAAGAAATGTCAGATAGTTTCCAGCCAAGGGCTTAAGTTTTCTCAGAAGTAGGGTGGGGGGGAGGGTGCCAGCTGTAGCACTTAGTAGCAGCGGCTTCAAACTTTTACTTTTTAATGTGTAGGGTTTAGCTGAAGGAATCCCTGACATGCCAATCTCATTAGGAGAGGTGTTTTACCCCCCAGAAACACTTATGCTTGTGTGGTGTGGGGGGGGGGGGGGGTGCGAAAAAGAAAAAAAACAAAGAAAAAACAAACCCGGTGAACCATAAACACAACAAAATACAAAGCAACATGAGGCTCATAAGACACGGGAGCATGTGACTTGGTTATTAGGCTCTGGTACAGCGTCATACTTTGGGAACCCGACAGGGGAAGCGTCATCACAGTCGTTCCTCAGCACACCAACACAATAGCGGCGAAGGAATCAGGTTTTCATGAAGTGCTGACACATCTACCTCCATCACATTGGAAATGGAGCTTGAAAATGGTGCATTAGGGCCCCAGTGTGGTATAGTCCCATGTAGTAGCTGAAGTGTAACTGTGGCCTCCCCCTGCTCCCCAGCCTCCCCCAGCCTCCATCTGCTTTCCCGGCCTCCCCTTACTCTGCCATCCTCCCCCAGTCTCTCCTAGCCTCACCCAGCCTCCCCCAGCCTCCCCCGCTCTCCCAGGCTTGCCGCTCCCCCTGGTGCCAGTTAAGCTAGCAGAGAGGAATGTGCCGACTGCCCTCCATTTCCCATTAGCTGTTTTATTTCACGGGGAATTTGCTTCCTCCATGCTGTAATTGGTATGTAGGCACCTCCTGACTGTGGGCATTAGGATTTTTACGCAATCTTTTACGCAGGTGAGAGATGCATAAATTACCCTTTCAGCAGCATCGTTATTTGATTGTAATTCTCTGTTATTTACCAGTACATTGGCTGGATCAGAATGCTTTGCCAGTCTTTAACATTGTAACTGATGTTATTAGCTGGCTACAGGGGGGCTTAAGAGTCTCTCCAAATCCCCCGACATTTAAAAAACGCCATTGGAGAGCTGTAAAAAAAACAAAACAATCGTGGACATTACTTTTTCCTCCCAACAATTTCTCTCAAAACATCATAGTAGCGTGGTTATGGTAGCTGGGATTTACTGTATTTATATTATCGGCATCTCTATATATTTTAAGCGTAGGTAGACTTGTAAGCATAAACCCTCAATGTTGGAGAAGTTCAACAACTGTCCAAGCTTTGATCCAAGCTGTTGAACTCTCCTGGCTCCATTGTTTTGCCAGTAGCACAACCCTTTATAGAAGAGTTTAGTCATTTATATCTTCATTGTTTTTGGTTACCAGGGATACAAGGCGATGTATATGTTTTAGTTTAATAAGGGATATTTGTTCATGTTGAGGGAAAGAAAGATATAATCTTTCCTCCAAGTAATGAGGGCAAGGTAATTAAGTCTGTTTCTCCCTCTTCTTTCATACATTTTCGGGGGTCCGGTTACTGCAAATTAGTCGTCAATTGTGTGTTTAGAATTCCAGACACACGCTGTATTGAATGACAAAATTGCAATAAGACTTTCAGCAGCGGAGGCCAAAACCGGGGGCCATAATGATATTCATTTTCAAACAGGAGAACATTCTAATGGGCAATTAAGACGATCAAGCCTGCCAAGCTACACGTGAAGAGCAGAGCCCCTGTGCCAGCGATGACGTGTCCTCCACCCCCTGCCTCCTTCCTCCTCTCTGGCCCGCGCTTTGTCTTACATGTGTGTGCAGAAGAAACAGGCTGGAGAAAAGGGGGGGGAAAGGCTCCAAAAGCACAATATAATTGAACTTTCCACATTATTTCTCACTAATATGTGCTGCCACTTGGTCTCATTAGTGGAATGATGTGCTCTCCAGTTCTGGAATGAACTCTTTGCCCGAGTAATTAAGGCTCCTAAAGTTTCCAGTCCTTTGTTTAAAGAATTCGTCCTTGTGCTCTCCATGCCCCATCAGCTGCCTAATTAGCAGGGCCTTTGTGTGATTAAAAATTCTCACAGAGATTCCATTGGATATTTTCCTCTGTTAATGAGTGTTTGTGGACAGCTGGGAACGGGCGCAGCCTCCCTGCTCACAGGACCTCCTGTGCATTGGGCAGACCTCTGTCAGGGCCCAGGAGTGAGAGCTGTCATTTCCGTAATGGGGATGGAAATTGGTCAAAAACCCAGTCCGGCCCCTGCAGGAATGGAAATGCCTTGAAATATAAATGAGGATGAATATTCATATTTTTTTTCCGACTTCAATAAAAATGTGCTGAGTATTAATATACATGTCTGTCAGTTTAAGCAGCCCCTGGAACTAGGCGTGCTAGTGTCTGCCCATTAATACGGCCCCTGGCTTCATTTGCTATTATCCTCAGGTTCCTTTCTCTCCCTAAAGTTGGGGTCACCCTCTCCGCTGAGAATTGCGCGCTGGAAGCTTTCCTTTTGTAGCGTTTCTCCCACTTAGTGAGGGAGAGAGAGGGCTGTGAAAGAGCCGGAGAGGCATTTAATGAAGCCCACTCGGAAGTAAGGAAAGCAGGGGTCAAACTCAAATGAAAGGAACAAGGCAGGCTATGTGTGCAATCGGAGGAGCGGAGGAATCCGGAGGGAGAAGAGGAGCATCGTTGGAGGGAAAGGCCCCGACGAATAAACCCCTCGCTCCACATTGGTTTGGCTGGCAGAGACGTTTCCCAGCCCAGACGGCAGCTGCTGCCTTCTCTCCACTGTGACTCCAATTTGTCTCCTCTACGAAGGAGCGAGAAGAGTACAAACGCTAATGCACTCGCTCTCATCATTCATATCTGTATCAATAATGAACCATTTTTGTTTTACAGAAAGGCTCACTTCACACGGAGGGTCTGGGACGAGTTTAAACAGTACGTCAGAGAGAAGGGGGGAAAAAAAATACTTTTTCCACCGACAAGGAGAGAGGAAGGCATTCAAAGCTGCTTGTGTGAATCTTGCTTTGGCAGGGCCAGAGGCAGAGTAAAAAATCAAAGTGACGATAAGGACTTGGCCTGCATGAGGAGAAACTGTTGAAACCAGCGATTCTGGGGGAAGTTTAATTACAAAGTGGAGCGATGGATAGATTTCTGGAAACGTCATTATAAACAGAGATGGGCGTAATGAGCTGCCTGGGTGATTATATTTCTATTTAAAGAGTCAGATCTCCAGAGAACACAGCAGCTAATGATAGGACATCTCACACAACCATTTACACCTGAAAGGACACGTTTAGCTTTGGAAATAAAGATCTGGCTATTGAAGTTCCCCGAAACAAAAAGAAAGAAAATGATTTTCTGCCCGTCTCAATATGGGTTTCAAAAGCAATCTGATGTGCTCGTGATAAGTGCCCTGCAGTGAAGGTTAGAGAGATTAGGCTGATTATCAAATAATAAATCAGCGAGAGCGATGTCGTCTTAATTGCCGGGTTCGCCGTGCGTGTTTGTTGATGTCGCTATGGCGTTAGCTTTGTTCGAAACGGATCCTCTCGTTCTCTGTCTGTTCCTGCCTGCTGGTAGTCCAGCGTGTCAGCGTTTTGGGGAAACCTTGCCACGCTGTCCAGAGTCCAGCAGACTGAAACACAATGCAGATACCTTTGTGTGTCTTCGGTGTTTTTGCGGTCATGATAGTATGTGGAGGGTGTAAGCCGTTCATTTTGTGCGACTTCAGAATCCAAGGTGCCCACTATGGTGTGGTGGGGAGTCACAGAGAGTTGAATTCTCTTCCACTTTCTCCTGGTAATTTGTTTGTTTGTTTTTAATTAAAATCTAATGTAGCCTTCTTAGGGGCTGGCAGCTTTGCTTCTCTGCCCAGCGACTGGGGGATATTTAATAAGCTGCAGTGCTAAAAGTTGTTTCATTAGGTGTGAAAAGGGCCGATAACTCAATAGCCACCAGCCAAACATCCTGGCCGTGCCGGCTGCCTGCCTCCTTAATCTGTTTTTCATTCTGTCTGGCGTGCTGGAGCTGTGCAGGGGGCTCCACAAAACGGAAAAGACATTCATCACCGTCGGGCCCCCAACAAACCTGGGGGAGAGAGCCAGCCAGCTAAGCTAAAGAGAAAGGCCTGGGCAAGGCTTAGCAGAGGCTCCCACCACATCAGTGGATGTGTGAGTGTGCATATGGGGAACGTGTGGATGTTTCTCCGAGCATCAGATACTGGTGTTGAGTGATGTGACAACGGGAATACCTGCATCGTGTTGTTTGAGAGAAGTGTTATGAAACAACTCATGTATGTTTGACTTATGTCCCAATATTTACACCACCATACTGGATCGAATGCCTGAGGAACATTTTGCACGGTCCAAAAATACGGCATGTCGAATGTAGCATGCAAGGACGTCCTGTTGTATTCGGTTGCTTTTCGCTGTGTGCGAGTCAGCACGCTTTTCTTCCCATTCCGAACCCACAATTCTGAGCACAACAAAGGATACATCACATTGACTGAGCTGCATGCATTACAAAGGAACCACCGTTTCTAAAGGTACTAAAGGTAAAAACGTTTGCACCAAACAGTTTTTCAACAGTATTAAAATGTCGTGTTACAAACTATGACAGATGCATGAGCGAGTAGGTCAAAGTTCAAGGCGGAATGTTAGGAGAGAGTAGCGGGTTTCAATCGTATGGATAGATCATGCAGCAGTTCGTACTTGGTAAGGGCAGCTGCAGTACATCCTAGAACCAAGAGACACATGGATGGTCCCCTGGCAGCTCAGCTGAGGTCACGACCTTAGCCCCCACCGTACCTGCCAGTCACCTGCTAATGCATGCTGGGAGCTGACATGATTGGAATAGTGGTATCTGCTCTGTTACTGGCAGATGACCAAGTTTAGCATAGAGAGAAAGCAGCAGAGCTGGTCTGGAGAACGTTGGAGCACACAGTCGTCATTCAGAACAAGCCCAGTTTACCAGGAGCGAACCAATCACAAGCAATACGCTGCCATTGCAGTACATATGTGCTGTCCCCTCTGTGCTCGTGTTCCTATCTGCTAAACATGGGCCCAATTGGAGCAGGAGTTCACATGAAAGAAATTCTTTAAAGTAAAAAAAAACCTAGACGGTAACAAGCCTCCTTTCTCCTACCTGACACATTTGACAGGCCAAGTATCTCCTAGACGCTTTCTTTTCTCTTTTTTTCATCCTGAATAGATTATCACAGGGCCTAATTTGCTGGCTGAGATCTGTGGCGGAGTGGAGGGCTCTCCCCCTCCTCCCTCCCCCCTCCCCTCCTTCAGGGATGACTTCTGAAGCTCGTAATAAGGGACAAGTATGCCTCCACGTATTGAACTACATCAAAACCACTAATCCTTGTAGATTGGAGCCGCCCACTGATTTAGATTGTCATTATGTGTTTCATAAACGTTCCACTTGGAGGTTTTTTATGCTCCAAAAAAAAAAAAAAAAAGGAATCTGAAGAGGACGGGGATGGAAGCGGGAGGCGGTGATGGTCCCTTCATTAAGCGGTCCTCTCTCTCCGTACGGGAGAGATTAACCAGGCTGCCAGACTGCGTGGATGTATCCTCTCAATGACTCTGTTCCACCTGAGATGAAAGGCCATTTGCGGCGGGCAATGATGATGTGCTGCTAAAACCGGGGACGTCGCATCCAGCCAGCTCGGCTCTGCTGTGCGCTGCGCTCTGAGAGCTCTGCTCGGGCTCCCCTGTTCACTGTCATTTGACTGGGGTTTAAGGAGCGTAGGAACACTGCAGACACTGTTCCCATCATGCCTAATTGAACAGAGGGGCTGCCCTTAAAGTGGAACAGCAGTTTGACAACTGAGGAGATGAGCCTCTCTTGTCTCCATCCCGCTGTCGGTTGCCGTGCAGGCATGGCAAAGGACACCAGCGCATTAGACGAGAAGCCAATTTCATTTTCCCATTTGAGATAGACTGGGTTGGTGCTCATTTATGAACATGTAAACTCATTGGCACAGGACTGATCATAATAGATGTTAAGCCCAAAGAAATAGTTTTGTGTCTCACTCTACCCTTCTCTCTCTCTCTCTCTCTCTCTCTCTCTCTCTCTCTCATTTTCACTCTATGCGTGCAGGGTTGATAAGTTGATGGCTGATAAGTGTTATTAATTTCAATAACCAAGCCAATTAAAAATGGAATTTTATCTAAGTCCTGCTTTGATAGTTAGACATTATTTGCAAGAGTTTAAAACTGAAAGTTCTCAGTTAATAATGTGATACAGTGTATTCAATTTTCCCTATTCTGGTTCAGAGTAGTAACAGGATTTAAACATTGCTCTCCAATTGCATGATGGTATTTGGCTTTTCAATTAGCCTTTCCTTCTATGTAGAACAGTGTACAGTGTACTGCTGAGGAAACTTCTCTGCCTCCAAAAATGATGTATAATTAACCGTAATTAAAGGCATAATTGCTTTAGCAGCTAACAACACTCATTCTGAATAGTGCCTGCTAGGGGAATTCATTTAAGGACCAGCAAACTATCGTAGCACTTTTTAAATGTAGGACATCGCTGTCCACACACTAAGTAGCCATGGGGTAGCTTTTTAGAAAAACAAGGAAAAGAAATCTGTGGAAAAAGACTTTTTGACATGAATGAGGTCACTTATCAGTGACCGGAAATTCGCCAAGTTCTCTTTATCAATTCAATAAGAGCCTAAAGGTGAAAAAAGAAGGGTCATTTCTTTGTAATACACCTCTGGGCTTTTTATTATGACTTCATTTCCCGTTGTAATGTTGGAACGCCGCTATAATTGTAAAAGTGTAATAGACTCTAATAGAATTTCATTTTGAACCCTGAATGGTCTATGCCATCTCTGCTCAATTTGAGTAGAATAATGATTTTTAATGTCCACACATGGCTTCCCGTGACCTTATTCAATCTCTGGGCTGATCAGGAAATATATTGATTCAATTACCGGGCCTGATGACAAGCGAACAGGGGAGAGGAGGGAAAAAAGGTCAGCATATATTTGAAAATGTAAATCTTAACAATGTCTTTTTGGTTTGCTGAAAAAAGCCATTATCAAATGCCATTTGGGTCCAGCGGCATGTGGCCCTGCGCCTTTTCTCCCAGAGCAATGGGAATCGTTAGAATGTGCAGGACATTGGTAGGGGAGTTTGCCATTGTCTGGGGCTGTGATATGTGTAACTAATTCAAAGCGTGGGCCTCTGTTTTGCTCCATGATTGCTATATTTGTGTGGTTATAATGGTCACCACTGTTTCTCAAGCATAACATTTGTCAAAACTGCCCTTCTTGCAGTGGTCTTGACGACCTTGAGATAATGACTTTCAAAATGGAATCCGCTGTGGTGTGAGTCGGCTCGCAGAAATATCCAGTGATGTTCTCTACTCAAACATTAACAAAGCTCTGAAATTCATTCCCTGAGCAAATTTCATGCACACCACACTGGGTACTAATTCTTTGTTTGGTCATTAAAAACTCATTAAAATCAAATTGTTCATTTGCATATCACTGTGTGTTGCATTATAAATTATTAATTGAAAATAAATAAATGAATGCAATTAGAGAAATAAGTGATGTAACATATGCACCTACAGAGATGTTGCGCTTGCCTTTCCTTTGACATTGAGGACGTAGCGGGAGCTTGGCTGGAAGGATAAACACTGTACTTCCTCTCCTCAGACAGTGAGACCCAATTGGCCATACAAACACCGGAACATGTCGAGGGAGAAGGATTTTGGTTCAAAAGACCAGGAGTGTACCGTATGTGAACTCCCAAGACCAGATTGGAAGAATTGCTGATTAGGTTGTGTAACCATGGGACTGTAGCATGGCTAGAATGGGCCTACTGTTAAATCCCCTACGCATCAGACAAAAGTGGATAGCATTTTCCCCCTCTGCTGCTTTTCATTTCACTGCAAATTGATTAACTCCCTCTCCCCTGCTGTCACTGCTTGACTTTGGCAAATTATGAATAAATTGACTTTTTCTCCTGCTGACAAATATTTAAGAAAGCTAGCCAAAAAAAAAATCCTCTTCAACGGGGTCTTTCCGTAGCCTGCTAGGTTCTGACACATCTGCTTGTGTTTTGCGGCTGCATCATCTAGTCTCCAGGCTGGAATATCCAGGCTATCGCCAAGGATGGCTTCAACACTGTTCTTCTGCTCCGCTTTACTGTGTGTGGGCTTCCTTGATGTCCGTATTTCTCCTCCAATTTCTCTTCCACAGATCGGTAATTGCAGCCTACTTTTTCAAATCACTTCATTAATTAAATAGGACTGAGAGAAGCACTGAGCTAATGGATTATGCCGGGGCTAGCTGGTTCAGGCCTGTTTACTGGAGGTCACATTTCATTTGCTGCCTATGTCAAGCAACTAGCAGGCGGCCCTCAGAGGAAGTCTAATCAATGTCTCTGTGTCGTAGCCTCAGAATGAATCCATTAAAGCTATGCGGATGCATCCTGCCCAGTAAAAAAAAAAAAACGTCTCCTGGTACCTCTGATAGAAATTAGCCATGAATTAGGGGAGAGCCTGGCTCATTCTGGAAGCTGGCCAATGCAGAATTAATAGGCCATCAGCGCCTCTTGTGTGTTAAATCCCATTTGTTCACCCATGCTGCATGAAAGCTTTTTCTGCGCTGCTATCAGCCTGGTGTGGGACCCGCACATGTCCACCACCTAGCTTCACTCATTAAATAAAGTTCCAGGAGGAGCCAAGCAAGGAGGGCTGGGGACTGCGGATAGGGCCTGGGTTTAGGCGTGGGCTGGGAAGGTGGGAAGCAAAGGAGGGGGCCAGGGTCCTGGGTGCCGGCCAGGCTGGGACTGTGATTGGATGGGTTGGCTTCAGGGGGGCTTAGTCTCTGGTCCAGGGTGGGGCTGAGAAGGACGCTGGTCATGCAGACGTCCTCAGCTCTAACTTCTTCTCCACTGTGTACACTAATCCCACAAATTGGTCTTCAATGTTTGTACCGTTCAAATGAGGGGAGCGTTCGGACCAAATCTCTTTGAAAAGGATGTTTGTAATGCCTGAAACAATCGGAAGCAAAAATTTGACCCTCACAATTTTTTGAGCATTCTTTTTGGTGCAGGATCATTATTTCCTGTATGCTTGAAAACACACAGAATCACATGAGATAATTATTGGAAATGTATTTTATTTCAAAGTAATCGCTGTTGGCATGCCTGAGTCAGAGATAGAGTCAGAGTGGGTCTTTTTTACCCTTTTGTTTTGTAGCTCTGCGTTATTCATTGTATGGCTGCCCTTAATAGAGTCACTCACAATGTGTCTGAGAGAGCTTCTCCTCAACACATTCAGCCTGCTTTTCTCTCCTCTGTTTTAATTTTTTTTTAATTCATGGGGTTCCAGAAGGACCAATTAGCACAGCCTTCATTTAACATGGCGTAATCGTTTCTACTGATGGATCTTGTGTGAGGTGGGTCTGAAGAGAGAAAACTGACTAAGCGTAGACGGTCTCCCTCCGGGAACTCTGAGCTGAACCCGGATGGAGCCCCGGCCCTAGCTAACCTTGACGAAACCACCGCTAACCTCTAACTGAACTGTGGTCGTCCGAATCAAGCAGCCGACCACGCAGCGTGGAGACCAGGCAGCGCAATGGGACGGCCTCAAACTGCTGAGGAACACAAAGTCCACGTTCCGAACCCACCTGAGAGCCATTACGGCTCAACCGTCCTCTACGCCAGGCAGATAAACAACAAATCCCAGAGTCCTCCGGTCCTCAGTGGTCCTAATTTACATGAAGTTTGGGGGCTTAGGTATGTGAGACTGCTAGAGGTCAAAGTGAGAGCGTGAACATGCCCACACACACACACTCCGAAACTCAGTCAATGCAGGGAGAATGACAAGCAGCGTGGTATGCAGTGGAAGTGTACTCTCAGAATGCATACAGCTAATGCTAACAACACTGTCATACATACACACACACACCTCTCGAGCACCCAAGCACACGTGATTGCCTCCCCTTACACTCATCCTAATACAGAAACTCCCACAGACACACACACACACGTAAATAAGATCTAGGCTGGCTCTCGTGGATGCCCTCTCCCCCTAGTGCCAGAGTCACGCATCATTGTCAGCAGGCAGCAAAACAAGATGAAATCAAATTCTAAGCCGTCCTGGCAGTCAAGGACACCATTCCCTCACCGTAATAGGCTGGATCGTCTGGCCACTCCATGTGTAGCTTTTCTTCATTGCTCTGGGCTTTTATTCCTGACAATAAGCTCTTTATCACTCCTCAACACAATTCATTTAAAACCAGCGTCAAGAAGCAATCAAACCTTAAGTAAGAGGATTCAAAGTCAGTGTGTTATTGTTAAGCAAAGTAGCGTTACTTCATTTCCATAATGCACAACAGGCCAGGATACAGGGCGCCAAAGACCCGACGATAAGCAACAGCACACAAGGAAATAAATGGTTAATATTTCGGCTTTTCTCTTCTTTTTTTAATTCCTAAATTTAAACCCGTATTTATCCACCCTTTGCTATTTTCCCTTTTCTTGCATCTGCTTTCACTTTTTGGTTAGTGTCCTTCCCCCTTATTTCTCTCCTCTGTCTCTCCCAGGGATGACATTATGTTTGGTTTCCTTGTCTCTCTGCTCTGGACACCTATGATTTAGCAACTCCTGACATATCCATTACACGCCACAGATTGGCTATTCTCCTCTCCCTGTGTCTCGCCACCCTATAGAAATGACATGTACCCTCCTTCTATTTTTTTCTCTAATGTCCTCGATTCACGGGTGGTGCTTTTAGCCAGAAGTGGCTACTGGTAGAGTCTTCCCCTACTATTAACTAGAGACTTTGAGAGCTACAGGGAAGACATCAATCTTGACAAGGTCTTTTTGAGGCATGTCTGAAAACGCAGTACTATTGTCTCTTTTCTCCCGCTCAGTCTTGCTATCCTGACAGCGTAAATAGCCAAGGCCATTTCTCTCCGATGTTATTTCCACCCTAATAATCATTATCTGCATCTCCTGCAGTGGCTCTGACTACTAGCAACGTGAGTATCAGCAGAATCCCATCAGCATCAATGAAGACTGAGTGACCTTTAGTGGCCACAAAGACCGGTGCCGTTGTCGACCAGTACTTTTCGCCGCCCTCTTCTTTCCCGTGGCCGCCTCCATCACCGGCACGGTGTACGCAGCAGCACTGACAGCAGGAGTGAGGCCCGGGCGTCGCCTCGCGTCCCTGCAGTCTGCCGACCCTGAGGCCACGCGGTCTGAGGACACACGTGTCGAGGTGCGGATCGCTCCTGGGGCCCCGCGCGCGCTTGCTGATGTGTCAACGTGGGATTCTGTTGATTCCTGACCGCGTGGGCCTTGGATTGATCCCGGGAGCAGATGAAGTTTGTGGGGCGGCGGCCCTCTCTGGGAGCAGATTCTTTGCCGCCACACGGCCAGAGGGTCACCGGGGAAAAGAGGCGGCCCTGCAGACACGCGCCACTGTAGCTAAAACTCATGAATCACAATGAAAATGGGTCTACTGCATCTCCATCACACCCACACCCTGTACCCTGCACCATCTACATTAGAGTGCTGTCTGTCTGACATGGAAGAGCCCCCATGGTCCACTAAGGACTTGCATATTTTCATAACATATTAGTCTGAATAAGTGTTATTGGTTGCAGTTTGCTGCTAATGGCACTGTTTCCTTGGTTAGCTGCCATGGTGCTGGAATGCCTTGTCCACTCTGCCTGAGTGACTCGGCACACCAACTTCATCACCACGGGGATTAAGGCTAATGCTTTAAACAAGCGCAGCCCGAACTGAAAAGAATTAAGAGCAATTAGCATGCTAACAAATGGCTAATAACATGTCAATTGTTCTGTTTTATGACATTACCTGTAATCTTGGATTTGAGGACCTCGTTCTTCATTTTAATGACTGAGGGCGGAGTATAAATGATTTAACAGTCCACGGTAACACTCTTTTAATATTAATAATTTCTATTTGTTAAAAGCCGTGACTAACATAAACCATTGCAGGATTAATATTTGCACCTTTTTATCGCGCCTATGCCACACCATCACAAGGGACTCTGGGTTTTTGTTCCCAGACTCCTCAGCGAACACGGAGCAGCAGAGTAGAGGTTGAAGATAGAGGAGACATGAAGCAGAGTATTACAGCTCCACTACCGCCGCCATGTTTAGCCCTCCTGCTAGGACTACAGCTCTGAGCAGGCCGCGCTAACGCTGCCCCCCACCCCCCCGGGCTTCTTAACCCTGCGTAATTAACAGTAGTGCTTTACCATGGTACTGCACTCCACCAACCCTGTCTCTGGCTCTTTGTGGATGTCCAATAGGGTTCTGGCTCTAAGCTCTGGAATGTAATTTGCAAGCTATTGTCATAGGGGCAAACAGTGAGATGGGTAATATGAGAAAGCCGAGCGCTGAGTGGGCTATGATTTATTGGATCTGCGTGATAGCTATTGGGTAGAGTGTGCATTCTGCCCCTCACCTTCTACATATACTGATGCCCTGTCACCGACTCTACCCTCGCTCCCAAACAGTAAGCTCTAATAACGAAAATAATAATAATGATAATAATAATAGCATCACTTCAATCTCACTTTCAGTGATTACATTGTTCCGCCCGTTTCCGTTTCTGCTTAAATTATATTTAACTTCATCTACGGCGCTCCACAAACAGGATTACTGGTACTTATCTGAAATGAAAGTGCATTTTCAACGCGGTTTAATAACGAGAGTGGAAAATCCAGTCCATAGCAATAAAGCTGAAACTAATTCATTAGAATGGCTGTCTGCGTGGAGTGTTTCAATTCTGTTTTGTGCGGCGGCCATCGCCCGCTGCCCTGTGCTGAAACAAACAGTAAAAGAGAGAAGGCAGGAGGCCATTTGAGTAATCTGCCTCAGCCTGCCATGAGAGCGGCGTGGCGAGGAGATCACAGGCATGCGGAGGCAGCTGCATCCACACTGCAGCCTGGGAGAAGAGTCTCTTCAAAGGAGCACTAAAGGGCCAACTTAAAAGCAAACAAGACCATCAAACTCCACAACTTTCCTTAAGCTCTTTGAGAGGAGACAGCGGGGGCCATGGGTGGAGGGGGATGGGGGGGGTGGGGGGGTGGGTGAGGAGGAGGGCCGGAGAGGGGGATGGAGGTATGGAGGGAGGGGAAACTGAGCAAGAGCACGATGGTCACCCTCATGCATCTCAAGTGGTCAGCAGTTTGAGCCTGTCCGTGCCTCCTGTTCCATTATGGAAGAGTAACACAGGAGCCTGTTTGTTCGCCAAACACAATTAACAAGGTTTCTGCAGTACATCAATACTGCTATTTGCATAGTGTATTGATTTGGACTCCTTATAATCACAAAATGTTAATTGCACCAATTAATTCTCAATCTGTTTGTGCCCTTGTCTGGCCGCCTGGAGCCCTGAAGGTCAGTGTGAAAATGAACTGCTCTTTGATTCTCCTCCAGGAAAAGCTTGTTCCCAAGACAACACCGTTTTTTGCTCTGAAATCAAAAGGCCCGACCGTCCTTTATCATGTATTATCATTCACGGTGAGTAGCAGCTAATGGGTTTGAAATCTTGTGATCTGATTTGTCCTTTTAAACAAGGTTTTTCTTGTCTCGTTCATTAGCGGGGGCCGTCTCCTCCCTCTCCTCAGAGCCAGGATCTCTGTGCCCTGAGAACTGCCACAGTATCCGCCTCATATTGACTATGAAGTCATTCTCTCTCTTGCCAGCGTGTTTCATTCATAGCTCTCTCTCTTTCTCTTGTGCATCTCTTTCTCTTCCTTTCTCTCTTTTCTATCTCATTCCCTGTCTTTTTCTCGAACTCTCTCTCTCTCCTTCTCCGGCCTTGATGCAGCAGAATGTCACTACACGGGGTGACGTGACCTCTTGTGTTCTATTGTCTGTTTGAGATGATCAGAGTAATAAGTCAGGGAAGGCTAGCCTACCATCCCATTGCATCAGACCTTCAGCGCTCGCTTTGTTTGGTTGGTTTTGCGCACGCTTCCCTTTCATCGCAGCGCCACGAGTTGTTCTTTAGCATCGCGATGTTGATTTTGGATGTGATCGATGGTTCTAATGGGTGGAGGAAGAGAGCGTGTGGTGCCAGGGGACAAGAGGCAGGTCGTTTGGGCACCAGATGATGTCCTGACAGGAGTAACGACTGGGACCAGAGTGCCATCAGCTCAGCTCAGCCAGTCACGACCGCGTCCTGTCCGTGTCTTCTTCCGCTGTCAGTGCGCATGTGTGCATGCACCCATATGCCCTCTCGCAGTCCTCCCCGCCAGCCTACAGCCAAGTGACAAATGAGCTAGCCCCGTGTGAAAGATGAATTTCAATCCACTACACCTGTGCCGCCCCACCAAATGAAAGGACTGATTGCCTCCAATTGCGTATTTAAAATGCTTAATTCCTCCATTAGAAAAGCTATTTACATGAATTAGGGACAATTAGCATTTTCAGGCCCATTCCGTCTTTGTTCGCTCCCCATCCATTAACATTTTAAAGTGTCGGCTGACAGACACAAGAAAACTCCTCTATGTGATTTGTGCAACACCCCCCCCCCTCATGTCTGTGTGACCCCCCCGTGTCTGTCGCCTCGAAGGGCCGTTTCATCTGTGTGGCCATGTGAGGGAGAGGCCAAGGCTGGCCTTGGGTCTGCGAGTCGCCTCAATTATATGTCTAACAACAGAAGCTACTGAATGACAGACAGCAGAGAGGAAGGTGAGAGGAGGTCTCCTGGACGGGGTCAAAGTTCAGCTCTTCTTTGCAGCCGGGTTTCACACAGCCAGGATGCATTACATTACTGGGAGGGAGGGAAGACTGGGATCCTCACTGCTGAACAGAGGAGAGAGGAGAAACGCAAAGGGTGATTTCGTTTGAAAAGGAAGAGAGGAGCGGAGAAGAGGAGAGAAGAAAAGGAGGGGACAGGAGAGTAAGGGAGAGGTTGAGAGAGGGAAAGAGGAGGGGTGAAGAGAGGAAAAGAGGAGAGGAGAACATAGGAAAGGAGGAGGAACAAGGACAAGAGAGGAGAGGAAAAGAGAGAGAGAGTGACAAGAGAGTGGGAGACAGGAGAAGAGGACAGAAGCTTGTCAGGCTGTTGAGCCCATAGTAGACAGTGTTCCACAGGCTCACCATAATGAGTCTTCCTCAGGATAATGGATTTACCCGCTGGCTCTGTCATTTCTACGCCTTGGAAAGTGAGGCCAGCCCCCTTGAAGGCTGTTTGCACCCAGCCCAGGGTTTTCATTGGCCGTTCCTCACTAGGCACAAATTACAGTGTCTGACCCCAGTCGCTCACACATCCGGCTTTGCAGTGGAGAATTGCTCCTAACAAGGCCCAAATGAAGATGACAGGGGCCCTCACTTTGACAGCGTTTTATTAGACTCAATGACTCAAACTATAATGCTTTTCATTGCTACGGTCGTGGTGGATTTCAGGAGGGAAGAGCATGTTAGGATGATTATAGTCGCTCCAACTTAAAACCACATGAAAGCCAGAGTAAAGGATAAAACAACAAGTTTGAGGCTGGCTTATCTATTTTCATGTGTGTGTGTGTGTTCGTGCGCGTCCATGTGTGTGTGCGTGTGTGTGTGTACCCTCCTTGCAAATTGGCCCAGTTTGTACAGCATGCTCACCAAAAGGAACACCTTCAATCCAGGTATATTCAGCTCACCTTATAAGAGCCTTTCATGATGAAAGTGGTCTTAAATCTTTCTTTTGAGTGGAGCGATTTTAGGCGAAAGATCAAACTGAGCTCTTATAGTTGTGCACAGAGCTGCCGTGCCAACATGCAGCAGCAAAGGGCGGGAGAGAAGAAAGCTAAACCTCAAGCCTCCCAGCTTCACAGTAGCTTTTTCTGATGCCAAATAATCCAGATATGGAGCCGACGCCCAGTAATGAACAATCTCCAAACCACCCCAGCATCGCACGTTCCCCTTTTGCATTCCCCACACATATAGATCAAAACGCTTTGAAACCGAAAATGTAACCAAAACACTGGCAGGAGTACACAAGCAGTTAGACGAGACATCGGAGCTGTTTGACTGCTGCGAGCTGAGGAGCAGGGTGTCACTCTCTTCAAAGCTCTCCCATAACAACTCATGTGAAAAGCCCATTATACGTAATGAGTTAACGCCACCGCTGCTATTGCGATTATCACGGCAGCCTCGAAACGTAAGAAAGGAAGAAGAAAAAAAGGCTGCTCGTCTCTGTTCCAGCCTCCGTCCAAGAGAGGCTCTGCTGAACTGTTTGATCCCGGTGCTCTAATTGTACTTTAAACATGTGGAGGGAAGGTCACAGTGTTCCCACATTACACGGATGCTAGAAGGTTCTTCATGTGAGCAATTAGCCGGACGTTAGATGTTGGCCCCTTACATCATACCAGGTCTGGTGATGGTGGTGATGATGATGATGATGATGATGATGATGATGGGGATAGCAGGCTATGCAGAGGCTGGTAAAGGCAGCTTTGTGTGCCCATCCCTAGTGAAGTCACTCTCCAGAGGAACCAGATGGGGAGCAGAATGATGAGCTGTCTGATGGTCTTCTGGGCTTTTCCACTATTGAGCAGCATGTGGAACTCTTCACGCAGCGTGGTGGAGTGGGAGGGTGGCGCTGCAGCCAGGGTAGAGCTGCAGCCAGGCAGCCTGCCTGGTGATAGATGATGGCAGCGGACAGATATCATCCAAGGTTTTTGGATGACGTTCCGCAACACCAGAGCAGGAACTGCGCGGGACGAGTCCCTCCCGCTATCCCCATTATCTCTCTGACCGTTGGTCTGTCTGTCTGTCTGTCTGTGCCGCACTTCACTCCCGCTCACTCTCACCTTTAGTCGATTACTTTCTCAGTCCATCTCTTCGCCCGCTGCTATTGGTTCTCCAGTCTAGGTGAAGGGTCTGCAGCACGGTCTCTCCTTATAAGGTGCTCTCTCTTTCTGCCTCGGTGACCTCGACCCCCGAGCCGCCAACAAAAGACTGTCAAAATGGCGTGCCACTCACAGCCGCTGAACCAAGCATCATCTGTCACCTCCGGTGCTCCGAGGTCCCTCAGAAACCAGAGGCTTTGTCAGAACTGAATGATTCAATTTCTCTATTCCAGTCTTCGTTGACACAAATTGCTTTAGCATGAGTTGATCCCAACATAACACGGTCCAGGGGTGCGCAGCCTGCTTGACTGTCTATGGGTCGAGCACACATGCCTGGCTCGTACAATCTTCCAGCTCTGCGTACTGTTACACGCTTACACTGGCCCTGTGTTTCAGCTCTGAGGAGCTGCTAATTGTCTCATGCTATAAAGACCGTGTCTTCCTAATAATTGCCAAGCAGGCAAAAGCTATTATTACCCCAGGATGTATTTTCCCAATGATTATTTTGTTGTAATTTTTGTCATTTTAATAATAATTCTTGTCATTATTACCGTTACAGAGCGAGCTGAGTGGCCCCCCCCCCTGACAATCCCCTAGCAATATGTATCGGAAAGTAGCGAGCGGCCAAAGGTTCCAGGATCATAGTGCTGCAGCGGTGCTTTGCCTCTGCTGCACATGAAGGCATCTCAATGTTCCAACAGGGTTTGGCAGTAAAACCAGACTTGTTGTCAAGCTCAGGAGTGACCTCTGCGTCCTGGGGTGATTACTGTTCAGGAGCATGAGAGGACAAATGTGTCTCTCTCTGTGCGACAGGCAGCTGTGAATGCCCTGTAGTTTGGAGGAAGACTGGGTACCTTTCTGGAGTACTGTCACTGAGCTATTATGTTCTGTTGGACATTTCTGCAAGAATGATTCTCTCCCCTTTCATGTTGATCGACCGATCAGTCATAGTAATGCATAAGCCATCTGAGTGTGTGTACACAGCGAGGCTGGACACTGTATGATAAATGAACGTGTGTACACAAGACCAAACACGCACACTCGCACAGACACGCACTGGAAGTGTGTACGAATGTGCTTATTTCTCTGCGTCCCAACAAGAAACTCTATTATCATAATTGTGCTATCGATTATACATAACTCACTTTGTCTGATTATGATTACAATTTAATGTTGATTTTCCCTGCCCAACGAATTCATTCTAATAATGTCAGTCTTGTTGACTTGTATGATCTATGATTCATCAATAGCATTGATTCTCCCAAAGTTCACCCATCCATAGGTGACTGGCATATCAGTGTTTTACATAAAAAGACGGAGGAGAGGCAATCTGCATGTCAGCAAAATGTCAGCCTAATTGAGGCCGGCTGATGTTATTGTCCCTTAAGGAAGTTCTGACTGTATTCTAAACAGGGCTGGGACACAAGACAGCAGTCACCAGGGACAGCTCTAACATTACCAAGGACAAGAACGTCACCCGTCAAACGGCCTGAGCTGATCAGCCTCTCTCTGTCTCTCTCCATCTGTCTAGTTCTCTCTCTCCCTCCCTCTCTCCCTCCCTCCCTCAGTCTCTCTCTCTCACCCTCCCTTTCTCTCTCTCTCCCTCACTCTCTATCTGTCTCTCTCTGCACAATATACATGCTCTGTGATGCATTGTTGTTCACAGCAGGTAATAGTCAATGGGCTAGGAGAGCAACAGTGCTTGCTGTATTCTGTGTTCCTGGAGAGGAGCTTACACAGTAAATTGGCAGGGGAAAATATGTTTTGGTCTCCGAACAATGGAGGCCATTCAGTGGTTGTGACAAACAAGAATATCACCATTGATGGGGCTAATTGCAGAGAAGCCTGTCAATAAAGACTGAACACAAAGCAGGAGACTGTCTTGTTTGTATGTTGGGTTAGTACTGTATATAACAGTGTGTAAGTGTGGCCATGTAAGTACCTCCCTGCAGTATACATACATATGTATGTATTTATTTATATATATGTGTGTGCGCGTGTGACTCTTCTGGACATTGCTCCAGTGGTGGATACTGCTGTTTTGACAGTGGACTGCCCTCAGAGGTGTGTGGATATCCAGTGTAAATCCAGCCCAAGGGAGCTGTGAAAAAGCTAATAATACGTTATTGCAGTCCAGGTCCTTCCTGTCGCCTCTCCATCAGAGCACCAGTGTCACCCTACACACGGACCACAGCGTGATAATGGCCAATAATGCGGAGCAGCCGAGAGTGAGAAGTCCAATCACACTGGTCGCTGAGTGGTGTGAGAGGACTGAGGGATTTCAGGCCCCATTTCCTGTATGTGAGCCTTGGCTGCAGGTGTGTGTGTGTGTGTGGGGGGGGGGGGGGGCTGCTGGCCATCATCAATACTTGGTTTACAGCGGATGTTCATCTGGATGCATCTCTGACTTTAAGTGATATATCTTCATGGTCCGGAGGATGGAGTGTATCCAGATATTCAGATTCTGGTGGTTTCTGGTGATGTGTGCTGGATAAGTCTTTAAGCCCAATTGTTTCATCGTGAGTTCGCAAGAGGGTGTTTGTTGCAGCTGCGCACACTCTCCCCTGACACACATGCACACATGAACACAGACACACATGCACCCATGAACACAGACGCACACAAAACAACAACAAAATAAAACAGTCATTAGTGTAGAAATAAATGTGTAAATGTGTTGTGAGGGACTTTAAACCTCTCAAAGAGAATCTGGTATTCTGATATCTGCAGTGACTTCAGGCTTGCCTGCAGTTTAAGGCTGCACCCTTTTTTACACGCTGTTCCTCAGACCCTTTTGTTTGGTACAAAGTTTCATAAAACAGCCCTCAGAACATAAATAATAACTCCATTTTCAAACCTAAACACATTAAATATTCCGCCTTTGATCAACCAAATGCTTTTGCTTTATTTTCAGCATGGTTTACAGTGATAAATTTCTCTCTAGAGCGGTCGAAAAACATTACAACAAACATGAAATGAGCAATAACAAAACGCTTCATTTGGAAGCGGAGGGGCCATGCTGGGGCCAAACTGGGACCCTCAGACTGCCGGTGGGCTGGAGTACTGCGCTCTCTCGTCTCTCCACACAGCTGGAGGGCCACTGAAGGGACCACATTCAGCAGCTAGTACACTACGTAGTCCAACAAGCCTGGTGGCTTCTAGTGTTGCTGGATAAGATATTGTTGAACAGGAAACTATAAGGTGCACTATTTATACTATGCCAGAAAAAGATTTCCTATATCCCAATATGGATATCAAATGCAGAGCGACCAAAATGTCAGGATATCATACTGGATCCAGGTGAATTATGCATTATTCATGCCAATCAGCATGCTTTTCTAGCTATTCTGACCCACAATCCTTTGCTTAGCATGTAACACTGCAAAACTGTAACACCACTTTCTCTAACCCAATTTAGCACAGCACAATGCGATACAACACCGTGTGCGGCCACATCTCAAACGGCAACAGCAAATACTGAAACATCTTCTACAGTTCTTTCCTACGGTATCCTGCAACACCATATTTCAACACTGGACAGGTCCCCAACCTTGTATTTAAAGTGTACTGTCAAACTAGAATAACAACAACAACAACATGTGTTCTGGCTCTCCAACAAGTTTTACTTATTGATCTTTTGAGTTGCAGGCTCTCAGGGGACAAAACCTCTGGCATGAAGTTCTGCTGTGGCAGTAGACCTGACACAGGTGGCCTTTGTCTTCCGGCGTTTGCTGCGTGTTCATGGTAACAGGTCATCAATCCCATGTTTCCTGCGGGAGCTTGCCGAGGGATCGCTGTGGAGCCGGGGTGTTAACAAGAACAGCCATGTTCCACTCTCCATCAAGGCTGTGTAGATATTAGCTGGGAGATCGCAATGTTCTCCTCTGATTGTTGTTATTGTTGGGTTGAGGGGGTGAGGGGCATTTCATTTTCCGTCTGATAATTGAATTTCTCCCCCTTCTACTGTGCCAAGTTGTGTTTCCATGCGTTTCCAGGAGGCCTAGTGGTTTCCTGAGCCCCAAAGGACCAATTCCCATTATTTACTTGACTGTGACCCCGTATCCTGACCCCAAAGTCTCTCATCCTCCAGGAACCCTCTTCTAAAGCATCTAATGGTACCTTGCGATTTTACTGGACTGTAATGAATGTTCCAATTATGTTGAAGGTGATGGAGCCGATTTTCCTATGATAGAACAACTGATTGGATCTGGCACATTCCGTTTCACTATCTCCTGGCTCTCCAGCCTGTTGTGCAGACCTGCGGTCAGACACCAGCTCCAGGGAGAAAACGCACCTTCCACTCACGGTAACACAACCCCTGAGAGCCTCACCAGACCGCACTGCCGAGTGAAAAAGCGCTGGAAATAAATGGATTCAAACGGGTTGAAATGTGTCAAATGACCTTTCCGACGCTCATTACAGACAGTGCATATTACAGCTTGAGGAACGCTCCTGTTGTTTGGAGTTCTTTTGTTCGTCGTTTCCCTTCTCTCTCCGCCACCTCTGGGGGGAAGGGTAATTAATTGAAATCATTTCCATGTGTACGGTTGTGCAGGTCCCTCCTTGCGGTGTGTCAATGGGTCGATAGGTATTTGGAGCATACAGTGGACTCAGGTGATAAGAACTGCAGTCACACTGTGTTAAATGATTGCCAAAGCACCGTAAAAAAGCCAACTCAAGGGCAGAGGAGTTTGAGGAGAGGAAGCAGAGGGGGGAGGGAAGCTGAAAGAGAGAGGGAGGGAGGGACAGAGAGAGAGAGAGAGAGAGAGAGAGAGAGAGAGAGCGAGTCACTATCTCCTGGCTCTCCAGCCTGTTGTGCAGACCTGCGGTCAGACACCAGCTCCAGGGAGAAAACGCACCTTCCACTCACGGTAACACAACCCCTGAGAGCCTCACCAGACCGCACTGCCGAGTGAAAAAGCGCTGGAAATAAATGGATTCAAACGGGTTGAAATGTGTCAAATGACCTTTCCGACGCTCATTACAGACAGTGCATATTACAGCTTGAGGAACGCTCCTGTTGTTTGGAGTTCTTTTGTTCGTCGTTTCCCTTCTCTCTCCGCCACCTCTGGGGGGAAGGGTAATTAATTGAAATCATTTCCATGTGTACGGTTGTGCAGGTCCCTCCTTGCGGTGTGTCAATGGGTCGATAGGTATTTGGAGCATACAGTGGACTCAGGTGATAAGAACTGCAGTCACACTGTGTTAAATGATTGCCAAAGCACCGTAAAAAAGCCAACTCAAGGGCAGAGGAGTTTGAGGAGAGGAAGCAGAGGGGGGAGGGAAGCTGAAAGAGAGAGGCGAGGTAGGGACAGGAGGGAGAGAGAGAGGAGAGAGAGAGAGAGAGACGAGGCAGACGAGAGAGAGAAGAGAGAGAGGGGAGGAGGAGGGGGAGGGGGGAGGGAGGGAGGGAGCAGAGGCATCCCTGAGGGGGGGATGGGGAGGCGGAGGGAGGGACTGAAGGGGAACCCTTCTTAGCGGATGACGATTCCGACATGGCGCACAACCGGCGATGGTCAGTACCCTTCACGGCGATGGTCAGTACCCGCAGAAATTGAAATATTTCGGATGATTCAAGGCTGGGCACATTTTTCATTTTCCGACTTTTTTTTTTCCAATTATGAAAAGGTTGTCTGTGAGAATCGAACAGTCTCCATGGAGGTGGTATCATCCTGCTTGACTGGATGCTGGGTATTTTCGAGCAGCTTTGAGCAGGAGTGGAGAGAGCTTTTGAAATGAAGGGTTGGACCTGATCAGAGGCCTGCTGGCAGAGAGAGCTGTGGCTTTAAGAGGCCCATACGTGGTGTTGATTAGTTTTACTGAGTGGGTATGCAGAGACCAATAAATTAAATATGAATAAATTAAAAATGTACTCTAGCAGAAAATTGCTTGGAAAACAACCACCTCCCCATTAAAATATGTATAGTAATGCCTTTTATGTGCAGTAACTTGGGAAAAGATATCACTGTAAATTAACACGCCATCCAACCATAGTTGAGAACTTTTCACTTTTAACAAGGACTTATAAAAAAGGCATTTACTCTAGTGTGTTCACTAATTAATTTGATATTCAAATGAGCTTATGTATTATAATTGCAAATATCCCAAATAAGAGTAGTTTAAAAAAGGAATAGTGTCAACAAAGATTGATGAGGCTTGCTTTGAAACCGCCATCTGTTTCAAATGTTTACTTGGGGCGTGCATTTTCCCTCCTCTTTCTTCTGTCAGAACTGGAGGCCATGCTTAAGCTACGTGGCCACCTCCCTCGTTTACTCTGCCATTACGGGGATGCTTGTTTTGGTTCAAACGGCTTGGTTGAACACAGAAAGAGGAGCAGACACACAAGCACCCAAACACACACACTGGCGTGCGCACGCACACACACACACATGGTGGCAGGCACTGGGTGATGCAACAGTGAAGGGGATCAGGGACATCAGCATGTGCGATGAGCTCCCAAAGATAACGTCTGCACCGTGTTTCCATGACATTGTAGCTGCGTTACCTCATTACCACAATGTCACGGCAGCGGTGGGAGGATGTTGTGTTTGGGGAGGGAGAGGACAGGGGGGGGGGGGCTCAGCTGCAGGTATCGGGGCTGTGCAGATGAGCTGATTAATTAGAGGGAGCTCTATTAAGGTTATTGAGATGCACCCACCCACCCCACCCCACCCTCTTCCTCCCCTCCACCTTCAGCTCTGGCAGCAAATAAAAGTAGATCTGAGGGAGGGGGTCCGAGGAGGAGGAGGGGGGGTGGAGCGCATCCTCGCCTTATTTGACATTAGCAGTCCTGCGCCCCTCTGTACGCTCCGAGAGCCGCGCCACAGGTGCCATCTCCGTACCCCACCTAGCCACAGTGACACACACTCACCAGGCTCCAAAAGGGGCTGTGGCGTTTTAATCCTCCCCCCCACACCCCCACCCCTCCCCCACCCCCGACCCCCCCGCTCCATCTGTCAGCAGCACCGCTGGAGAGAGGGGCAGAGGGCGCATCCCTTGTTCCATCCCGACGGATTTTCTAATTTCCTTTGCCTCCATGCCTTGTCCCAAACTCACGCCCCTAACCTATCCACCATACCGTACTGCTTGTTCCCTCGCTATATAAATCTCTCCCTGCGGTTGGGATTGAAGTTTGGTACATTAAAAAAAACACACAGGACGTTTGTCTCGCTTTTTAATAATTAAATGGACAATACAGAGAATGTCAACCGATCAACCTGGCTGCACGTAAAGCCATCAGAACATCCGTTTCCCTTCCATGTTTTTCAATCTCTTCTTCTCTTCTTCCCCCAGGCCTGCAGATGCACTCCCATCATTTACTGCAGGTCACATTCCACTTGCACAATTCAATTTGGAGAAGCCCCCCCCTCTCTCTCTCCCTATAATGAATTAAAATTCTGGCACAAGAAAATGAGGACCATATGTTGAAATCCCATCTCTGTCTCTGACAAGGCATTAGCAGTACAGTAAGTTGTTGAAACAGACCATATGCAAATTCTGTTCCGGGGTCTTAAGGGAGGGGGAAGTTTAGAAAACCAATGAATCATCGCATCTCCACAGCTTGATTCCTTATGCCGCTCGCCTCGCAAAACGCACAGGTAGGTTCAATCTGTCCGTGAATGTCGCGGATCTTCAGGTTGTTCGTGCCCGCAACATAACAGGCAAGACACAGACCAGCGACCATGAACTGTATCACTGACATGATACGTACACCATCATAACTATTTAATGACTTAATCCATCTCATTCACTGAAGGCACATTCCCACATGAAACTGTATAGTAGGCTATTGTAGCCAGCAACTACAATACCTTCCAAATGCAAGTCTCGAGTCCACTGTAGAGTTAACACATTTCCCTCCACTGTGAGGGGGACATCACCTAGGTCACTGTCTACCAGCCCAGCATCAAGGAGAGTAAGCCTACCTGTGCTACCTGTGGAAGCCACTGAGACAGCCTTGGAGAATGGGCCCTCTTTTGCAGCATAAAGGCCATGAACCACTCACCCAAAGGGAGAAATTGCACCGTGCGTTTTACTTCAAAAGGGATAATCCAATCACCATCCCCCCTGCCCCCCCGTCCGTCCCCCCGTCCGTCCTCCTCGCCCACCCCTTACATACAGTCAGCCCCCCCTTGCTCATAGACAAGGCCCCCGCATCCCCACACAACACTTCAAGATGCAAATGGGCTGGATTTGAAATCCACCCTCGCTGGGCTTCGCTTGACTACTTCAATGTTGTATCTATGCTGGGGATTATTCTCCCGACAGCAGAAAAGACCTGTGCTTGAATGGCAGAGCCCTCAAAGTCGCTCCTGCTGCTTTCAATGGCCTCCAAAACAAGATTAGAGCCATGGTGGTACTGAGTCCCAATCCCCCTGCATTGGGAGGGCGCGCACCCAGGCTGAGGGCCTGCTCTCTGGGTGGACTGAGAGCAGTAAACTGCATCGGAGGCGGTTAGAGATTGAGAGGTCAAATCGGGGAGGTGGGGGGGGACGACCAAGATACAAACCCTGATGAATGAAATCCTCGTCGAGATGTCAGGTAACGTTTGTCTGAATCTGTCAGCGGCATGTGGTTTGTCAAATTATAGTCGAGTAAAAGTAAGACAGAGGGAACCGAATTGGATTGTTTATTGAACACAAAAACAAAGTCATTTCTGCACAGTAGTGTTTCCTTTCATGATGTTTGGCAATCATCCTCAGAACAGCACAGACAACAGCAGACATGTTAGCAATGCAGATCTACTGAGGACTTTTTTTAACACTAAAGAACTTTGGACATCTAACCAGTTGCAAGGTGCCAGGTTTTGGAATCATTCCTTTTGCAAAACAGATCTCGAAATATCTTACGACTTAAATGCATCCAGAAGGATACTTAAAGTACTACAGAAGTATATTTTTTACAATACATAGAAGAACAAGATAACTACAGAACCCTGTAAACCACTAATAAATAATTGTTTAACCCCAATGGAATAAATACAAAGATATCATCGTACCCTTCTAGTTTCTCGTATACTTTTAATAAGCGTACTTTCAAATAACTCTGTAAGACTTTCAGCGTGTGTGCGAGGACACGGCAACACAGTACATGGAGGGTGAGGCTACTGAACATGACAGGGCATCCTGGAAGGCAGACATCAGTCACGCCACATAGCAGACGCTTCGAGTCATAGGATATCAGAGGCTCCGCTGATGAATATTACAAGGGTCAAAGATGACCTTGGCTGTACTGAGCCCCATGAAACACTGGAATTCCTCTTTAATACATTTGAGTGGTTGCCACTGACAACGTTGACTGACAAGCTCATCTCATATCTCCCTCATCTACCTGCTGGATGTGTAGTAAAACTGCATCTGTGTGTGTGTGTGAGAGCGAGACCAAGTCAGTCCATGGCTAGAGGTATGATTAAGGTGGGGAAGGGTGTGTGTGTGTATGAGAGGAAAGGAGGGGAGGGGGGGTGGGTTAATGCCTAACTGCCAGGCGGTCATGCATCCAGCAGCCCAGCCACCCCCCAGGGAGCACTACGTACAGGGGTCGGCTCCTTTGGCACGTGGCGTCTCTGGGCCTGAACACTGGGTTGCAGGGGCCTGGGAGCTCTTCTTGGGCTTGGGTTTCCCGGGCGGCCTGGCGGAGCGGTTGCCGGGCCGGGATCCATTTGAGGCGGGCGATTTGGGCTTGCAGGCCTTCCCCGGGCCGGGCGCTGGCTTGGGAGAGGGCCCCGCTGGGGAGGGACAGACGTCCCTCTGCTCCTGGAGGCTGAGGTGGGTTGAACTGGACTGTCTGGAGCGCTGGACGCCACCTGAATGGGACTGAACAGATATCGTGCTCAAGTTCATCTCAGAGGCAGACACACACACGTCACCATTTTCCGATATTCTAGATCGGTTCAGGTGAGGGTTCTAGATAAGCTAGTCTGGTGAGTCAATATGGCTCCATCTAGTGGTGACAGAATATACACATCACCCCCAGTGACCAGAAGTGAAAACAACAAAGCGTTTCTACAGAAACAAACGTCACTCTTTGTCATTTTTGCCCTAAAACGCAAGGGTAGCCTGGTACGTCACGTGTGGTCGTACTGGCAGAGCGAGGGCTGTGTGAAAAGGGGTGCATGTACTCCTTCGCATCTGACCTGTGAGGTAGAGGGGCAGAGCAGGTGACAGATCTTCCCTGCAGAGCCGTTCACCCGCGTTTCACTGGAGGAGGAAGAGGCAGCCTTCTTCTTTTGTCTCTGCGGCAGGATAACAGCCAGAGGGTGGAACATGAGAGACGCAGACTTGGCTAGAATGACCCTAAATAATGGATCCTGGCTGAACCTTGGGCTGATAACGCAGCACTTAAAAGGAAGCATACTTACAGTAGGACACAGTGGGCTAGTTGTTAGTCAAGGGCAAGCTCATTGTCACGTTGGCTAATTGAGCTGGGGGGGGGGAGGCGAACGGCAGATCATATGCCACAGTGTGTGTGTGTGTGTGAGGCACCTGCTTGGTGGGGGTGGGGGGCTTGCTGCTGCTGCTGTCTGTGTCTCCCTCCAGGCTGTGCTCAGCGACACTCTTGCCGTCACTGCTTGCCGACGACACCCTGGCCAGGCTCTCCGGCTGGGCCCGGGGCTCCAGGGTCTGGCTGTCCCTGCTGAGGCTCAGGGAGAGCTGGCTCAGCACCTCCGACACCTCCCCCACCCCCTCCTCCACCCCGCCCCCCTCCGCCTCTTCCGCCCCCTCGGGGTCCTCCCGGAACAGACGCATCATCTCCAGCACGTTGGTGGGCGTGGTCGGGGTGCTGGTGTCACCCTGAGAGAGATAACATCTCGTCCATAACAGTCCGCAGCTCATATTGGGATCCTGATTTACACCTCAGAGCAGCCTATGATCATGAACTGGCGCAGGCAAAGAGACGAGGGGCATTTCCTTACCGTGATCCAGGGATTATCCAACAGCTCATTGGCTGTAATGCGGTGGGCGGGGTCAACTTTCAGTAAACAGCGCAACACCTTTTTGGCTGTTGAGATCAAGAGGCGAACAAGGTTGGTGGACATTGAAAGC
The DNA here is from genome assembly GCA_036571765.1 of Plecoglossus altivelis. Classification (NCBI taxonomy): domain Eukaryota; kingdom Metazoa; phylum Chordata; class Actinopteri; order Osmeriformes; family Plecoglossidae; genus Plecoglossus; species Plecoglossus altivelis. Next base: position 15,955,980 of record BROE01000013.1, read on the forward strand.
GCGCAGGCTCAGACAGGCAGGAAGGGAGTGTGTGTGTGTGTGTGCATGTGTGTGTGCGTGTGGGAGGGGGGGCGTGTCACCTGCATCGCTGACGCTGTCCCAGACGGGCCCAGCGAAAGTGAGCTCTCCCTTCTTTATCATCTCAAACAGGCTGTCCTCGCTGCTGGACATGAACGGCGGCTCCCCACACAGCCTATGGAAACCCAAGCACACGCATGCCGTCACTCGTTGGCTACTGCCTCCAGACACACCCTCCCACGCTCTGGGCCATTAAGGAGTGGAGTATGAGGAAAGCTGTGCGTATGTGTGTGTGTGTGTGTGTGTGTGTGTGTGTGTGTGTGTGTGTGTGTGTGTGTGTGTGTGTGTGTGTGTGTGAGGGAGAGCGCTGTCCTTACAGCATGTACATGATGACTCCGATGCTCCACATGTCACACTGCTGGCTGTACTCATGAGCATTGATCACCTCTGGAGCTGAAACACAGCAGAGACTCCAACAGACACGTCCACACACCCTTGGAACACAAGGACTAACTGGAGGCCACGGGTAGAGTGTGTGTGTGTGTGTGTGTGTGAGTGAGTAAGTGAGTGAGTGAGAGACAGAGAGAGAGAGAGAGAGAGAGAGAGAGAGACAGAGAGAGAGAGAGAGACAGAGAGAGAGACAGAGACAGAGAGAGCCATACCCATGTAGATCGGTGTCCCACAGGTGGCTTTCAGCATGTTCTCACTGCCAACGCCACCTTTCTTCACTGACAACCCAAAGTCTGTCACCTGAGAAAAGAAACCAACGCTTAGATGAAACTAATCCCAGCCATTTTTTTTTTTTTTTACCGACCAGATTGCCTGCTTAGCTTCCAAACCCACCCTGGGCTTGCTGCTCTGTGTGATGAATATCTAGGATGAGTCTAAAGGCTGCGGTGTCCCCTAGTCCACAGCAGGTGGTAGAAACACAACAAGAGAGAGCCACCAGGACAGATGACCACCTTCAGCCAGAGAAAAGCCTTTTATACTGAGCCAGGACAACACTGGGTTTTCTTTCCTGTGTGTGTGTGTGAGTGTGTTTGAAAGAGATTTCTGCTCGCAGTCCTGCCTTGTTTTAGCTTGCGTTACTTGTATCTGCTTCAGGTTGGCGCTCTGCACACGACACACTGGGCCCGGGCAGTCATTTGTCTTAAAAGATGCTCTTGATTCGCTCTTTGTGAGGAGTGATATAAAGCATGCATCATCGGGGGGAGGGGGGGGGGGGGGGGGGGGGGGCGCTGGCATAATGAGGTAGTATTTAAAACCATTTCCAGAGTATGTGTGAGTGTGTGTGTGTGTGTGTGTATGTGTGAGGGAGGGAGGGAGAGGGGGGCAATGGTGCGAGCGACAGAGAGACCAATCAGGAGTCTTCTCCTCCCAGAGGGGAAACAGCAGCTGAGTAGAATGTTCCAGCGTTTGTGACCTAGTCTCACCTTGATTCTGATCATGTCATTATCGCTGCCGTGGTGATAAGTCTTCACTAAAATGTTCTCCAGTTTTAGGTCCCGGTGCACGATGTCTGAAAAGGAATTCAGCGTGAATTCAATGTAATTGCGGAGGAGATATTGTAAGAATGTTCAAAGTAGTTCAAAGCTAAACCTGAGCAGTGAGTCACTTTCAACAGGTGACCCTAGCCACGACCTTAATCAGTTCGGGGCCTTCCTCTGGGAAATGAAGTTGATTTAGTGATGGAGTTTTGCCAGGCTGACGACGCTAGGTCTGTTCAAAATCAGCTACTTTATCCTGTGGCAAAAAGGCCAAACCCTGGCTAAATGAAAGCATGCCTATGAAGGATGTCTCTGATAGCGGCCTTCTGTTACAAATGGCGAGCCACCAAGTAGCAGTGGTCATTACAGGAGATGTGGAGAGAGGACGGCGCGATTCGGAGGCCATCCAGAGAGTTTGAGGTTAGATGAGATGTTGGAGACAGATTGACTTGATGGGATGGAAAAGCAAGTGTCAGAGCAGCACATATTCGATTCGGAGGACTCCTGCCCTCTGGAGCCTTTAAGTTCAAGTGTGTTTAAGTGATTTTGGGAGGGGGGGGCACGAGGGTTTGGAGGGAGCAAACTTCTACCATACTGGTCCTGCTTCTGTAATGTTGATACAGATGGACATTAGGACAGAACCCCTTTCAGATAACTGGAAATATGGGATTTCTGTACGTCTGCGACCAAACTACTGTCTCCACCCTGACTATCGTGAAGCTATGATAGTAGTCAGTAAGGTTGGCAGAGAGGTCATCTACAAATGATAAACCACACTTTAAAAAAAAACCTGATGGATAATGATGTGTCACACAATACGTCAGCAGTTGTACTGCACAAACCCAGTCTATTTCCTGATGCTATTGCACATGATTGTGTGTAGTGAGCTTCAGAGTGGGACGTTCGCCGGCTCTCTGTCTTCCTGGTGACGACAGAATGCAGAACGTGAAGGAAGGACGGAACTACAAAGTGAGGTCATATTCGTGCGACAGCACTACTCTACGGGACCACAAACAAACCGCTCCGTGTCCGATAAATGATATTCACAGGATGTTTCGACGGACCGCTCGTCACTCTAACTGCGGACGAAGGTTAATGAAAGTTTACGCTTGGCGTTACCTTGACTGCTTCAAATGCTAAGGGCACTACCTGTAACAGAGAGTCCCAGCTAACACCTCCACGCTGGTATCATTAGTGCCTGCAGATGTAAGGCACACCAGCGCTGAGGGACTTTTAGTGTAAAAACACACCTATTAATCAGTATTCCTCTCCAGCTCATTGTAAATGAGTCATTAGTCCCATGTAATGGTGTCTCATTGCCAGGCAATGTCCTAAATTACCTCTAACTAGATATTTCACCATCAGGAGGGGAGGGGGGGAGGGGGACACAGCATCTTCGAATAAACCCCTCAGACTCTATTAAAAAGGGGTACATTTTTTGCCTGGCACTTGGTCATTATTATCTCATTATTAGAATAAGCCAGGTTCTATAATGACTGAGGGCCGTAATGTGGGATCATCTCACTGATTAGCAGGCGTCAACGAGGGCAAAGCAATTTGACTGGGAGAACGATGATGCTGTGATATCACCAATTTGCACGTTCTTCCCGCACACAATTGGCTCACAACACAACACACAACGTGGCGGTAGGTAATAAGGTTGGCATGATTACAGCACCGTGTGCAGCCCTGCCCTCGTATCAGCTTCGATTCTGGGGGCACGGAACCCGAAAAAGCGTGAGAGAAGCAAAAAAAAAGAACCAGACGTTCTGCGTTCGTGCCCGAAGTGGAGCTAGTCTCCTGAAGGCGCGGCGAGCGCAGGTTACCCTTCCTGTGCAGGTAGCCGATGGCCTCGGCCAGACTCCTGATGATGAGTCTGCTCTCCTCCTCGCTGAAGCGCCGCTTCTTCTGCAGCAGCTCCTTAAGCTCCCCGCCCTCACACAGCTCCATCACCAGGTACACTCTCTGAAACACCACACACACACACACTCAGCCCACGGCACACACACCTGCTCTCCTGGTCACCAGCCACACGCACGCGCGCGTCGGCCCCTCTTGCGATAGCAGGAGCAAAAAGTCCAATTGGTTGGGCTAGGGTGGGAGATGGGACGGAGCGTCTTACCTTGGGTGTTTCAAAGACTTCCTCCAGATGGATGATGTGAGCGTGGTTAACACGCTTGAGGATGCTGACCTCTCTTTCCAGCAGCTTGACACCCGAACTCCCAGCCTGCAAGCAGGGAAATATCAAAACAGCATGAGGTGGAGGGTGTGAGGCAGGGGATACCAAGGTCTGCGGCTGCTGTTACCGTGTGTGCCTGACTTTAGACTGACTTTAGAGTGTCTTTTTTCACCACAGCGGCCAACAAGAAGCCCAGGGGAGACGCTAATGCACTCACCTTTTCTTTGTTCACCTTCTTAATAGCCCATTTCTTCCGCGTATCAATATGGGTGGCTTCACAGACGACCCCGAAGCTCCCTTTACCCAATTTCCTCCCAAATGAGAATATTCTCTATGGGAATAACAGAGAAGCCATTAAGAGGAAGGTAGTTCACATCGGCTGTGAATCCCCAGTTGTGGCAGGGATGTGTCCAGTATTACCAGCATGTTCTCAGACCTGAGTGTTTCAGTTGGAGGGAGGGGAGGGGTTCATATATTTTTGTCTCCAACGGAACATTAACCGAAGACCTGAATCCTGAAGTGGATCTTAATTTTCGAGCGCTCAAAAAAGGGAAAGTTTTCCGGTCTCTAGAGCTGCAGAATATAGTATTTCTAATCAAGTTACAAATGATTAAGTTGCTGCCGCAGTTCATTCAATCTCAGGTCTAATTAACTTGATCATTATCTCTGTGCATGCAAGGCTGAGCACTGGCTGCCGCAGATTTGGCAAAGAGAGCAGCTGAACCCCCCAGAGAAGGGGGGAGGAGCGGAGGGTGGGAGGGGAGGGAGTGGGAGGGGGAGGAGGGGGGCATCAAGGGGGAGGGGTCTGGGGAGGAGGAGACTGAGGGGGAGGAGTCTGGGGAGGAGTCTGTGTGTGTGTGTTGTGTGTGCGTGCGTGTGTGGTGTGTGTGCTCGGGCGGGGGCTTTGGGCAGCGCCCCAAGAAGGCCGGAGGGAGGCAGGGTGAGCAAGCCGTGTCGAGAGGGTCTTTAGATAGCTCACCCTGAGAAGATCCTCTGGCCTCCTCGCGTCAAGCGGCGTTGGCACCTTCTCTCTGCTGCTACGTTCACACGGACGCTCCACAGAACACATCGCTGACGCCCCTCCAACATAATCAGTCTTGCTGTGCGTGTTCCTTCCAGAGCTTGAAGATGGCTCACCTCAATAGGATCCCCACACCGCGCGAGGTGGCGCGAGGGCGCAGCAGGGGACAAGAGATGCAGACCCAGAGGTGGGGGGTGGGGAGCCGGCCCAGTGGGAAGGGGCTGAGCTGAAGTCAGAGAGCCCTTCACGCAATCACAGCACAATGAGCAGTTTCCGATCCAGGTTAGGACGTCCTCCTGTAAATAGCATGACCTTTTTCCCAAACGCAGGTAAATGCAGGCTACGGTCGTCGCACAGGTGAATTCGCTCCCGTGGGCCAGGCTGAATGGCTAATCAATCCAGGCGAACTCAGATGACCTGGGGAGGACATCCAATCAAGCGGACGGGCACCTCAGTAGGTGGCCTGGCACGGTCACCGTGGCGACAGGCGTGCAGCCGAAGGGAACTGGGCTCCTTGCACCCCTCCCTGTTCCCACAGCCGGGGGCAGGCTGCCCCAAGGACCCCAGCGGGCCGCAGAGGAGAGACACCACACCTGGCAGCCCCGTGTATTAAAGTGAGCTGAGAGGTGATGCGAGGGAAGCGCTGCCAGAGGAAAGATAGGGGTGCCTGCATGCTGAAGGAAGTCATCAGGAAGAGGATCATTCACCGCATGGCTTTGCAGCCTCGTGATAGGTTGGTGTAAAACAGAACGACGCGCTGACGTTGATGCTGATGGGATAGGGTCTTCCCAGAGGGAGGGGCTGGTAACCAGTGAGAAACAGCTATTTTTGACGAGCCAAGTTAAGAGCTGTTTGGCAACATTTCCAAATAGGCTACAGCTTAAAAGGTAGAGCGAAAGCAGAAGAGGTAATTCTGACCAGATGAACAAAGAGCTTAAACAACATCATGGAGTTTGTGATCCAGCCTTGTCAGAATAAGCTTCGTGTGATTGAAACTAGGCTTACTCATTTGATGAAACATAGAACGAAAGCAAACAACATTGCAGGCTATACAAAGAAACATGAATAATACAGTAAGACGAGACACCATCACCATCATGCATCTGTTCTCTGTTCACAGTCAAAGTCCCCAATACTTCCATTGGTTTTCTACCAAACCAGCCTTAAGTACACATTTGCCTAACTTAAAGCACAACTAACCAGGCTTGGAAAAAAAAAAGCCAAATTAAATGTAAAGCAATTATGGAGTGATGACTGGGAGCAGTGGAGTGGATCCGCCACACGGACAGCAATTAATTATTAACAAGGAAGCGGTGTCTTTAACCTCTTCACTCTGGTGCATTATCTTAGCCCAGACACAGCTCTCATAACAGGCCTGTCTCCCACATTAGCTCCTGTCTATTTGTTCATCAAAACGATTGTGACAGCCACTGGAAATTCCAATCACTTCAATCACAGTTGATTTGCGGGCGAGATCGAGGGGAACAGAGTTGATGAGTGTGTTGCAGTCGGGGCCCCGGGGCCCATGGCTCTGAGGGGGGCCCCTGAGGAGGAGGGCAGCCCCTGGTCTTGGCTCTGGCACCCATAGGGTTCAGCGCCAACCCAGTGTGGAGGAAATGGGATATCGGGGTCATGTCAGGGAGAGATGTCTGGCCTTAAAATAGGTCACCACTAATCCATACCACCAGTACGAGACTAGTTTCAACCACAGCTTTGATTATGGCAGTAAACGACAGAATCCCACACATCGTTCTAGACTAAACAGTTTCAAAATGGGTTGATGTCTAGAAGGAGCGCATCCCTGTAATAGGTTCTATATGATACGTGGGCCAACGTCACTTAAGCTAATAGATTTGTTTGAGGTAATGCACTGCTTCGCTGCATTGAGGAACCAAGTTCAATAGAGAGAGCTTTCATAACACACCAATGAGAAGGAAATGTCACTGGATTTAATTATCAAAACTTCCTGAATATCAGAATCATCAAGCATGCTGTGGAATCTGGAAAATTAAGAATGATATAGCTACATGTATTACTCAGTATTAAGGCTCGTAAGTAATGGGGTAGTCAAGCCTGTGAATATTGCTTTAACCATAGGGCTTGACGGACATTAATTAAAATGTGAATTAGCATGACGAATGGTATATGCAGAAGAGGCATGACTGCACTTCAAATTAATCTACAGCTCACTGTAACAGTATTGGCATTCATGCAGCTTAAACGACTCAGGCCTTGGACTATGCGAGTTTGGCCGAGTACATCTGTCAACAGCCCCTAACCTCCTGCTCTTGCAGCACTCGCACCTGCGACGGGCCAAATGAAAGCCATGTACAGTGACTAATTTACAAGGAAGGAATCGCACACTGTACTTACCAAGTTGTGGCAGCTCTGGGAAGGTTCCATTTGAGTTACTGCTTCTAAGAGTTTCTCATCAGACCTGCACACAAAATCACGCTAATGACATTATCCTGAGCACGGAATCATCGCAGATTACTGATTACCAAGGCTATACCTTAAGTACACTGCATAACCCAGTAGACTATACATCATCAGAAGGTTATTCTAGAGCATAATTAGCCCATGGCAGGGTTCGCCTCACTAGTTTGCTGCATACTATTGTAACACGCAATGACAGTTTATCATCTAAATGTGTGTATAACGCTACCAGCGTAGCCTATCGGCGGTGTAACAAGGTCATGTGAACGGTGAAAGGTTGAGTGAGCCTGTGAAAGGACAGGATCTAGGCAACACCGCGTAAGTTTCCCAAAACGCAGACGCGCCGCGCATTCCGCAGTCACGGACGCACACTCCTGTAGGATGAATACATCAACGCTCCTCCGCCCAGCCAGGAACCATATGCTTCCGCCCGCCCACCACATCGCAGTAGAAAGTAGGCTAATTATGGCAGATAGAATGTCAGCCATCGATCCCTCGGCTTTCTCAACCCCTCCACCGTTCTGTCAGAACCCCATTAGTCTTTATTTACTGATTGTTTGTGGACGGAAATGCTTATTGTTTCCTGTGACTGCGAGAGAGATGTGGTGTTTCAGCTTGGAATGCAAATTAAATGTGACACAGTAATGATGCCTGGGCACACAAAGATAATTCCCGGGCCTAAATAGAATTTTTATCCTCTCTCTTCCACTCGTAGCTTCGCCTTTTCCTGGCTTTTCAAGCTGTTCTGTATGTTGACAATACAGAAAGTAGACAGCCATCTTTCTTGCTAAAGCTCAAATATTTCATTCTCCTCATCTGAGACTTAATTATTTATTGACAGCTGGCTTGGAGAAAATGAAAACCTGCCCAGGTCCTAATGAACCTGGGATACATTACCTAAAGACCACACATGCGGGCTCTGAAGAAAATAACCAGGGCTCATTCCACAATCCCGAAATTTACTACAAAAAGGATTACAAACCATCGAGTTTCAAGTGCAATATAAACACGGGAGACCAAAAACCAAAAGAAATGCACCTGGGAACTACTGACTAAATCTGATCGGTCGGGAAGAACAGAAAAAACCATAGCCCATGTCTACACCCAACTCATGGGGATGTAAGTACGCAAATTATAACGCTCTCACTAAGTGTGAACTTCTGCACTAGTTATTAATGAACGTATATATATTCTGCACTGGGGTCTGGTATTAATGCACTGTAGTTATGTGAATGTACTGGCACTGTGTAGGGTGAAGCACGTAGGTATGGAGAATGTACTCACGGAATTAGTGAACACGGATGTATAATACCAACGGTAAGATGTAACATATAAACGCACCTAGAGTATGAATCACTGTAAGTGTAAATAATACTGCACGATAGAAGAAATGCACTATAATAGTACTGTCAACGGGGGATTGATTGAAGTCGCAACTGAATAGTAAAGCACGATGATGGGAATGTACGGCACGGATAGGTAGTAAAACCACTATAATATTAAACGCACGGTTAGATTGAAGTTCTTCACGTAATATAAGTACTGCACATAGTGTAATAAGACACACTGGGATGTATGTGAATGTACATGGCACAAAGATATAAACTACTGCACGTAGGTAAATTGAAACATTAGTGTTGAAACGCACGGGTAGTATGAACTACTGCACTGTAGTATAATTCCTCACTAGGTATTGAAGCAACTATATGTGAAGTACTGCCGTAGAATGTGAATGCACTGTATGATTGAACTGACTGCACCGTAGAGTAGTGAATCACGTTGATTGAGTTAACTGCACTGGATGTATTAAAGGTCAAACTGCATCGGAAGATTTGAAGTCACGGGAATAATGTAACGGATACGGGTAGTATAATATCACTGGGCATATTAAACATCGCACTGGATGTATAACTCTCACTTATTAATTGAGACTGCACGTGTATGAATGTACGCACCGTAGTGTAAGTGAACGTACTGCAACGTAGGTAAACATGCAATACGGCAACGTGTAGAAAGGAAGGCACTGGAGTGTATGGAAGTTACTGACACAGATGAATTACCCACAAGGTGAATCCGATGAGGAAACTCACTGTAGGTATGTAACTCTCACTGTAGATAAACTTCCGCACGGAGTAAGCACGCACGCTGATTTAGTACTGACGAGATGTGAATGACGGGAGTATAATGTCCTGCCACGTATGTATTGAAGTCTGCACGTAATGATGAACGTCTGCAAACATAGTTATGGACGTCGCACAAGTAAGAAGTCCACGGGGTAAGTAAACGTACTCACTGAGGTATTGAGACTGGCAAACGAGTTATTGAATTAACACATGTTGTATATGCCGTAGGTATTAAGCTGCACCTGTAGTTCATGAAGCTGCACATACTATGAAGCACTGTTATATAATGTCCACTGAGGATTAACTCCCTAAAGGGTGGTATGAACGCCACTAAGGAGAAGTACGGCACTGGGTGTAATCGAACTTCGACACATAGTGTATGGAATACTACACGGGTAGGTATGTAATCACTTGAAGGAATTACGCACTGAGATATTCTCACGATTAGTAAACTCGCATAAGTTAGTGACGTCTCCTGAGTGATAACGGTCTGCACTAAGGTAATGTAACGTGCACTGTAGGAATGACCAAACGTGGACACTTGACCAATTTGAAGGCTCTTTTAGTCCCCTCTTTCACCCCCTATCTTCCCCGCGTTTTTTAAAAAAACCAAAATGCGCCCCCCACCCACAGAAGAAAAAATCCCCCCCCCCCCTCCAACCTGTCTTGTCTCCAGGCAATCGATAATGCCACAGCTAAGACTTCTTCGGAAAACAAAATCAATGCCTCGCCTGCTCAGAGGACTCCACACTAAGATAACCTCACAACTCAAAAAGCACCTCATGGAATCAGAATGCAACTCGCATACCCAACCAAACCAACACAACTTCAAAATATATATTCAAAGCTGCATATTTTCTAGTGGCCCTCTGCATACCGCTGAGACACATCTAAGAATGTAAAGATCTGCAAAGAAGGGTTTGTAAATTGCTCAACTATAGTTGGCGTAGACCTAATAGCAAAGTTTAAACTTCCGATACCCTTGTGACAGCACATCATCTTCAGAAAAATATGCCAGAAGGCCTAGAACTATCCACGCAATAGGAATCAAAGGATGAGAACAAAATGGAAATTAATTAGTTGGCTTTCTGAAGACTTCAGGGGGATATACTCACCCGCAAGGATGGTGATCGTATCAAAGGGTGTCTAATATCATGTTGGTGCATTTCATTAAACTAGACATTAGAACTGGGCTACTGTCTTATAGCCTACTGTGTCACAGACAACTCTCGGCTATCTGCCTGTAAGGGCCCTCAGACACAACATATCATATTAATGTTAATATGAATACATATATTAATACATAACCTAGTTGTAGCAGTGCAAGATAAGATTTTTTTCTATACAAATGCTATAAGATTCACATTTAAGCTGATAGACGATAGACCCCTTTGTAGCCTGATATTCTTAACTGATTTTATATAAAATCACAAAACAATGACATCCGCTAGACAGATTCATTCGAAACCAAGAAAACCAATATGGCAAGAGGAGCCATTCTCAGGTGCTTGAAACACATTATTTAAACCATACAAGCAGTAATTAACTTCCTATGACCTGTTCCAACTAAATATAATTATCTGGCATGAAACCTGCATAGTAATGGGTGTTTCATTGCTCAGTGATGTTTCAAACATTTATTGTACCCAGAGAAACCTGATTTAATTGCGTCTAAACCGGGGTATTTGGTTATTCTGATTATTTTCTGAGATTAAGTCAGTTTATGTTAATTCATTAGTTACAGTTAGCTCGAGTTGAACTAGCATTACCCAGCTGGTTAGGATGAGCAAGCATAATAACATTTAGAGGAATATTTTGGTCATTCTTTTAGATTATTTTATAGTAAAATGCCGAATGAGACCACTAGTTATTAACTAAACATGCAAATATCGGCTCGTTAGGTTGCTAGCACTTGATGTACTGAACAGTACAGTTCCTTGAACGAAACTTTAGCGTGCGTTGCCATAGCAACAACTGTACGAAGTTGTCTTCATAAAGCTAGCTCTAGCTGGCTAGCTAACTAGATCATAGTAATGGCAACCAACAAACCAAATTATAGTCTATTGAGAGTCATTTACCGTATTTTCAATGAGTGCACAACGTGGAGCTCTTTGTTTGTGGTCATCCAAAGAATGTGCCAGGAATCAGGGGTTGTAGTTACGTACCGCATGAGCCATTGACTTGCGTCTTGAAACTTTTCCAGTGTGATGCACCGATGAGAAGTTGATTGACTACCTACGGGACCTGAACAGGGACAAATAGGCGCAATCATTTTTCTTTAAGAATTTTGGTGTTTTTATTGAAATGCTAGACACCTGTTCTAAATGACATGTAATCATCTCGTTATTCAAGATAAGGTTAGAATATAATTAGCAGTTAGTTGTTTTTTCTTAAAATTGTGATTATTTATTGTGTTATTGGTGCAGGCCTGTTAATTAGCTAATAATTATTCAACAGCCTTGAGCGTCTTTTAATTTACAGTTAGATGAACCCAGCACATGTAACACATTATTTGCTTGCTTTCATCGTGATAGTGTTCTAGTAATGTTTTCTGAAGTCAAAATTTTAACAGCGATGATTAGTCTCCATCTAGTGGACTAAGATGATACTGCAATACTTCGAAGGAATGGATCAGAATCAGCAATTCAGAATCAAATCAACTTTTTCACCAGTTCACCCAAACAATGACTTTAGGCTATTGTGGCAGGAAGATGCAAACAATAAACTTATGAGAATCTTAAAAATGAGAAAAGTAGAAAAAAAGAATTGTCCTGCATCTCATGCCGTTAATGCACAGATGGATCTCCAGGCTTCCTATTTCTAACTATTAGCCTTATCCTCTACATTACATTAGCGGGATTGACTAAACTACTTTCCTGTTCGGCCTGTAATTTATTTTGCTATGATAAAAGACGAGTACAAAACATTTCCGAAGAGATTGGCAGCATGTTTGCCATCGATTATTGTGCACCAGTATATAACTGAGATGGCCTTCAGACATTTGTCTAGATTCAAAAGCTTGTGTCTTCTGCTTCAAAGCTTTTACAGAGATGGCTCTGATCCACTTCTTCAGATGGTCGATTGTAAACTGTACATTTCATTTCAAAGTGTCTATATTGCTTGCCGTTGCTGTTTAACAGCACTAAGTATTTCAATATGACCTATTTATCGAAATTCAAACTAACATTTCAGCATCAAATGATGTATTGAGAATTGAGCTAAACTACAAAGCATTCCAAATTTGGGAATGCAATTTTTAAACAGACATAAAGTGGAACCCGCAGTTTAGTGCAACGTTCTGAAACTATTAAGACAATAGAAGCTGCATTTAATCGGGCTTTTTGTGCGAAGGTAATTATCACCAGATGCGATTTCCGAGCTTTCAAACAAGAAGTAAGCTCAGTGTAGTTCATAAGCAATGATGGCATGCTTAGTCTTCTGTTTCACAAGGAACTGAAAATGTCCAAAGAAGGCATACACTACAGGAATCTCCTTTTTCTTCGATTAGTTTTTATTAGAGCATGCTGTTGTGCCTTCTTTATGAAATCTTCAAAGACACAGAAGTAAGACACACCCCTTTTACCAAAGTGAACAATGAATATATTGCATAGGCTACGTATTTTGACACAATAATACATTTGATACTCCAGACACGCTGGTATCGCATGTAAGTGCAATAATCTCCTAATACTAAAACAACAAGAAAAACATGCATGCCAGGTATTTTATGGATTATATGTAAATTCTATCATACGTGTAATATATACTCACATAATGTTGAACTGAGTTATCTGAAAAATAGGTTCATTAAAATAACTATTATTTATATCTAACAGAAGGGCCCAGATATTGCTGCTGAAGACATTTTTCACAAAAAAGCCATTCCATCCATTTGAACAGAAAAGGAAAAACTAATCATAAATTCAAAGGGATATATTTTAATGTCAAATATCAAAAGTTAGTAGGGCAATTTAGCCATAATTATTTCTTTGGTTCTGCCCTCTTTGAGGAATGAAATGTACATTTCAAATTCAATGCAAACATATTCCTTGACTCTCATTTCAAATACAGTATGTTGTCCTGCCAGATATCTCCAAGATCTAAAACATTTTTAAAAACTTATGTTACCCAACTGTTCCTCATTTCCTAAAATTTTCGGGAATAGCCTTGTATGGTACCAAAGGGACTTCTTAAGATTAAAAAGCATCAAAGACAGATCTTCCAAACTAATTCGATGACAAACCTATAATGTGCATAATGTTATTGAACACCAGGCTCATCTGTTCTCTGGGATCAAATCATGCCAAAGACCCAGTCAAGCTGATGTCATCCGATCAGAGATGTTACTCCCATCAATCCTGCACTCAGCTGAAGATCCGCTCCACCGCACCCTGTGCTCAGACAGACTTCCTTCTCTTGCCGAACACATTATTGATGAGCTTAGCCATTGACTTGGAGCCACTGTAACGGCGCCGGTCTGCACGGTATTTCAGGTGCTCCATCACGTGGCGGATGAGCTTGGTGAAGAGGTTAGAGATATCCACATAGTCTTCAGCAGCAGACACTTCCTGGAAGTGACATCGGTACTCTTGGGCCAGGGCGCGCCCCTCCTCTTCGAATACTTGGCGGACATGGCACAGGTCCTGCTTGTTCCCCACCAAGCAGATAGGGATGTCCACCTCTCTGTCAAAAACAAGCACGCAATGGGTCACAGCCTTCACATTTGTAGTCACCACAACATACTTATGGCTGATGGTGTGCTTGTGTGTGAAATTGAATGATGTTCCTTTGAAGATTTTCCAAGTGAATCAGACTGTTATAAGGTGTTTATTGTTCAAACAGCACACCATATCAAAGGGGGGGAAAGCAAGGACTGTTCGTATTGGTGATGTAAAGCAGAGTTGGTGGAGTCCAGCCATTTCTAGAGCTTTTATATACAGTGTGGGATGATGTCTGCTTCACATCAGGAGTTCTTTATGGAGTGTCAGACCATCTCAGTCTAGTTAGAGTGGAGGAACAACGCAGGAACAAAGCCTGACCGCCCACATCATGTTGTCAGCCATGCGTGATGGTTCCCCTCTCCAGCCACCCAGAATTCTACGTCCGCACAGCCACACAGGCTGAAAATAGCATGGAAACATTGAACAAATGTCCAGCTGAATCCCCCTGTCCTTCTAATATTTCATCCTTTTTTAATTAACACCAATGAGAAATTGGATACAAGTCGTTCCGGGACGAATTCAATTGAGCGTAAGAATTCATTTACTCACATAATTAACTCAGCTAAGCCCTGAGGCAGTAAATCTAACAAAATACGGTGTGTTTATCAAGGGGTAAAAAGGCAACATTTTCACCACAGGCCAGGAAGCTGCTTCCTCTGCTCATTTCAACTTGTTCTGTTGTTTTTTATATGCACCAAAAAATGGGTCATGCTGTGTACAGTCTGATCCACACCCTGAAATCTATCCTTAAAAGTTTAGTCCCGGAATGGGACTCGTGCAATCGGCCCCGACCCTTTCCCCTGATTGGTGTCAATTCCCAGGTTCAGAATTCCTAGTCACTCACCCCTTGCAGCCTTCCTCACGGGCCTCTTTGATCTGACGTAGGATGTTTTCAGCATTAAGGAAGGATGTGCGGTCGCTGATGTCATACACCACCACGAAGCCATCTGCCCACTCCACAGGTTCCTCCAGGATACATCTGCTCTCTCCACTCTGACACAGCAAGGTGACACAGTCAGCGGGCACCAGGTCAAACGCAACCGTTCTCAAATGTCCCTGCCTGACGAGGCTGGAGACAGAATCGAATCAAGCCTGGCTCTTTAAAGAGGAGTTGAAATAAAGTGGAGTAACACGAGAGCTGTATTTGGAAGGAAAGACTTGTCACAGATTCTCAGATATCATACATTTCAGACGAGGTCAGAAACACCCTTTCACAGATTCCTCATCTTTTGTTGGAAAAAAGAAAAGAGGGACAAGAGACAAGATAGTAGAGCACTGATCACACCCTATAAGCTTCTACATGAGGACAATGGATATCCTGTTACCTAAGCCTTGGGAATCCCAATTAAACAATAAATTGGAGGTAAGGGCTACCATGTGGAATCACCATGTGTTCTAAACATGTTCACGTCTCAGCTTTCAAAGGCCCGTCTACGCTGTGTTCTAAGAAACAGGGTAAGCTCTTAAATGTCACAACTCTCATTTATGGAACCATCTAAGAGAACATGCATGTGCACCACTACAGTGGAGTTCAGTACAGTACAGTGGAGTAGAGTACAGTACAAGCCATTACTGAAGATATGAGTTAATACCTGTGAGCATGGATCAAAGACTTCCAAGTTTAACTGTCTTCCCTCAATGGACAGCCTTTTACGGTACAAAGAATCTGCAACAAAACAGGTTGAGGTAGATTGCTTATAATACTAAACATATGTTATGGATCAAACAATGTCTCATGAACACTGACATAGGTAACTAGAAATGTCAGTATTACAGAGACAGCTAAGAATGCAGCCTGAATTTTGTCCACGGAAAATACGGCAGACAAGTACACAATGCAATGTATACCATAACATGATTGGTTTAGTTAGTCTGAGGAGAAATGATTACAGTAAGCGCTCAAATCTAGGGCACAACTGTTCCATAGGGGACGTTCATTCATTTTAGCGGGTAATCCAAGAGTGGAAAGGTCTGAAATCATGTACCCCCAATGTAAACTTTCACTTTAAAGGCTGTCCTTCTGCAAAACGTTAGACAAACAATGACGTGTTGATCTCGATGATGTCATTCATGCTGTTAGAATATAGACCTACTTTCTTGAGAAACTCATCCCATCGTTCTCAGACTCGTCTACGTGGACACTCTCTCTACGTAGACACACATCGTCAGCTCATTTCTAAATGCACACGTTCCCTGTTGGGTCTCCTCAACATGTAGATCTTGTTTCAAAGATACCAAAGCACATTCAAAAATAAAAGGTATTTTTGTGTGCAGAAGTTCATCCCAGACACCTGTGAGTCCGACTTGAAAGTGTTTACCTCTCTTTGTTGACATAATTGTCATAAGGCCAGCAGGCAAGCAGTTGCCATGCACACTCTGTGGAGTTTAGGCCTGGTACGCAGTAAACAGGAAACTGTGAAAACACTGCTGTCCCATTTTAAATATGTGTGAGGAATATGTGTACTTACTGGCATTGGAGGCATACTCGCCAATGAAGCGCTTTGTCAAGAACCTCACCAAAACGGCTAAACAGGGAGAAACAGAGACGGCGATAAGTACAACTTGATTCATTCCTTACGCAGGAAGAAACTAGGGACTATTCCTTACAAGTTACTAGTTAGTGTATGTGCCCATTGTATCGATTTACTAGTTAGTATATATGCCCATTGTATCATTTTGCTGTGACACTATGATTGCTTTCTGTCACTAAAAGCTGGGGCTTAGGTTTAAAGTGCAAACAGCTGGCTGCCAGGGACCGAATAGGTAAGATACTTCCCCTCGTGAGTTTCAGAAATCTGCAACCTTTCTTTGTATTTATTTCCCCTGAAGACATGTCAGTATTTGGTAGACCAAGGACAGAGGCTGTGTGTATGGTTATCCCTTCCATAATTTACTGTTCTACATCCTGTTTTCCTGCACAAGGAAAATTCAGCACCACTGTTACATGTTTCTTCATTTCTAAACCCAAGGAACCTTGGCTGAAATTTTCCGGTTAGCCTCAAGGGATCATGTTTTTCCTTGCTTTACAAGAAAAATAATACCTCATCAATTAGCCCCATGTTACAAAACATCAATCTTAATTTCCTGTCTGTGAAGCCTCGCCATGTAATTGTGGCCACCACATCCTTATGCCCTAGTTACACATGAAAACAGTCTGACACACTTTGGGAACTAACTACAGGGACCATGCGTAAGGCAAACAGTACACACCATGATAGCATTGTTGTTGACATTTACTTCTACTACAAATATAACTACAAAAGTACAATCAGAACTAAATATATGAAAGGCAACACTTGATTGTTCATCATCAATCAATGTACATCACAGAGCTTCCAGCCACATAATGCACTCACCTGATTTCCCAGCCCCCTCACTCCCCAGCAGAGCCAGCTTGATGTCATTCATGTCAGCAAGTGTGTTGTTAAAAATGACTACACTACCTAAACTCCCTGGTTATCTGAAATGGAACTAATGCAGCACCTCCCTCTCTCTCCCTCTCTCTCTCTCTCTCTCTTTCTCTCTCTCCCACACACTCTCACTCTCACCCTCTCTCTCTATCTCCCTGTCTTTCTCTCCTGTCCTACGACAATACCTTATCTACAGGGTGCGTGTGAGCTCTACTCTGTCATTGCAGCTCTGATGGTGCAGAAGGAAAAACATGCACGCGGTGTTTCTTCTCTCCTCCCACTCAGTCAGAGGACAGTTTGGGTTTCAAGTTCAACCCTTACTTGCAGCAGATAATCTTTTATATCCTGTTATTTTGCATCGGTGTAATCATTTAAGTTATCCCACCATTGTCACGATTGGGAGGAACAGCATTGGACAGCTGTTAGATCGTGATGTGTTTCTCAAATCAAACTTTCAGTCGTTTCATACTTTTAACGAACAATGGACATTACTACATAAATAAGTATGTATTTGACCATTCAGCATTGCAGGCTGTACATCTAAAACACTACTGCAGAAGATAGAATCAAATATGTGCTGTACGAGACCACAAGCTGGCTTTTACTACTGAGTGTCTAATAGCCTATCATGACTGAAACAGCTGAACCTCAGTATCTATGGAGATGGACTGGGCTTTGGAGCGCAGAGACAGTTAATACCACGGATATCTCCTAATTACCCTGGCTGGAGACTAAGCTCCAACTGCAAAGCATTAAATGCCGACATATGTCCAAAGTATGAAGCATGGTTTGATTGCAGGGTTCAGTGCGTTTGAAGGAGAGGTACAACAATCAATTTTACCCCCCACTCCCAACCCTCCTACAAAGAACGAACACAGCCATTCAATCTCCAAAACTTCAATTTCATGGACTACTTCACTAGTCCTTTCATTTTCTCCTCACCTCGCAGAGTGTTTTTCCCCTTGTCTAGCCCTTCATTGTTTACTAAAGTTCAGAGAGGTGTCCCACTATTATCGTGTTATTTTTCATTTAAGGTCTGTTGACTGAGAGGTCGCAGGTTTCGTTCAAGAACAAAATACTACGAAAGCAACTCCATGACTATGCAGCACATCTGCGGACCAAAGAAAACCAAATTAATCAAACTGTACATTGTTGAAGGGATGAGGGAACACAATCGGTCCCAAAAAAGTGCAAGTTCCGTTTAATTTGATTTCTAAAATGTGTAATATTGAATCGTTATTTGGATCAAACGGTCGAGACAGACTCAACAGCAGAGTGACCTGTTTTCAGACTGTCACTGACTGTTTTCGTGCGGGTTATATCCTTATTCCACAATCCATTCCCAATTCACCACATGCAAAGCCCTCACCACTAATTGACCAGGGTCTCTCTAAAGCATGTTGCCTTCCAGAAAACAATTTACCCATTAAGAACTACCCTTGCTCCCATTGTGTGTTTAATCAGAAACACGCATCTGAATGCCAAACTCTGCAAGGATGTTGGTCGTACCATATGGAACTTTAATGAACTGCTCTCCCAAATTTGAGTAGTAATCACATTCTATTTTTTATAAGCAAAGAAATGGACAAAAGAAAGATTTGGACTTTTTCATGAAAACCATGACCCATATTGTGGCCATGAAGAAATGATGTGTGCTTGGGACATGAGACAGAGAACAAGAGCCTCTCCAGGGTCATTTCTTAAAGTTCGTACATCATGTCTGTCTTCAGGACGGCCTCTTGGGAGCTTAGTTTTCTCCCGGAATACTCAGGCAGACAATCAGTATCTTAATCCTGCAGGTATTGAGGGAATCCTCCAAGACTTCTCTTTGATCTGGTTTGAATTGTCAGGCCCCTGCCTGTACAGCTGAACCAGAGAGGCTGCAAGGCTGACAGCAAAACAGGAGAGAAATGATCTCTTTATGTGCTGCGGTTTTTCCATCCTCTCTTTCCCCCTCCACCTTACTCTACCTCTCGCTCCCCTCCTCTGTCTCACTCTATCGCTCTTCCTCCCCCCTCTTTCTTTCCTTTTTTTCTCACTTTCTCTTTCACCCTCTCTCAGGAAAGGAGAGATAATATCATCTTTGGGATGGCATTAAGCAGCTTAAGTTGGTGTCTTTCATCAATAGAGAACTGTAAATGCATGCTGTTGCATGGAATTCAGTCCTGTGCCAGTCCAATCTACTAGTAACGTGCAAAATATTTTTCTTCTCATTTTTTTGGTATAAACGAATCACTGCTGGTGTACTTCGAGGAGCCAAAGTAGGCACCTTATAAATGCCCTTCAGTCGGTGCCAAGCTAAAACTAGTTTTCCAGTTTGCACTTTTCATTAGTTTCCAGGGCATAGGATTTCTAGACTTTTGTCTACGTTATTTTTGGCCAAACTGAGCTTTTTTCACTCCCTCACAAATCAACATTTTAACATTAAATAAGATGTTATACTGAATTGAATATTAAACCTTCTTGCTTTTCCTTGTTTGCAAACGATTAAGTTGTGATGAAATAATATAATCGCTCCCACTAATCAGGCTCCGATGATACAGAAGTAAGGAGAAGATGTTCTCAATGTATTGCATTGGGTCGTGATGTTGTTGTATTGTTGAGGGTTGCTGCATGGACCGAACGAAAATCTTCCATCATTAGAACAACAATACAACGTTGTTATTAACGATAGCTTACTTGATTGTATCCCTGGGGAAAATGCTTCACTAGTACTGAAGCAGAACATTCCCTTCCCAAACACACACACGCTCTGAACGCCTGTGTTCTTTGGCCCAAAAGCATGGTTGATTTAATATAGTCAGGTCAAAGATGTCCACCAGAATGCTTTTTACTTAACATTTGACTCAACCGTTTGGAATGAAAAAGGTCTAGGCACCAGGTGGAAGAACTTTCCTGTGCGTGTCCCTGGTCAGAAAAGAGACGACAGTTGGTTCGTGAGCTGGAGAGCTTCCTCCCAACCTTGAACCACCAGCCAGGTCTGAAGCTTCTCATCTCCAACCCAGAACATCTCCCCGACACTGCTCCCCTCTCACAAGAGTCATGCTCTCAGTCATGTCCAACACAAACACCCCCACTCTATTATTCTTGTGCCTTACTGACCTAGAGAGCTCCGAGAGGAATGCGAAAGCGTAATTGAAGGGTAATTTAATTACAGAGTGGGTCGGAAGAAGCTAGATGTTGGTTTTCAAAGGCAGTCTAGATTCATAAGTCATCCATTGCCCTTTACCCAAAACACAGCAGAACCCCTTGAATCAACTACTGAACAGGATAATGGAAGATTCCACTCGCAGTGAATGATTTAAAAGGTTCCAACCAACTGATAATACTGTAACTCATGAAGAACTTTGCCTAAAAGGGACTACTGTAAATGTATATACTGTATATATATATATGAAAAAAGATTAAAACAAACAGAAAAGACACTACTCACAGCTCTTTTTAAAGGTTATCTGAATGAAACGTTTAGCAATAATACACGTTGTCTTTTTTGGGAAGGGCTGCCATTGTAAATAACGAAAAAACTATGAAAGAGACGGAAAACGAACCAGATCTACATGTTCCTCCATGTCACCGTGTGTTTAATATTTGGGGGGGACAGACTTGTTCTAAACACAATTGGTAAAATCCAGGCCTCCCTCTGCATGTTTGTGAGGTCTGCAGGCACCCCAACCATATGGACTAAACTGCAGATGGTCTGGCCTGCTGACAGCTGCTCAATACGAGTCCATACTGTCAGACGGAAGCACAGGCCAACTCAAGAATCTCTTTTGACCAGCTAAGTACTAGGAAGCCTGAGGATTCTGAACGAAAAGACAGTTATGATGAAGTACTTTTTTTATAGTTTCCACGAGCGTATTACTATTTTAGGTCAGCATAGAAAAGAGAAAAGGAATAAGGAGTAATTGTAAAAGGATATTTTCTTGTGGAATGTACTTATGAAAGGGTGTTTACTTCAGTAGGTCACGCACATTGCAATAGATCTAAAATGAAAGAATTGAAAACCATAGGGAATTAATATCATCAACCTTTAGTCAAGAAATAGTACAGGTTATTAAGCCAAACATCGATTGAGTTTTAAACAAAGTGCACATATGTCAGTTATTATCGTTTGCAAGAAGTTAAGCCAGTAGAAATTATTTTTCATTCAGAGAAATGTACAGTAAAGTCTACATAATAACCGAAAATAACAAAGAAGTGCATTAACAAAGAAGTGCATTACAAATTGTATTCACTATGTCTCAGCTACAACAAGTAGCAATGGTGTATGGGCACTGGATAAGTAATTATACTATGTAAGCCCGCATGAGCGACAGCCATAGTACTGAAAAAGGACATTGCCTAAACTTAACCACATTAACAAAATATAGTTAATTAGGTATATAGAAATGCTAATCTAAAGTAGCACGTAACCATGATAAGCTTCCTACAGCACATTTAACTTGATAAATCCAGTAAATGGCGTTGTTTATGCATAACAAACACATGTATCAACACTCCTGTTGTAGTCCCCTTGTTCAATATGAACTTCACCATTTCCTTGTGTGCTCTTTGTGCACTTAGGAAAGAGCGCCCTCTTTCAGTCAAAACTGTTATTACCATTAAATAAGAAGCCTGCAAGAGTGAACTGTACAGGGACAGACAGGAAAACATATGTATATACATTTGATAAATATGTATTTACTGATGGCACTAAAATGGCTTGCTCGATATAAATATATAAAATAAAATATTATATAGTTTAACGTATAAATAGGCTTACCAGTAACATTTACCAATATTGATTTTATGCTTCCCAAGTGCAAGATATAGTGGAAGTTTTAGGCAAAATCTATAAATACTTTTCGTCAAAGACCAGAAATCCAATTCATAAAAGCATACATGTCTGACAACTGTAACAGTAATACATGTACACCAACACATTCGTTATCTAGGACCAGCGCAAGTGTAAGTTGTTTTATACAAAATGTCAAATCATACTTTACAATCCCCTATAAAAACACTTTGCTTCCCCAAACCGATGACAGATGGAAACCCCAGTGCAATAATCTAAAGATTCGTACCATCGTCTAACAGGCTTGTTTTGGTGTTGCCTCAGTCATCCAATCAGAAGTGGTTCCTCCTCCAGTTGAGCGAGTGCCTCCTCTTCCTCTTCCTGTGGCCCTGCTCCCTCCTTTCGGGCCAGGGGAAGCCACCGTCAGCGCTTCTGGCCACCTCGTCGTACTCGTCGCTGTCAGAGTCGTCCTCGGCTACAGGGAAGGCCCTGTCAGGGTACACCTCTCTCAGCTTGGAGCCGAAGAACGCCTCCAGGCTGCGGCCTGCCTGGGCCACCTCAGAGTCCGGCTACAGGAGCACCCAAGCCAGAGAGAGAGGGAGAGAGGAGAGGGAGAGAGGAAGGAGAGAGTGAGAAAGAAGGAGAAAGAGAGAGCGCTAGTTCAACACACATCTTCACATGTTGGAGACGAGAAGTGAGAATGTGGAAGCGAAATAACCTGCCACAGCAGAGGCTTAGCGTGATATTAACGAGCGTGCGGTGCGACTCTCTTCCTTACGTAGTTGAACTTTGCACAGTTCCTGAACATGAGGGAGACGTCAGCTACAAACTCCTCCGGGGAGTAGTAGTGATGGGAGTTGCCTTTGCTTAGCTTGGCTCGGATCACAGACAGGTCCATCGGTCGCTTGATGATCTGGTAGTAGTGCCGAGCCTTAGCAAACAGAATCACTGCATTTACCAGACTTGTTTAGCCAGAACAGTAAGAATATTGCTAAACCTGAATTCAAAGAACTGATAAAATATGAATTCATGCAACTGGAAAGCACTCGTTTCTAAGTAGACAGTAAAGCAAAGATGGTATTTGCTCACCAGCGGACTAACAGGTTCATGGAACGGAGCACTGAGGATGTTGCTGAAGATCAACAGAGTGAGCCTCTCACATTTCTGCACAGGGCAACACAACAATGATTTGATTACCACCAGAGTCCATCAATACGTCTAGAAACAGTAACACTGTCTACAATCAATACAGCCCGCTTAATATTACTGACTGGCCGTGCCTATTGATGGAGACTAATCTAGAATGAGGATGAGAGACGACAGTTGGATCAGTCACAACAGAACCTACTCTCTGGTCTGATGCCCTCAGACCATGCTGCTGTCCAGCCTTCCCTGTCTGTTCCCCGGACAGCCTCTGGTTCTCGCAGTCATACTCCACCTCTGGCTGCTGGATGTCTCTGCACAGCGTACACATCCAGTCCCCCCTGAGAAACAGGTCCAGGGGGTTAGGTACCGCTACAGACACTCTGTCCCCCCACCCTACCACTGTACTGAGGTAACATCGGGGTATGAGAAAGTCTGGTTGTGGTTTCGGTTGATGAGAACTGCTATAAAGTACAAACAAAGCATGCATGTATGGTACAGCATGGTCCGGGAGGGGGGTGGGGGGGGTCTGAGGAGAGAGGGAGGAGCTTACGTGGGGAAGCTGAGAAGAGAGGGGACGTGGCAGGTCAGGTGGAAGACTTTGGGACAGCGGTCACAGCACAGAAGGTCCCCCCCAATCAGACACACAGCGCAGAAGTCCTCACTCTCCATGTCCTCTGGGTCAGGCCCAGGCTGGGCCTCCCCAGCCCCCTCAGATCCAGGGTCTGAATCCTGGGCGCTCTGGCCTGGACACAAGGGGGACTTCCGAGCCGGACCGGAGTCTAGCGGAACTGGATCGGCTGTGGAGGACTCTGGGTCTGACTCCAGGTCTGGTCCACACTCTGCAGAGCTCTGCGACTCCAGGTCTGGTCTACAATCGGCAGAGCTTTGTGAGTCCGGGGGCAGGTCAGACTCCATGTCCTCAGAGTCTGTTTCTGGACGCGGATCAGACCGGAGACCAGGATCAGGGTCCAGTTGAAGGTCGGATTCAGCATCGCCATCGGTCTCCACATCGGCGTCCAGCTCCTCTCCCATGTCAACAGGTTCAGATTCCCCACTGGGCCCTGAGTCCCCGACTTCTTCGGAGTCTCCATCTGCCTCTGATCCTCCAGCGGCCTCCAGCTCCTCCTCAGCCACAGACTCCTGGTCGACCTCAGAGGACGATTCTGGCTGGGGGTCCGATTCTTGCTGTGGGTCCGATTCAGCATCGGGCTCCGAATCTGCTTCGATCTCTGAGACTGACCTAGGGTCTGAGTCTGTGTCCAGGTCAGGAGAGGGGCACAGTGGAGGTGAGGGTTCCGAATGGGCAGGCAGGGCTGAGGGATGTTCATGAGCAGGACTGCGTCTCCCAGCATCTCTGGCTGTAGCAGCGGCTGGGGGTGTTAGAGACTGGCTGGGGATGTGTTTCTGTGTGTAAGGTGGGGTTTGAAGGGACAGGTTAGCCCTTACAGGCCCTCCCTTGGACATTCCCTGCAGACACATAACAACACACTTCAGAGGTTAGAGAATGTACTACTATTTTAGCAAATGTTGTACTTCTACGAGGTGTGGGTTCATAGAAAGCTCATAGAAATATGAGCATATTACTCATCGTGACTCGAGAGTTGTATTTACAAGAACTGCAAACCGCTAAACCATTCGACTGATTTGCACCAGTGCTGACTCCTTAAGGACTTCAAGATGCCATCTAAAAAGCTTGTCATCCTCAACTAAAATCGAAATCTCCACCGCTAACCCTTGCCTGCTGAGTTCAACATCAAAGTCTTTTTAGGAGGAGAGTGTGACAGCAGCACACTGAGGCTTACCTGGGCCAGGCTCTGCCTCCAGGCCTGGGGAGCCAGGGCAGTGCCACAGCTCTCCATCCCACTAGCAGGGAGAGGGTCACTCTGGCGCCGCCCTTGTGGTGGGAGTCGCGACACCAGGACTTTGAGCCGTTCCAAGCATACCACGGGAACCTTCGCGCTCCCAGAATCCCTCTGGGCTTCCTGCTCACTTCTGAGGTAAAGCAGGAGGGTAGATGGGCTCATATTTAGCTTTATCATGAAAGCTTGATGAGCGAGATGACAGTAATGGCGTGCCGAACAAACCTGCAATCTAGACTTTTCCTTGATATCCTGTATTTTTCTTTGAACTCGTATCCAGTCTCTTCATTGGCATAGGCATGCACATTATCTGATGGAGAAAAGAAACAAAGAAGGCATTTTTCAAGGCAGCTATATAACAAAGAACACTCTTAATGACAGGAAAAACGGAATGTTTGAAGGGTCTATTAAGGACACAATGCATGAACACAGCATTGATATCCAATACCTGGCTCTGTCTTGTATGAAGTCATGGGGGACAGGCGCAGGGGAGGTTGGCCTCTGGAGAGGGGCGGGGCTTGGCCAGCGTCTTGTCCGACAGAGCGGATGACTCCATCTGACACTCTACTTGGTCTGGGGTCCCTGCACCCAAACTGAGACAGTAAACAATACAGACAATCAGCCACATAGCAGCTAAAGATTAGTAAGCATGCTAAACTAGCTGGAGTCAGAAACAACACGTCAAATCCGATCATCGATCAAACCGTTCGTATGTAAGCGATAAAAAGACCAACTCATCCAACAAGGTAATACAGTTGGAATGCAAGCAAAGAAAAAGGTTTAAAAAAAACATTAAAAAACTATAAATCTGTCAACAACAACTGAGACTGGCTTTACGCAGGAAATCTGGCAGATGAGATGAATTTGTTCTCTGGTGTGTAACAGACACCGCGCATCAGTGCTGCCTTCAGTGCCTGTAACCCAGGCAGAGCATTTCCCCTGCCATGTGGGTAACTAAACCAACGTGTTGTGATTCGGAGCCAAGCCTTTCTCAGCACCACTCCAATGAGCTCCTATCAAATGCAAACGCAAAACGTCTTTAGCTTCAGTGTAAATGTACTTTCATCTGACATATTGTATTAGATACAGTCCTGTGGATTTCCTTTTACAAGCCAGCGCTCTGTCGTTGTCCAAGGCTGTATAGTGCAGTACCTGCTCTAATGGTGCTGTAATTGCATTGCAATGGAAGTCTTTCTGAAAGGCTCCCCGCATTACTGTGTTAAGAGGCTGACATGTAAACAATAGCTTGTCTGCAAGGGGTCGCTGTATGTAGACAGACTGCGGAGTTTTAGGTTTAAGTGACAGTCTCCATGCCAACAGGCTCCATTCCTGTGTGAGCAGGACCATACCATTATGAGAGGGAGTACCTGGTCCGACAGGCGTGCCCGATCTGCTGTTGACGTTAGCGGGCCGTGGGTGGACCCTAGAGGCCTGTCTGTGGAGAGGGTGCTGGAGCGGCCTGACAGATCTGCCGGGGTGCTCTGGGAGCGGATCTTCCTCTTCCCACACACCAAGCGGAGGCTGAGGCTGGGGTTGGGGTTGGGGCTGGGACTGGGGCCGGGGCTTGGGCCGGGGCCAGGGCTGGATCCCGCTCTGCTCTGAATATTAGCCCCGGACCCATGGGCCATCATCACTGCCATCTCCAGTGAGGTGGATCTCTGTCAAAACACACACAAGATCCGCTCTCTAAGTCTCGGCTCCACTGCCAGGGTTTAGCAAAGAATTCCACAGTGTCACTCAATACAAGCGGTAGATGCGACGACACATGCCATAGCAACAGGGAGACGACAGTGAGAGAAGTGCTCGAGAATAACCTTGAGTATCAAAACCCACATTCACTAAGGAGGTAGCTGCTGGTTAGACTCCTTGGTGCGTCAGAGTAAAAAACAACACAAGACAAAGACTGTTGAGCGGCAGCCCACACACACAACCATACACTCCCGAACACCCTCGGTCTTTCAATAACCAAAGAGCTAGTTACAACACCAATTACTGTATGCAAATCCTCTGTCAGGGTGTGAGGTGGGTTGCTTTGAATACGCAGCACTAGCACATTACAGATTAGGCTTCTCCCTCTCGCACACACACACACACACGATCCTTTTCTGTCCTTTCGCGCTCCTCATCATTTCATTAATGTGAGAAGTTCTCTGCCGAAAAGACCAAGCAACTTGGTCCCTGGCTGCAGGCCTGTGTGGCCACACACCTGACAAACTGCCAGCTTTCTGGGCCTTTTCAGTTCCCTTTCCCCCCCTCTCTCGCCCACTGCCTCTCACCTCTCCTTCCCTCCTACATCCTGTCCTTCCTTTCTACCTCTCTCTCCCTTTTCCAAGAGCTCCACACGCCATGCCAGATTCAGACCAGCTGACACCAAGCATGTGGTCATAATTACCAGGCGATTAGAACATTTACCTGCTCCACGCCCCTAAGGAGAGGTATAGAACAGTCTAAATGTGGAGAAAAAGGACTACAATCTCCCTCTTGGAAACGAGGGCAGAGTGTGAGTGGGGGGGGGAGGGGGAAGAGGCGACAGGAGGATCTCTGAGAGAGGGACACAGCCCAGAAATCAAACTGCCAGCTCCCACAATTCCCCGAGTGTCTCATTAATACCAGGTTAAGTATACATGCAGCTACACCTCACTGCTCCTCCCCTCGCTTTCACACTGCGCGGCTGGGAAAACGTGCAAATCATTTGTCTTCATGTGTTGTGATCATTCTCCAGGAGTCGTTTTTGATGGGTGATTATTCGGCTGCTCAAAGTACTGACATCAAGAGCACTAATAATAAACAGTGCTGTCTCTTTTTTTAGCGCTCCTCCTTCTAGAGGTTTTCATCGAACAAAGTAGTGTTGGGCTCTGATTGTGTTAGCGGAGCTCTGTCTGTTCTCATCATCCGCCCTTCATATGGAAGCCAGTCAGCTTTCTTTTACACCATCTGTTTTTTAGAGCAGTTGTCAACTGCTGTGACTGATCATTTCAGCATAAACAGAGATATTGCCAGCCATCTTTCAATATCCTATACACGTTGATTTATAATGTAGCTGCTGTCTGTCTCCCAGAGCAAGGGTGAAAAAACGGTGCATGTGTGTGTGCGCGCGCGCGCGCCTGTGTGTGTGTGTTAACAGCACCTTGCGGTCTAATGCCTCTAACACCCCATTTAGAAGTTGGTGATGAGGTTGATGAGACCTGACAAGTTCTAAAGCATGAGAAACCAAAAGCAAGATATTCAGAGAGACATTTAGGACCCCCAAAAAAGGTCAGAATAGCAGAAACACTTCCTCGCTGATTAAGGACGCTAGACTAAAAACCATAACACTGTCGAAGGCCTTCTCTTTAAGTACAGATGGAGACACAGCTGGAGTGAGCTGGTGGACTCACCCTGCCGTCTCTCTCCAGGTGTGTCCTGTAGTCTCTGGGCTGCAGTGGAGGTCTGGGATCCTGCAGGCCAGCCTGCCGTCTCTCTGGGGGAGCCTGGCTCCCCAGCTCCCTTCCCATCCCCGGGAGTCCAGCTGCTTGCTCCCTGTTCTCCTCCCGGTTCTCCTCCACCATCAGCTCTCTGTCCCCGCCTGCTGGCAGGGGGCGGAGCTCGCCTCTGCTGGCTTTCTCGGCCTGAACCTCCCCGGTCCCCGTGGACCCTGATGCCTGAGTCTTGGGCTGGGTTTGAACCCGGGTGTGGGCCAGGCGGTCTGGAGGGTGCTCCGTCAAAGGCTGTGGGGAGTCAGACTGCAGCGCCGTGGAAGGGGACTGTGCCGGGGAGACATTCCTGGAGCTCAGCTGAGCTGCGGGCTCGGCGGTGGAGGGAGGGGATGTAGCCAATGGAGGGGGGCACTGCAGCGAGGAGGGAGGCATGGAGGGGGGGCTATCGGGACCCCAGCACCTCTGGAGCAGTGGGGGGCTGCTGAGGGTAGACTGGGCACACCTAGCAGGGTAGAGGCCGGCCTCTCGCTGAGGTTTCTCCGGCTGCAGTGGAGGCTGGGGGGGAAGGCAGTGAAGGCAGCACATCTGGGGCTGGTAACACGACTGGTAGGCACAGCCCTGGTCACGCCCACTACGACACACTGGAGGCAGGGCCATGCAGGTGATAGGCTGAGGCCTGAGAATACTGGGACAGGCCACACCCTCAGAGTAGGAGCGACTGCCTCCCTCAACAGACAGCTGACCTACACGGCAAAAAAGAGACACTTTATGTCAAAAAGAACACATGGATCTCAACTTCTCGAATAAGAGAGGAATATATGTATCAATATTTGTAAATGATCTGCGGCATGTGGTCACCTAATGATGCCATCTGCTTGGTCCAGTAGCTGGCATCCCAGTTAAACTTGATCTTGACAGGGACCCAGGCATCTGGCTGATGTGTGGGCTCCAACAGACGCTGCATCTGAAGAGAAATCTGGAAGACGAAAGAAGCCAATAAGGACATCTGGTGGCTTTAAAGGTCCGATTCAAGTGGCCACTCAAAACATTATACGCTCATTTAGCATTTAGTATCATCAAGTGATGATTACAGCCACAGTCTTCTTTTCCCCTGTCTCATTTCTCCACAGGCAGTGGTCTATTTTTAGAGGCTGACCCCCCCCTCACCCCCCGCCCCCTGGCCTACCAGCTCTCTGCTGAAGAGCAGGGGGTTCCTGCGGTGGTGAGCCGTTGCCCAGGTTACAAAGTTCTGCACGTGATCCAGCTGGCCACACAACTCTATCGCCCCCTGCAGTTGGTCCTCCAGACGCCGCTGGAAGTCCTCGGAGACCTTCTGCTCAGGGGAAGAGGCGGGACAGAAACATGCTCATGGGTCTGGGTAATTGCCCGCATGCCAAGTCGTGGATGGATGGAGGGCTAATCAATGGCTCGTTTATTTCCCAGATTTCATTGCTCGGTATCTGGCTCTGAGTGCTTGTGACAGGTCATTATTGCATCTCCATCGCTGGCTTTCAGGCATGATTAGATCATGTTCGGAGCACTCTCTGACTCGGAGCGTGTACATTCATGGTCAGCTACACACTGGAGATGAATACTCCAGGAAACATTCTCAGACAGACAGACAGACAGACAGACAGACAGACAGACAGACAGACAGACAGACAGAGAGAGAGACAGAGAGAGAGAGATTGAGACACAAAGAGACAGACAGACAGAGAGAGAGAGATTGAGACACAAAGAGAAAGACAGACAGACAGACAGACAGACAGACAGACAGACAGACAGACAGACAGACAGACAGAGCACAAGATAGAGAAAGAAAGAAAGAAAAAAAGAGAAGGGTTGGCGACATAATTACCTCCAGTTGCTCTATTAATAGGTTGGCCCGTTTGTTCAGCTCATTCATCATAATCATCTTTGCCATTTTAATCTGGTTCTCTGCCTTCCTCTGTGTGATCTTTACACTGTGCAGCCTGTGAATAGGAGGAGAGAAAATGACAATCTGATTGCTGAAAGAGAAATCCAAGTAGCTCAGATTTGGATGTACAATTGATTCATTTCATTTGGAAGGCTGAAAAAGCTACACTGCTGCAGCCACAGTGGAGCCACGCGCATCACTGGAAGAATGCATCTCTGATCCTTGTTAGATCAGCGTCACATAATCACCTGCCTACTTCTGAAAGCCTCCGGCTCACCTGTCCTCTATCTGTTTGGCTGAGTTCTCAACAGCAGTTCTTCTCTCTTCCACCTGAGCCATCAGACTCTCAAACAGCCACTTCTGGTCCTGCAGGGCCTTCCCAACATGCACCAACCTTTGCACACCCCCAACAAACAGCACCAGGTCAAGCAGTGAACACGTCAGCATACTTTAGTAAGTAAACGAGTACATGGTAAGGCAACAAGTCAGCATTCTTTGGGGTATAAAGTATGCGTTCATAGAGTACTTTACTTCCACGTAGTGGATCATTGTTAAAATCATCATCACAAGAAGAAACTCCCTGTCCAAAGTCCTGACTTTAGTTGAGAGCAACTGTTCCGGAACATCACGGGGGAAACAATAGCATATGCTTGGAATAGGAATGAGGCAAGCTGGGGCCGCGCAGAAGGCGGGGTGCGTCCACAGTGTGCGTCCAGGAGCAGGAGGGCTGAACCCACAGCTACCCCATCTCCTCAGTGCCCTTGTGTCGTGTCGGAGGACTGACCTGTGGTTCTTGTGAGAGGACAGGTGACAGCTGCTGCAGCACAGAAGGTCACACGACTCGCAGAACAGTTCCAAGGGCTCCTGTCGGTGAGAGTGGCACATGAGGAGGGAGCGAGGACAGGAGCCAGACCCTAAATGGAGAGAGGGAACAGGGGATGGAGGGAGGGAGCAGGGGAGGGAGGGAGAGGAAGAAGAGGAGAGAGAGAGGGTGTGAGAATGAAACAAAAGGAGGTGGGAAAAAGACACTGAACGTTAATTGTGACTAAAGGCACGACTAGCAATTCACACTCAGACGTAAAGGTGCGGTAACCAAGGACACAAAAGCATAGCTGATAAAAATGCAAAGTAACTTGGTTACTGAGTTCTTATCACGCCATTACATTGAATACCAAATCATTCGGCTTTAGTTATGGATGGATACAGTGCATCTGATATCTTCCTGAGTCAGACAGCATTATCTTCATTAACATCTATTTTAGAATTGAGAACATGACACCCTTGAAATCTTGCAAATCTTGCTGGAGCTTATGAGGGTCTCATTTTTCTCCTGGATTAGCAGATAGAAGCGGGGCAGCACTGATCTTTGATCAACACCAGATTTGTGGGTCTGAAAGACCCACTGTCTAGATTACCAGCAGAGCCTGACTGGCTTTTGAAGAAGTAAAGAAAAAGAAGGAAAAGAAAAAAATCTCCACAGCACTGAGATAGGAGCAATTATTGTCAGGCTAAAAATGCCCTTTCATGTGTGCATGTACAAACGGCCACATGAAAATTGGAGTATTGATTTTCCGTTTCGTAACAGTTCCTGCTCCATGCAAATACAAAGCCAGGAGTCAGATTAGGCATCATTATTATGCAGAAAATGGCGTGAGCCTTGTGAACAAAGGTAATTGTTGATCCTTATAACCGCATCGTTATTGTTTAAATATTGACCCTACTGTGGCTTCCTCCTCCTTGACGCGTCCTCGGAAGGTTGTGTCGTGACTGCATGCTCTCAGAGAAAGATCTGCTATTAACAAGGGTCAGGCTTGACTGAGATCTCTCTAGTTTGTTTGGTCTATTTTTAGGATGGATGCAAAGCTCGCGCACAGTAAAGAGAGCAGGAAACCGGTAGAGGTTGCAGCTTGAGAAGCTAAGAAACCAACCACAGAACCAAGGTGTTGAGAGTTTGCAACTACCCCCCCTAACACATACACACACACACAACACACAGCTGTCAACTAGCTATTGTGCTGACGCACACATAACCAAAGTCATCATTTAACTCTGACACTGCAATGACTCTAATGCAAAGACCGACCTCGTCGTTAATGAACATGCGGCCGCATTGCAGGCCAACGGCACCTGATTGGACTCCCTGAACGTGCCTCTCTGCTGGACACGTCCCTCCTGAGAGCTCCCTGCACACGCTGTGCTCGGTGACAGGGGGCCCTGTGCTGCACAGCTGAGTTAGGATTAGGGTTGAGCTGAGCTGAGCTGATTGACCACATCCTGCCTTTAGTTCTGTTGTTGTCAACCACACCGTCTCTCAGTCTGCTGTTCTCACCAACACACAATAATAAACACTAGGTCGCTATCCGACGTACGATCTGCTCCAGATACGTTTGCAAAGGAGTCATTTCTTTATGAGAAATATGAATTTTAAGGCGTGTAATAAAATCATACCATACCTCAACAACAACAAAAAAAACTCAAATCTAATATTACTTTGGCAGCACCACTCTCAGAAACTGGGCCACATGATAAAAGGAGCAGTAATAAAATAAAAGGATGTGCAGGAACCATACCAAGGATCATTACAGCCATGCATAATTCATTCCTGTTCCTCTTCCGGAGATCTGATTAAAAAACAAACATGGGAGGCATGGAAACTAAGTGCCCTGGAGACAGGGACTGGGTACCTGGCAGAGAGTGGGGCTCCCCTGGATCAGGTGGGGGCTGGGAGCTAGGGCCCCTCTGGTGGAGGTCGGGGCCCGGACATTGGGGGGCGGGGGTGGGTCGTGTTGGGTGTGGGTGGAGGTCTGGACACTGGGCCGTGGCTCTCTGGTGCTGGTGCATGTCAGTGCATTGGTAGCAGAGCCACTTGTTGCAGAAGGTGCAGAGACTCTGGGCAAGCCTGGGCTCAGGGCACTCGGAGCAACGCTGCAAAACACAGACACAAGAGCAACACTATCAACTCACATGCACACGCTCAACAGAGACGGGCTGCACACCACACGTGCACCCACACAGTCACTTCTTACACGTGCACGCACAGACGCAAGCTAGCACAAACAAACACACGAAGACACAGAGTTCCCCACACCCAAACAGAGGGACCAGTTGATCCAAAGATGTGGAGACATAAGTCATTTGACGTCAACACACATTTGTTGTTTTCTCTAAGTACTGTGAATGACAAATCACAGCCCTTCGGAGAGGTGTCTCAGTCAATGTTCACACAATCTGTTGAATTCCGTTGAGATGAATCCGATCACGCTACTCCACATGAATCTAAACCCTAGTTAAAACTCTGCTTATAGTCATTCATATACAATCCTCTTTGAGGGCAAGCTTAAAACAGGGCAGCTTAAAACAACAGAATGGAATGCACTTTCTAATTAGCTGAAACATGTCTGAAAGGTCCCTTTCAAAACAGCAGTTTCAAACGCCACACACCAGCATCCATGAGAACCGTAATGAATCGCTATCCTGTGTGTCAAATGATCTAACAACGAACGATGGGAAACATTCTATCGAGCCTTGATGGTTCAGCCAGTCACTTGTCTTACATTTCGACGTGGAGCAATGAGAAAACAAACTTAGCAACACATCAAGCCAGGCAGAGCTGAGAGACTGTAAATACTCAAGGCCTCACTAGAACTAATAACAAAACACCTGCTGTGTGCAGGTTCTTTCATCCTACTTAGTAACCTGAGCGTCTTTGCAAAAACACTCCAATGGAATATCTGAAGGTAATAAACGAATCCCCTTTTCCCACCAGTGCCAGAGAAACGCCAAAAAGAACCTCAGCAGAATGTTCGGAGAAGGTTTGAAAGAGCGGCTTACCTTTTCCATGTCAGTGGCGGTGGAGCAGGTTTTCCGGTGAGCGTCGGAGCAGGTACCCAGCGGAGCTGCTTTCTCTGTGGGAACGAGGGGGACAGCCCAGCCTGACTAGCCCACGCGGCAGTTCAGAACACACATCCACGCGCGCGCTGGCGTCTCTACCTAAAGCAGGAAGTGGCATGCGTGGCCCCAGAGGAGATGACTTACATGACAGGCGTGTTGTGATGTGCTCCCTTGTCTACTGGTTCATCCATGTGTAGGGACTTCTCTCTGAACAGCAGGAGGGGAGTGTCACTTTCAAATTCCTCCTCTACTCCGCATGCTTTCCACTACACACACCGAAGGACGAAAAACATAATCCTTTTTCTTAAATAAGCCTGTGCATAATAATTGGGAATTAGGGAGATACGATAATTATTTTTTTCTAGGGCGAAATATCCCCGGAAGCCCTTCCCAAAATACGAAGGAGAGGCTGTATGACCTACAATGCTGGAAGGGAGGAATTGCTGAAAACAGGAGAAAAGTGGGTTGGGCTTTAATGGGCTGGACTGGACTGGACTATGACATGCCATGCCAAGCTGGGATGAACTGTACTGTCCTGTTCTGGGATGGAACGATATGGACTATGCCAGGGTAAAGCCGTGCCATGCTGAGCCGTACTGGGTTATGCCAGGCCTGGGCTAGGCTGAGCTGAGCTGCCTTCCTGTGCCCTTCTTCCACATCCCTGTATCAGCACAAGGAGGGGACAGGTCCCAGTGGAGCATTGTGTGCTAACGTAGCACACCAAAAACCGGGTCAGGCTCTGATGAGCTCCAGATGAGACTAGGAGACATTCCTGCTATTCCCTCTGACACTGTGAAATCAATTAAGATCTTATCACAGCGCGTCTAAGGAGAAGGGGGCGGCTCACACTGGAGGGAAACAAAGCACGCTAACTTTGTTGATGGAAATAAAAAAAATATGTTCAATACTAATAAGAATTGTATTACCATGCTCTTAAAATACCTGATGAAATCCAATAGGAGGGGGAGGGAGGCGAACGTTTCCCAAGTGTGGCAGTTTCTGTGGTGTAGAGTGCAACCAAACAGCCCCAGAGGCTAAAAACACAGACCTGGGCAGAGCCAAAATCGAGTCACTGCTGCGAGGAAATCTGCCTAACAACAACCCCTGCAGCCTGACCTACAAATCTGACAACTTTCTCATCCTTGGGCGCATCACAGGGGAGCTCAGAACCATCCCACTCCCTATTGTGTGCTCAAAGACCCACTTAAAACACAATTAGTCAAACCTAGCCGACCCCGCCTCTTGTTCAGTCGGCTCTCTAACATTTTTAACCCGGGCTCTTATATAGCTCCCCCTTCCCATCCCTATTTAGCTTTTAAATCAAAAAGGATTCAGTTCCAGCGCTCCTCTCTGCCAGGGTCGGGCAGCTCTCCTGCCCCACTAAGTGAGGCTGGCGCTGGATAAAACGCTGCCTGAGAACCTGGCATCTCAAGAGATGTCACAATAATAGAAACTCCATTGGTGATATCTCCCCTGAAAGCACACCTATGTAACATCCATTAAGTCTGAGGTGGCGAAGGGGCCTGGACCTTCTCCGTCTGCAGAAAGCAGGATTATCCTAGAGTCACATCCCTGCTCCATTCTCACCTAGCTACCATTTATTCACATTCATAAAATAGCTAATCACCCTCCTCTTCTATGAACGTATAAGAACAACTAAGAACAAGTTTTCCCCAAGAACCGGTCTGGAGACACAAATATAATCCGCATTGAATAAATGATAATAGCATATCAAAAAGCCATAAAAGGTATGCATAATTTAAACCATGTGAGCACTCTCCTGACTGAAGGTACTCAAGTGGTCGTTGGTATCAGGCTTTGTGACTGTGCTGTACTAGGTTTGCTTGAACGTGTACGGATACCCCCCCCCCCCCCGCCCCCACTATCCTGGGACAGAACTCTCTCCACAAATGCAACTTTGCGGCCAAGACAAAAATTACTTGAAATGTAAATGAATTTAAATAATAATAAAGACCTAAACAAATAAATTGCATTATAAATATGATGCAGTACAACTATGGCATCTAACTGAACTGAGTAGCGTTCAATGTGTGCGTGTTTTTTCCCCTTTTGCAAAAGCAGCATTGTGCTTCCTGTTCCAAGAGAGGTGAGCAGCACTCTCTCTGTAAGTGACCATGAGCAGGGCTAGCAGAACCACCTAACCACCTAACCACCTAACCCTGTGTTTCAAAAACATCCCCTCCAGCAAGGGCCTGGGAGCTGGACAATCTCCGTGTAACCACAACAAGAGCACACATATACAGATGGTATTGTCCAATGGATAGTCCTCAGTCCAAATGGCAAGGATATATTGAGCTTTGCTCCACACTAAAACTCACACAAATGATGTTGTGCAACGCCACCCCGTAACTAAGACAATTGCATTCACAATTGGTTCCAAAAACTGACACGGATATTGACAGCATGATACATAACAAATTGTATACTATGTAAAATATAATTCCCAACAGTGTGTTTGGTACTGAAACCTGTTATGTTTGTTTATAAATTATTCGAATCCTTCAACCTTACAAGGAAATAAGTTAAACCATGAAATGATGTGAAATATGGAAATATCCAAAATAATGATTTCATATCCATACTGCCTGATGAGACGCAGGTGAATCTCTGATTCCAAAATTAGATAGGAAAATTGTGGAGCTGCAGTTTATTGACGCATTCTCTCAGGCAATCAAAATGTCATTCAAAATGCATGGTATCTTAAACTGTTATTGGATTGCATAGTTTCACTATTAAAGTAGGCCTACTATCCGTAATGATTATATAAAAGGCTCACTCCAAAGAGCCGCACCTAAAGTCTGCTTCATTCATTACGCCCAAAATATATAGCCTATCATGTGTGATTCAAATACGGTTAGATTTGTAAAATCGAAATGCATTGCAGAATTACGAAAAAGCTTTTCTTTGCAGCACCTTGCACATTTTAACTTTCGCTTTGGCAGAACGTCCGTTAAGCAATATTCTCAGAAACTATCTTTCCTTATTCTATTCTCGGCTTTAACGCTTACGTTGCACACAGCTCAGCATGCAAACATCCAAATACAGATACATTTACAAGAGCGTGAACAGAAAGGTGAATGACTTTGCATCCGACTCTGTTTTAGATCGGAGTGTAGGAGAAAACCTAATGTGCAATGGTCTGTAAAGGGCTGTTAAAAATGTCAAGTGCGTATGACCGAAGCGCGGAGTTCTTTACCTTGACCTGAGCATCAGTGTAGCATCTCCCCATCGGATGTCGCTCTTTGGTCCAGCTCAAATTTGGGAGATGCAAAGTCTCGTAGTTAATCGTGAGACTTGTTACAATCGCTCTCTCGGGCAAGTGAGACGCTGCATTCCGTGTTGTTTCCTCTAGCTGAATTCTGGATACATTCTAAGGAGTTAATATTGCGCCATATCATTCAAACTGGCTGCAGATGAAATACGATCGGATACTTGTGATGATATACACTTACCATCGGCACATATATTTCCCCCAGACCCATCCCCAGCGGCCAGCAAGACTATTTACTTTTTTTAAGTGCATATTTTTAAGCGCACATTTAAGTGTCTCCTTGTAAACCAGCATGACACTTTCTCAGGAACACAAACAGGCCTTTTCCTGATTTGACCTTTAAAGGTTTATTTGTGAAACATCGTTCCAGATGGTTTCAAGTGTTCCTCTGGCAACGCATTCATAGACCAAGAAATACATTCATAGGCCCTTAGGGATACAG
Organism: Plecoglossus altivelis; assembly: GCA_036571765.1. Classification (NCBI taxonomy): domain Eukaryota; kingdom Metazoa; phylum Chordata; class Actinopteri; order Osmeriformes; family Plecoglossidae; genus Plecoglossus; species Plecoglossus altivelis. The sequence continues at coordinate 15,994,113 of BROE01000013.1, forward strand.
AATATGCATGTTATTCCATTGTCGATATGCAAGATATTTCCATCCTGCACTATTACATTTCGTGCCAAATGCTATGAAATCACTCAGTCTCACAGTGTGACGGTTCCATGACAGCCTCCCCCAGCCATCACTAGTGTGTCGCTGGTGGGATGGTGGAGTCCCAAAAGGCACGAATTGCCACTGCAGCACCGCCACATGCTGCTGGTAACCTAATTATGTCCTCACATATCACTCTGGTGGCTGTCACTGCCATGCTGTTATTAGCTCTTCAGACTCCGAGGCTTACTGTCATATGTAACCACCACTCAAGTCAGATCCTGGCACCAGGACTGCTTGCCATGCAGGAAGCCTGTTGTCGCAGGACATTGTTTTTTTTTCTGGAGGTTAGGTCTGTACGAATAGAGAGAGGTTGGTCTAGTTTTGAAGAGGACTTTTGGTCCTCTGGTCCGGAGGTTACCTTGACAAACATCTGACCTCGTTGAGCAGTCCTGCCTCAAGGTCGTAGATTGTGGCAGACAATTCCAGCATTTATCTCCAGACGGTTAGGAGATACAGTATACCCAGGAGCTGATAATGGGAGCGCTATGTCAACAGTCCACAAAATGTAACACTGTACGACAAATCACCATGGCTGCGTGGCCTCGCATTTCTTCTGAAACATTTTCTTCAGTATGCGAGGCAACGTGTCAGTCATGGTCAAATTCTCCAGCAGAACCTCAGCTGAGATAAAAGTTCGATGCTTTGCTGTGGGGAGTAAAAGATGACAAAGTGTGGCGCCGTGGTGCAACGACGCTAACGTTCGAAACAGAGCAATCCAACTCGTTGAAGTCGTATGAATGTTTAATTACTGAATTTTACAAAGCAATGCACGTTTGAAACATTTACAGTCGTTTTTTTCTTCATATGTTAATGCATGTACAAAAGTCTCTCTTCCAGCCGTGCACTTGTACAGCTCCGTCAGCAGAGGAGAGGACTACGCCGAAGTCAAACGGAAAATCATCGTCAGAACCATGGAAAACTATACATCCACCTCACGTAGGCTCACATTCACTCACTCAGTCTGACTAGATGACAGTGGTTACTCTGGAACACAGGCAAATTCACTCAGTACCGTCGTTCTAGAAATAGCTTCGTAGACAAGGGTACCAGACACCCAACATCCGAGCTACGCGGGAGGGTATCACAGACAGTGAGAACAGTGAAACAGTGAAGTAATATGTACAAACGTTTGGACCTTCCGACACATTGACAAATGAGTGAGTAGTTCTACAGAGTACACAGTTTTGGTGTGTCGGGTTGTTCATTTGCAGCTGGTTTGTTCCACAGGGTGTAATGCTCTGGTATTTGGCACGTACAGTAGAAAATATCCTCAGTTCTTTTTGTGAAGAAACTTCATTTTACTTCCTGAAATGAAAAGATTGACGTATCATTTAAAGCTTGTTGATGATAATCAATCGTAGATGTGAAGATTGTTTAAACACATTCTGTGCTTGTACATTTACTTTGTATGTTGCTTTGGATACGAGGCTCTGCCAAAACGAAACATTTTAAAGGCTCCCTGTACACACCTAGACCCTTGAGGAACTTGTTGACTCCACTCTGCTCAGTGTCTGGTAGCTCCTCCAGGTACTGTTCAACCCTCCGCTCAAAAAGGCCTGACAAACAAAAACCAAAGCATGAATTCACTGTCACAAAGAACTGAACTGAAAAATCCAGTTTCCCCTGTCAAGTAGGGCAGTACACAGTGCATCCACAAGAGGTCAGCACCAACATAGACTTAAAGGAGTCTTCTCAAGGTTACTGTTTTGGGGAAAGTTGAATGTCAACGCATATTATACCCAAACATGAACTTTTGTTACAATGCAATCGTATCTTTATTCTGACAACGGCAAATGTAACCCGCAAATGTTCGTTGCGAACCCGAGAGGTGTTGCTGTACCTTTGGCCCTGCACTTCCTGAGTTCCCGGTCCTGGATGAAGCCAGCGAACATCTGGGACTCCATGAAGACCCCCAGAAAGCGCCGGATGCTCTTGGAGGCCACCGACTTGCGGAAGGCCTCGCGCTGGAAGACGCGCTCCCCTCGCTCGTTCTGAGTAAGGAACAGGGAGTAGTGGCCGATGGTCTCCAAGAAGAACCTGATGAAGGCTTCTGACACCAGGCTGTTCAGGGAGTTGCACTCTGTGGAGCAGGGGGGAGAGAGGACAGCTGACTTGAGAGGTAGTTCACAGCCAGTGACGCTGTGAGCACGTGGGGCTCAGTCGCCCACAGGTGAGAGTGAGGTTGCGTCACCCCATCCAGTTCCCATTAGCTCACAAGCACACACACACCCTGGCTCAACATGTGTCTACAAAGATGTGTGTGTGTTGCAGCTGTGCGTCTGTGTCAGCAGAGATGAGTGTGTTGCAGCTCACGCCCCTATTCGCAGGATTTGAATCCTGGCCAGTTCTCAGTTACTCTAATTAACATGTCTAACATCTGGTTGGCTGGATGACAGGATGATCCGTCACTTGTTCACCTTCGTCCGACTCGCTGTCAGAGTCCTGATTGATGATGTCGTTCCTCTGCTCTAGTGCTTGCTCAAGAGCCGCCTGAAGTTTCCTCGGTAACAGCGAGGCCTCGTCGTCCATCTGCAAACAAATTCACAACATTTCAGAAACGGTAAACAACCGAACCCTGGACATATATCAACGCTCATGTGGAACAACAGCTTGGACGGCTAAGTGTTTGAAGCTGAAAGAAATTGTTTGATGTTTACGAAAGTTTCAACCCAACTTCCACCCTGGTTACATGCGACATTTGACTGACCTGTCTGAGGAAGCGGTCAGTTCCAAGGTCTACCATGAGAGCCTAGAGGGGGACAAGGAGAAGCCATTGTTAGCGTTTTATACAGTCCCACTGAAGGTTTTATAGTTATATACAGTACAGTGGTGACACATGTTCAGAACTGTGTGAGCCCATCTCCTCCGATGGAAGAGGATCAGCTAAGAGCAGTAAAACAGGTCTTTAAACCCATCCGAAGGACGCTCTGGGAATGTTAAGTGCGTCTATCAGCGACATAAGGACACGTGGAAACCGACAACAGATGTTGTTGACGGGCCATTAACAGGGGCTGCGTTAAGCATGTCTTTCACACACACACACACACCACACGGTCTGTGGGCTGGGCAGACGCTGCCTTTACTGCTGGGTTAATGGACTGGAGCTGGGCTCCGAGACCTACGCTGACTACGCCTGCTAAACTGTTTATGGAGCTCCAAATCCTAGGTTACCCTTAAAGGAGTGCAGGATCCCAGCTGGGGGGTAGGGTAACATGGGAGTTAGGGCTCAGGCTAGGACTGGGACGGAGGCTGTGGCTAAGGTTGCACCCTCAGTCATCTACCCAGGCCGGTGACACTAGAGAGGAGGCTGTTGACCAGGGTCAGCAACACTCTACCCCCCAACACCAGTCCTGAGGAGAAGCAGTTACTTTAACAACAATGGATGCAAGTGATTTTCCATTCACTCTCAGCTCCAGTAAGCAGCAGCGCTCAGCTTCAAAGATGCTTCATCACGCAGGGCCAACTGGGGGTTGACATCTTCACTTCACCCTCCTCCTCCTCTCTTTCTCTCTCTATCTCTCTCTCTTTCTCCCTGTAGCTCCCTAATTGGTGACACATAACTGCAGGTCAATGTCCTGACAGACGTTAGCCACAGCTCTGCTGGATGGGAGCACAGTGCTGCAGGGCAGGACAGCTATGACAGGCTACAGGGCCTGAACTTTGACAGCTCAATACTGAGAAGGTAGCGGTTAGAATCCTAACAGCTAGGTCCCTGGAAGCAACAGGGTTCATGTGCAGCAAAACATGGGAAGTGGGGTCATGTTGCATTGTGCTTTCTGGGAGAATTCAACTTTGAGCCAGTCTTTTTCCAAACAAAATGCGGTTGCTCAATGCTCGAGTGAATCTAGAGTAGTTCAAAGCCATCTCTGGTGTGTCAACTTTGGATACACAACGTTAAAATGAAAACACATTCCGGGGTAAAGTTGGTAAGAACAGCGTGATCATGCTTTCTGGAGGGCCACCATCTTTAGACAGTTGAAAGTTGATTTCCTGGATGGGGGAAGGGAGCAGGGCCTGGCTATGTAAGCTGTTCCACTTCATCAGATGCCTTCAGTTTCCAGCTACATTCTCTATTCACTACTCACCAGAAATGACAATGTACACACACGGACACACACCAACATCCATACTCGCACACACACATACACACACATACACACACACACTGATGGACAGAGACAGTACCCACCTCCTCCACAGGCAGGTCTTTGAGTTTGGGCAGCGAGCTGGAGAGCAGGCCCACTAGGAAGGGAGTGGGGCAGCAGACGATGTCCACCATGGAGGCAGGCAGCACAGGGATGAAGGTATGCTGCCAGGAGAAGGGGTAGAGCAGGGCCACCACCGCATGGATGCAGCTGGACAGGGTGCTGGGTGGGGAGGGGTGGAGGGCAGAGAGGGCAGGGCAGGGGTGGGGAGGGAACAGACAGACAGTGCTACCATCAGTCTCTCTAGCACTCTCCCAGCAGCAGCACAGCAGGGGGCCATGACAGCTAGATATGACCGGTGTTGTGGGAAAACATGGGGATGGCAGATTTTTCCAGCAGATTGCACAGAGGCTCTTTCTGCTGGCTGTCCATGGGGAGTGGTCGCTCGTGTTGTTGAAACCAGCCCTCCCAAAACAACAGTCTGCCGTGATTACAGGACAGAAAACTGATGCAGGGGCGGCTTAGGTTATTACTGTATGTGTCTCTAAAGAAGAACTGAGTAACCCTCATTATTACTTTTTTAAGCGCTCATTACCTCTTTTTTTGATTATAAAAGTATAAAAACACTTTATCAGTAAGCCCTATAAGAGACCCAATCTTCTTCTGTAAAAACCAAAATGACAACCTGATCCTCCTCGCCTTGAAACAATTACTTTTGTGTATGTGAGGTGAACCGGTGCAGCTATGCACCCTGGCTCAACAGCACGTTCCTCCTCCTCCTGGTCGGAGGGACAGCCTAAAACCCATCTACAACAGGCTGTTCTTTCTTTCCGACAAAAGAAGAGAAGAGAAGAGAGAGGGAGGCGGGGGCCAGGAGGAGGAGAAAGGCTCCAGACAGTCAGAAGCCTGCTCAGTGGGATGGCAGGCAGACAGGCTTCCCCACGGTGGAGACTGAGACTCCTCTGAGATCAGGTTTATAAGTCTTCAACTGGCAGCGTACGCCTTCTGTTCCCTGCAAACCCCAGGTGGAGGCCAGCTGCATGCGCCGGTGGCGGCTGATCCAGGCTGCACACGAGCGCACGGATGACACCCAAGTGTCAGCTGTCGTTCATCTCCCTAAGAGGTGGACCTGACGTGGCACACATCGGCTCGTCTCGTGCCAGGACGACGTTACTCTAACAACAACAACAACAACAAAAAACCGTACCGCCACAAGTTGGGTTTCAACAGCTGGGGGTACGACACGAAGGCAGAAATAGAACGCCGTCTTTCTCACGGTCCCGGGCTTGTTGACAGTGACCGACCCTCCGCCCCCACCCACCCCCCCTCCCCCACCCCCCATTTCCCCCTCCTACCCCCACGGTTCAGTCCATGTTCACGATGAGGCCGGGAAAAATAAACCAAGGAGACGACCAGGAACAAGCAGCTATGTCGCAGACCCTGATGGATCCGGACCGGCCGTGGAGCGCCATGGAGACGGAATGCGCTCTCTGAACGAGAACGAGAGAGCGCGTTCCCAGCTCTGCTCCGCCGCCACGTTCAAGACAACATGCATTTACTCCCGTTTACAGTACGGAGAACTGCCTACGCCTAACCACCGGTGTGGAGACGCAAAAGATACACACAGGACAAGCAACACTTGCGTGACCAAAGAACCCTGACTAGTGTCCCAAAAAAAACCTTTTTAAAATAGAGTCAACAGAGGTATACATACTGAGACTACACTGGTAAAAAAACCATCGGCAGAGGAACTCGACAGTACAGTCACTGCCAGGCTCGTCTTATTCAGCCATAACATGAAGCAGACCTACACCCTCTATCTCTCCGTCTGAATCCCATTTGCCCGAGGAGCGCCTCGTAATTCCGACCAGACCTTGTCTCCTGGGTTCGACGTGTTCCAACATGGACTGATGGGCCGCAGCTCCTGGAAGCCTGGCCACAGGCGAGACAGCGCACAGCGCAGCTCTGATACCAAGAGGATCACTTACACTCCGTCACCAGACCCAAGCTCCTGGGAAAAGGTGAACTTGCAATCAAAACACCATCAGCGCCCACGGCTGTCACTCATCCTCTGTAGGAGGGGAGGAGGAAGAAGAAAGAAAGAAAGAAAGAAAGAAAGAAAGAAAAAGAAAAGACGAATGAATGGCAGACGTTTGGGGTGCCGGTCATGACAGAACCTTCATGGCCACTTGGAAAGGTCTTTACTCTAAGCAGGCAGACTTGTGTTGGCTTTTGGTGAGCTAAGCATGATGCATAGGGACTTGTTGGCTAGGTTCTGTGCCTGGGGCTGAGTTAGGAGATTCCCCAGGAGAGGCAGGAAACCGAGGCTTAGGACCTGTCAGAAGACACAGGTGCAGGGAGACAGTCTGAGTGTCGGATGAGGCGATAGGAGACGGCTGGGGTCCGTATCAACACGTGCTCCGCGGGTACACGTCAGCACAGCAGAGCGTCCTACAGTCTGTCTGGTTCTCCCTAGCTGAGTCTTGCCTGCAGCAGGAGCGCACAGGACCCAGGACTGTAGCCTCTCTGACCCCAGCAGGCTAGCAGAGCTCTGGGGTTAATGTCCGCTTAATGTACCATTACGGTATCAATGTATGTAAGATAGCTGGCCAGCAATTCTATTAGGAAGCTTCTATCTGGTGTTCCGTATGGGAAAAGAATAACATTTCACAGGATAAATACATGATATTCTATATATACACATATTTATCCCCAAGCTAAATGTTTTGGATTCCCATAGAGCCCAAACAGTTTTCCTCACTTCCTGTCTGGAAGGATCTACAGTCACCATCTTGGCCTCTTCGCCGACTCCCCTTCAAGAACAGTTGCACAGGAAGCTGTTCGACAGGGCGTCCCGAGGGGCAACCCTACACATGCTCTTAGTCAAACCGCCATCCCGCCTGAATTATATCAAGTCATTCTCCTTCCAGCGCCGCAGGACGTGTAAGTACGCGCGCGAGTGTGCGTTTCCGAATACGCCACGACGGTAATGGAAAAGTCATCAGGCTAGCCTTGAGGTCGTCTCCGTCACAGGGGCCGTCGCACATGCGTTCCGTGTCCCAGCCAGACCGTCGGATATGAAGCCACACAGGGAACCTGCTAAGTTGTTGATGGTAGTCTTGGTGAGTTGCCAGCACTGCGCAGCATGCCTGCACCCCTGTTCTGCAGTAATAAGGAACTAAATCAACGGTACAGTCTGTTCCCTGATTAGACTAACACAGTGTAACAAACTGCTGAGGCTCGGACTGGGGTCACAAGCGTACTGTCATGGACCACAGACACTGCTTTCAGAGCCCAGAGTGCTCTGCTCTGCACCGTACCAGTAAAACTCTCACTTATTTGAAACAGATGGTGTTTATTTACAGCGAGTTATGAGCGAGGTAATAATTTAGTGTGGGAGAAACGCTAGGCGTATGTCTAGCGTGATTAGCATCGCTGTTCATCTGTCAAAAGGAAAGTCCTGTGCGAGCTGCGGTTTGCAGATAGGAGGGTCGAGGAGGAGGAATCAGCCATGGAGGGAGAAAGTAGGTCAGGAACGCTGACAAGGCTTCTGCCTTTCAGAAAACAAAAAACTGCTGAATTCTCGGTGACCGCGAGCCGGGCTCTCTTTCCCTCTCCAGCCCCTCTCCAGCCCCTCCCAAGCCCCTCCCCACACGGCCACCTTTCTCTCTGTCTCTTTTGATCTCGCTCTCTCTTGCCCTGTCCTCCTCGCTCCCTCTGCCCCTCGCTCTCATGTGGCCAGCTCTGTTCATCCAGCTCAGGCTCCACCGCGCCTTTCTGTGCCCTCCTCTCCTCTAGCGTGGGCCTCTCGAATACCGCAGAAACAGCCGCTTATTAACGCACCTCTGCAATCCAACACCTCCTACGTGATCTCTCAAGCTGAACTCAAGCCGCGGTTCGCGCAACGAAAGAGCGAGACTGAACGAGAGAGGGAGCGAAAGGGAGGCGGAAAAAGAGAGGGGGGAAAAGAGAGGGGGAGGGAGACTCGACAGTGAGAGAAGATTCAATGAGCGACGACACCTACAGGCGACCCCCCGACGAGGGGCGAGTCGTTCGGAGCCACAGCGGAGCCACAGGGAAGGAGAGCGGGAGATCAACACCCCTGTCACCGTTTACACAGCACGGCCCAGCTATGAGCCCTGCTCAAGTCTGGACTCAGCTAAATCGAGTTAAGTCATTACACGCTGGCGGAGCCAATGATGAAATCATCTAATTAGGCTTCAAAGTTGTTATTATAGTGAATCATCATCTGATCACAGTCACCGTCTACCTGCTTTATACCCGACATGTTGCTGCTTATGAACTTCAAAAGAGAGAGATGCTGACAGACAAGCACCCTGACTCTGCTGAAGAAAGCAAATCCTGCTCCCAAATCCCCATGGAGAGTTCGAAGCTGGGTTGAAGGCTGTTCAGCGGCAGTCAATGAACCCCACAGAGACACATTTCCTAACATGGGCTCGCTCAGATCCTTCTCCTATTGGATATACATTACAGGAAGGCCGGTCGTACATCATGTGTTCGTGGCAGGGCATTCTGGGTTTGGGTTGCATGCTAATGGTCCGCTGGGAGCAGCTCTTTTATCAGAGGACGAGAGGGTCTCCCCCAACACGACATCACACCGCCAAGGGAGGCCCTCAGCAGTGTTTGTCTGTTTTCACTGGAGCCTCTGTATCACAGGTGGTCTCAGGCCCAAAGAAGAGCTGAAGTTCTCCCTGGTTGTAGTTCTGAGTGGGAGCTTAAGGAAGGGCCATTTAAACATCCAGTACTGTACACAAATCTGAAGGATGTAGAACTATAACAGAAGATAGTGGATATTGCATCAACAATTCAATCCTAGAGACCCAGTTCCTCTTGGGGGCAAATCTACAAGGACATCTTGTTGTTCCCGACTCTTCACTCTAAAGCTGGGTTGGAACTGAACGATCGGGTCATAAACGTCAGCAGAACCGCCCTTTTCGTGGACCCGGTGTGACGATACACAGCAGCTTCCAGAATGAATAGGTTTTCACAGATACAACACCAGCAGGCTTTCCATGAGGATGTGACACTGAACAGGACAGAACTTTGGACTGAGTGAAAATAGCCAGACTTATCCGAGTGTCTTGGATCTGCCTGTGGCTGTACTATGGGAGCTCTGTGGAGAGCCAGTGTTTAGTTTACTCAAATGACAGTACAGTATGCCTAAACAAGACAAATTCTACAACCGAGTAGAGAGGCTGTGCAGCTCTCAAATCAGTCTTCCCATTTATGATAATAAACAGTTCCCTTCTCATCATGTCTTTGTAGCAGGCAGCGGGCTCGTGAAAACAAAGCAGGGACTGTGATGCCAGCCGTGGAGTGTTTGGGAGGATTCGTCTGAGAGGCAGAATGACGACCAGGGGCAGAGCTGGCAGGGGTGTCCATGGTGGGTGGAGAGAGCTGCTGTAAACAGGGAGTGAACGTGGCGCCATCAGTCATACGGTGACAGTGAAGCCATGGTTCAGGGGGAAGGGGGGGTTGGGGGGGAGTCGCTCACTGGCGCACACAGGAAGTGCATTCCTTCCCCTCGCAGTCACTGCCCCCACTGATGTTTGTTTAAACTGTCCTCTGATATGTGGAGAGATTAGTGCTCCTAAAAAAAAACCTGCACCCTGCCCCTGCTCCACCATCACTACAGCAGCCTCTTCTAGAAGGCCTTCAGCCTGGCAGGCTAGGACTGCTGCGAGGACCCAAGCTCCCTTGAGACCGCCCCCCACCCTCCTGCTCCAGCTTATCACCCCACCCGGCCGGCCGTTAATGCACCCTGGCCCCCGGCAGAGCCATGACCCACTTCTGGATCCCCATCAACACTTGTTGCCAGGTTGGCTGGCTGCATGCCTGGATGACAGGATGATTGGCTGGCTGGGTGGATGGCTATCTGTCTGGCTGGCTGATACCGGTTGGCTGGAGGAGTGACAAACTAGCTGGTTGTCTGGCTGGCTGGCTGGCTTACTGGCTTGCTGGATGAATAGCTGGCTGGCTGTAAGGCTGACAGGCTGATTGAATCCATAGCAGAAGGAAGGTGCGGTCCTAGATGGTTTTGCCGATTAACGTAACAGTTCGTTGCATGCTAAACCCGTTAAGCCCCAACCGTCAAAACCACAATGGAAGGCTGCTATTAGCCGTGTGTGAGTCTGGTGAATGGCAAACAGCTCCGGTAGGGAAATACATCTGCCATCGTCGATTAGGGTGAGCCAAAGTGCACAGGCCCGCTGCTCCAACAAGTAAGCGCAAAACTCTGAAGTTATTTTAAGGACTACGCAACATCACTTCTTTTAAGTTTGGTCTGCATCCTGTCTGAGGCTTGGTCCCAGGACAGGTGAAAGAGAGGTCTAAAAATACCGAATGGAATGCGGCCCATGTTATCCCGTGTAATCTATAGCATGGGCAGACAGGATCCCTGTGCTCAGCACAGTTTGGTTTCAGAATCGGAGAAAACCTTTTTGAAAGAACAAAAACAGCCAGCCCCCGGCTCGAACGTAAACATTAAAGGGAGAATTTACGAGAGCTTGAGATAAAATCCCTCTCATGTCATGCTGCTGTTATTGTACCGGGGTCAGCATGAGTAGACTGTCTGTAGAGAGAGGACAGCAGACCCCAGTGATAACTGAGGAGGGATATTATTGCTAACATGAACTGTAATCCTAGACATGAAGGGATCTAAACCCTGGCCACCGTGTGTGACAGGGATGTAGTCGTCTAGGAAATATCTTACCATTTAGGGATGAAACGAGGCGCGCTAAAGATCTCCGTGATTGGATAAGTGTGACGTCATCACGGTGCGCAAAACAGCGCGGTTTCACCTTCGTTCGAGGCGACTTTCAATGGCTAATCGAGGCGGCTTGCTTTCCTTTGGCGTTTTTTCCTCTCCGAGCTAAAGCGCTTCCACGGCTACGCGACGGGCTCCTTACCTCAGATTATCCGCCACGAAGATGACCCGGCGCTCCAGCAGCAGGGAGGCGAACACCCTCACCACCTGCCGCACGCCCAGGCAACTGAACAGGCTGTCGAAGTCTACGTGCTCCAGCCTGGAGTCCGTGGGTCTCCTCAGCTCAATGACCTGGGCCACAGAACATCCACCTGACACCTCAGACAACATCCCAGCCAAACGTAGCGCACCCCTCCCTGCCCCCTCTATATCAAAAGCCTTCAGGACTGATCGATAGGTACATTGTGACCGAGACAGGTTTAGAGGCCGTTCTCTAACGGCAGGTCCTACCTCATTCCCTGCTCCAGGCAGGAAGGTCTTGACCTTGATGGTCTTTCCCGGGGCAGGGAAGGGGGACTCCATCAGACTCCTCATGAAAGGGTAGACGAGGGCAGCCGAGACACCCCTGCGCCTCTCCACCTCATCTAGGATCTGAACACACAGGGGACGGGGGAACAAGGACGGGGATTAGAGTCGGAAACTGCAGTTATTACACCCCCTCCCGATCCTCCTCCTCCCCCTCCCCCCTCCCCCCCGGAACTGGGGCAGCACAAGCAGCCATACGGGAGGATAGAATCAGAGCTCGGTTTGTAGTAGAGCAGAGATACAGGCGATAGAGCATGACAATGACGCATTATCACCAAGGCAACGGTGGATGGAAATGTGGTAGGTTGTTGTCTGCATAAAGGTTCCAGCAAATGTCCAGACCTGGGATCAGTTTACACTTTGGGGGGGTCAAAAAAAAAGAAGGGAACAGATTTGTTTCCGTGTGAGTTATGCGTGGAAAAGATTGGCGAAAAATCCCACCCAATATGTCCATGTGTCTGTCTAAGCCCTAGTCTGCTCCTGTCTGGAAACTCCATTGGAGATCTGCTCGCACTCAAGGTCATACGATATCACCTCCACTCCTTTCACCTCGCACACACGCACACACCGCACACACACGCCAGAGACGCACACACACAGCTCCCTGTGAAATCAAACACTCCCATCCTCTCACATTTATTAGAAAAGCACTTCAAACTCCAGAGTGAAGAACATTTCCTCTCTCACCTACGCAACTCTAACCCACAAACGGCTGGCTTTTGAAACCTACACCCCGCCATCTGTACCAGGGCAACTGAACCAGCACTGGCTGTCCTAAATACCTATACGACGGTATGAACTGTTTTGGCAACAGATGAAAGCTACTTAGACATGAAACCGAACTCAATGTTACATTGTGGCTCCTAACATAGCAACATAAAAATCCCTTCCACTCTAATTTATTCGATTGAATGCATGCCTTCTTTAAGATGAATGGGTAGGAAGATAAGGCTGGAGCACAATGAGCACTCTGTTTCATGTTAAAACAACTCCGAAGTGAAGGAAACAATTACACTGGTAAATCAGAGGGAGGGAAAAAAACGACATCAAAATCAGGTTTATGTTGACCAGGGTGCCTTGAGAGGGGGAAAGTTGGCTCTGCATGAGAAGAGGTCCTGCTGGGAGCCCAAGGGTTAGAGACAGGTCTCCATAGCACAACAACAATTACAGACTGGGCTGTGTGTGTGTGTGTGCGTGTCATTGGTGGATGTCATGGCTTGAACTCACCTTAGAGAACAGGTCAAAGCAGCCCAATCGACTGATGACACAGTACACCTCAGGAAGCCGAGGTCCTTTCCCACTGGGCTAAGGCAGGGACACATACACATCACGCAGGTCAGTTATTGAGAACAGGAGACCCAGAAGGTCAGATTGAGAGGATGTTCAAAAACCCGACAAGGCTGTTCTGTGTTCAGATGTGTCCCGATGTAGCATGGGGATGCTCTTGATGATGAAATGAGATTCCCATAGTAAAGCAAACACAGGTGGGATGTCTGCACAGTTAATGATCACCTTCACCCTGCACATCACAGGGAGCCAGACAGGCCCTGGCCCTGGGACAATGCACACGCACACACACACACACATACACACCAAACACACTAATAACACACGCGTCGAAAACACACACAAAGGAGCACATGCAAACACACAAGAGATCCCAATCCACTTGTCCATATTAGGTATGCAATTTTCTCCTCTGCTTTTTCCAAATGGATGATTAAATCAAGCATGTGGTGCTTGGTTAAAGTCCTCAGGAATGCGTGGCCTATGCCAGCCCCTGGACGTCCACCAGCCAAAGAAGCTGAAAGCTCTTTCTCTTCTCTCTCTCTCTCTCTCTCTCTCTCTCTCTCTCTCTCTCTCTCTCTCTCTTTGTCTGTCTCTCTCACTCAACCATTCTCTTTCTCAGAAAGACAGTCTTGATCAACAGCAAAGTCAGCAAGAACATTGCAGAAAACTGCTGTAATTTATTATAGGTGAGTTTCCTTCCTGGTCTGCTAAGCATGTGTAACCATTTATGACTGCCTACCAAAAGTATAAATACAGTGTTGCAGACACACATACACAGACTCACACACACATACACACATGCAAGAGTGTAAACATACTTGAGCATTCCAAATGGCAAATAAAGTCACCGCACACACAAAATCACACACCACCACGTCTTCCCAACTCCAGCCAAAATGTGGGGATCAACATAAAAACCTCAAAGGGGCTAGAAGCCTCCAGTGCTGTTTGGTGTTCTACAATGACAGAGTCCCACCTCTCAGGGTTCCTGTCTGCTCATTCCTCTCCTGAGAAACTCCAATTAAACACACAGAGAGCTTTAACTGGGGGTTCGTACCAGTGGTGTTGAAAGACCCAAACAGGCAAGCTTTGTTGCACACGGCCATTAAAACTCCATTTATCCCCTCATAGTGAATGTTCCCACCCAGGTTAGTGATGCAACCTGCCCAGGGGGGGCCCACAGGGGGGGCCCACAGGGGGGCCCACAAGACACACATATCAGAGGCTGCCGTACAATGGGCTGTCATAACAAAGAGGGCCCTCTGGGGTGTGAACAGGGATCTGTGCCCAGAGAAAAACCAACAGCGGCTTACCAGCAAACGCCTGCAGTAGCCAAACCTCCTGCTGCCATCCTCTCCAGTCAACATGAACGAGAAGGTCTCACTGCAGGGGAAACACACACACACACACATTCCCATACCCATGCGGAAGTGCATACACATTTGCGCACAGGCAGGAAACGACATAAACACACACATGCGAGCCACATTAGTCAAACCCACACATGTAGATTGTACAGATTAGTAAGTGGGGATCAAAGCTAGGAGAGTGTTGGATCCCGCGGTGCCTTTAGGCACGGTAAAGTTGTCCAGGCTCTGCGGTCCTGAGATAAGACGCTATCAAGCTCTCACAAAAGCAGGATCGAGTATGCTGGATAAAACCATGAAATCTTTCCGTCTATCCGTCAGACTTCACAGGGCTCTGCGATGTTGACTTTAAACATCCACTTATATTCCTGCAGGTGAATTCCCCATCCCGTACATCCCCGGCCATGCTAGCCTAGCATTCAGGTTGTTTATTGCTGTATGTCTGGTGCAGCAGGATGGGGAGGGAGGGATGATAAGTGTGGTTGCAAGGCCGTACCTGCTGTACTCGGACACAGGGCTCCAGTCCTTGGCGTCCGGAAAGCAGAACTGCGGGATGGCTTTGAGCCTCTGCTCTGCCTCCCTCATCTGCTTGGTGGGTCTCTCTAGCTGTTAGATCAGAGGGGAGGAGGGGTGAGGAGGGGAGAGGTGAGAGGGGAAGGGAATATGAACAGGAAATGCCTGAAACACAGTGCCACTGAGTCGCTCTCTCCCTTCAGCTGTCCATCTCCCCCCCCCCCCAAGGACCTCCTCTAGGTCTAGGGAGAAATGACCAGCTCAGTCGCTCTCCCACACATGGTCACCCTTGCTCCTTATCACCCCCACCACCACCTCCAACCACCCTCACTCACTCTCCACTCACCCGCCCCCCCCTCGCCTCTAGGTCTAAGACATCATTGGGTCAGGCTCTTCTCTGGCAGTGGACCAACATGCCTCCATCTCCACTGGGACTCTATCACTGCAACAAATCTTAAATAAAAGAGCTTTGAGTAACTAAACACTTAACTGCCATAGAAACTGTTTCCTGGTTACACCACTTACTGTCAATAAGCTCCCAGGGCCCCTTGAGCCCATATATTATGATCCTCCTCCTCCTCCTCCTCAATCTCTTCATCTCTACCCTGGACTTAAAGTGGCCGTGATGGCCACAAAAGTTAAGAAGATAACACTAATGTATTTGACCCTATGAATAAATATTGTTCTGTTCGAAAATGGAGCAATTTATAAGGCTATTTAGATGTTCTAGCATGAACGAGGGTCACTTGGCTCCATACATCACAGGCCAACACACAGAGCCATACCGCCAGACACCCACACAGGCAAAGACCCTCTCCCTGGCATGTGTGTGAGCTCTCCGACTCTAACAAGGCTCAGCAGAACGACCCTGCGACCTTGAGGTCGGCCCCTCCGGACTGTTCCCTGCTCTGGCCCTTTGGCTCCTTACCTTGGGAAACTGGTAGGAGACCTCGGGAGCGTAGGAGTTCTTAGTAGGCTTCTTCTTGAGAGAGACCACCACAAAGTACTCAAAGAGCTCCCTCTCCTGCCACTCGATCAGCTGCAGCTCCAGGGTGCGGTAGCTGGGCGCCCGGCGCAGGATGGACTGCAGCTTAAGCAGCCTCTGGGTGTGGGCTGGGGAGGGAAGGAAGGGAGGGTTCAAACCTCACCTCAACTGGGCTTAGAACAGCGGCCAACACCCTGACATGAACACAACTCAGTGTGCAACACAAGCAGACAGACAGAGACACAGATAAGGACCTGGCCCATTAGCCAGGCTCGTCTTAAGGAGAACACACACCTAGCCAAGTAGACAAGATCACAAAAGGAGCACAAACCTTCTAGGTCCGCTCTAAGGTCGCCAGCGATTTGCATGAGTATGAAACAACATTAGAAGAAGAAGAGCATAAGTACGGGTTGTGCAGACGGAGGTGTCAGCTCATGAGAAGTCACAGGAACATTTGCGTTGTCTGTCACTAATCCGCCTCTATTTCAGGGAGTTTTTATTGCCCCAACAACAAGCCAAACGGCTAGATGTTTCATAACAGTGACGTGATAGATTTAACAGGGAAGTGTGTGACTGCAATGTGCGCCGTGAGAAAGGCTTTCTGTGATCCCAGAGAGAAATAGCTGTGGCCCCAGTGCAACATCTCCCACCCAACGCTGGCTTTCTATGGCATGCTGCGACCTCTCACCTTTGAACCTGTCGTCAGAGTCGCTCTCACTCTCGCTGTTGTCATCTGTAAACACGTTCCAGACAGGAGAAAGAAAGAAGAAGAAAAAAAACAGTTTGCTGTGGGGTTAGAGGGCAGATCTACAAACGCATGTTTATGCCAGGCAAAGGACATGACTGGAACTCTATGTGGGTGGTTGAGACACAAATATTTACTCCCTAATCCAGAGAGAGAGAGAGAGAGAGAGAGAGAGAGAGAGAGAGAGAGATGAAGAGAAGGAAGAGTTAGGGAAGCCAGAAAGAGAGAGCCCCACCTCCTCTCAGAGATGCAGTTTCAATGTTGGACAGGGAGAGTTTTTTCAGCCTCTTCTTCCCTCGTTTGGTACAGTAGATGGAGTTGATCCTCTGGACCAGCTGTAAACAGAGAAAGGAAGTGCACTGTTTAAACTATCTAAAGTAGAGGGTTATTTAATCCCCAGTAATGGTGAGGTGAATCAGAGCTCATGGACATCAGCTCCGCTGGAGTGGAACGAAGATTTACATCAGATTCCTTTCAGAGCTCTCGGCACAACTAGAGCTAACTGTGGGGCTCGCAGTTTGATACATGACCTGTTGAAGTCGTAAAAACGAATAAGGCTCAGTTCCAGGACAGTCCTTGAGGACAGGTACCAAAAGAGTCCAGATTTGAGGTACAATTACACATTGTTCCAAAATATTCTCTTTCCCCCTAAAAGAGTATTTATAAACCTTCGGTGAGCAGCTAACTTTCAGCCCCTCCAGATTGAAGGGACTGCATGGAAGGAGGGAGGAGCAGGGGGAGATGAAGAGCTGAGTGCAATAGAGAGAGCTGTACTACTCTGTGTGATAGTGGGAGCTGAACGGGAACATTTTCACGCCTGACCTGGTCTCATGCTAACATGGTCTCAGACTGTATCTCACCGACCGGACTGTTGGTAGGTAAGAACGCGTAGACAAACGCCAGTCCGCATGACCTCTCTTCGTCTGAGACAGGAGACGTACCTTGGGGATCCTACGGTGCCTGCGGGAGGACAGGGTGTCGCTGGCGCTGCTCACGGCGTCGTCCAGCAGGCCGCAGGGGGGCGGGGTCACGCCCAGCTGGGGCAACAGCAGCATGTCGTCATGGCTGTGGCGCTTGGAGAGGCGGGACAAGCGGTGGCTCTTCCTCTCCGCCGGACCAGACAAACGTAGGGATTGGCTGCTGGACTTGGAGGGCAGCTGGGTTCAGGTGGGGGAATGGGGAGAGGGGGCAGAAGAGGGGAAAAGAGTGAGGGGGATTATCAGCTTGTACACTTCCTATCTTAACCATATGTACTGCAGTGAGACAAATGATAAAGCTCTAGGCTAGTGGTGCGGGGATTCTACTCAAAAAAATAATAGGAAACTCTTTCTAACTTTGAACATAAGACACAGGCCACCCATATTATTAAATCCTGTGAGCCAGATCTACATTTCCAGACTAGCTGGACAGCTGAATGGAACACATCAAACAGCTCACAGTAGAGCAGAAAATGAGAAAACTTGCTGTGAAACAAGATTTTGGTGGGATCCTGTCCAAGTTTCGAAACTGTCTAAACTACGTTCTGAGGGGCAATATCTGAACCACAGGAAAACAGCTGCTGTTCCAGTTCAGGGAAGGAGCTCTCAGCAGACCCACCTGAGGAGGAGAGGCGAGTTTCCTGTCCGTGGAGGTCCAAGTGCGGCTGCTCTCTGGTACGAGACGGGACTTGCGGCCCAGACTCCTGCGCTTCAGGTCCACATCCTCATATGGGTTCTCTTTCTCTGCAGGCACACAGTTCACAGGTAAGTAACCTTTAAACAGAGCAAACTCCATTCCCGACAACAGATAAATCCACAAACAGAGAGAGGAATGGATGAGTCTGGCCCCCTCTGGTCCTCCTAACCCCCCCCCCCCTGCATAGAGGCTCCCCTACTGTGGGCCTCCAGTGAGTCATAACCAGGGCATGCAGACTGTCTGGGGGCGGGAGGGGTGGGGAGCGGACATCATGCACTCAGGTGTCACAGTCGGTCTGACATCATCGCACACTAACGTTGTTTTTCACTGATTACTCTAGACGGGGTGTTTCATAATAGACTGCGACCGCTGTTTCCACGGAAATGCTGAGATGCTGTTCGTCGGGTGAGAACAGATAGCAGAGGTGGGAAAACAGCGATTCGGCACGGAGCTGCCTTCGCTGACATCACTTGGAGAGTGGCCAGCTTGGATGAAGATGTTGTGTAACGCTGCAGTCCATGTCCATTCAGACATGTGCTCTGAGAACAGTATGTTGGCTGGGTCTGAAAAGGTTGTGAGAAAGTAAAGGAACGGCACTGAAGAATGAAAACAGAGCCAGATGGTGTCTGAATGCTCCAGGGAGAAGGCTCTCACACAAGAAAAAGAAGCAGCCTTCTAAAGAGACTCAACGTAATGTATGACTGGCTATTATCTCTCCTATATTATCTCCTGCATCAGGGGAAAGCTGTGGTATCTAGAGAATAACAAGGGCCTATGTCAACAACACAAGGTAATACAAGTTTAAAGTGTATTTAAGGCTAATTGAACAACATGACTAATCATTAAAGCAGAACATGTTGACACTCTTGCTCCACAAGAGTATTCTGCTGTGTCACCCCAGATACAGAATAGGTGAAATTCCTGCCTGACTCTGGGTATATGATTGGGGCTGTGGTGGGACAACAACTGGGTTGGGCTGACCCTTGGTTGATCCAGGGCTCCATTAGACTGGAGCTGCGCTGTAATGAAAGCCTGCAGGGGGGAAATGATACGTCTCCCTGGATGCTGGTGCTTCGGAGGGTACTAATCAGCTCCTCTGGTTGGGTTCCACTCATCTGACTGTCACACACTCGCAGCGGGGGCTGGGTGGAGGAGAAGACGCACCTTGACAGCAAACATACTCAACACGCACACACCCTTAACAGGCGCTCAAGACTCATCCACCGACGCGCGCGCGCAGTCCGACGCGGACATGCGGCGTACACACAAACACGCGCGCTTGGGATCGCACCTCTGTTTACACAATAGGGTCTTTAAGTAGGGCGAGCCTATACACACAATGTCAGTGTTGGATTACCCTGTGAAAGGGCTACGGGTAGACTATCCCTCAGCAAGGAGTGGCTGCAATCCACAAGTCACCCATTCAAGTGGTAAACAGGCCAACAGAAATGTACAGCGAAACCAAAATGGGGTGCAGTTCTGTATAAACATTTGGTGGCACCACAAAACCGTAACGTTCATCCACCCTGAGGACAGAGCCCTAGCGACCACACGGCCCCAGCTGCGCAGGGAGGTGTACAATATTTTGGGATCCCATGCCATCTGATAGTCCAAAACAAAACCAGTTGGAGTATAGTATATTCCCGCTCATGTATGGAGGCCATCAACAGTGTGTATACGTAGCCTGAACCAATTTTGGTGGATGATAATGATGATGATGATGATGACGATGATGATGATGATGATGATGATGACATAGGTAAAAGAGTTTCCGCGTTTCCCCCAGCCAGGGGTTTCCCAGGACTGTGAGACCAGATCCAGTTGGTCTAAGGCTCTCCAGCCATCTTCCTTGTGATCTACCACAACACACATGAGCTGATGCCAAGTGTCTGAGTCAAGATGAGTCACTGCCTCACAGGACAGGAAATCAATTCCCAATTTGTAAAATGTAACTCCACAGAATGGCCAAACAAGGTGATTCATGTATCATGAATCTGGAGGCCAGACCAGAAGTGACTATGTTTCTGTAGGTGGATCTTGACAGTTAGGATTCTGGAGGTCTCAAAGAATCAGTTAGATCTCTCCACATGGTTAGTGAGGTGCATTGTCCTTGTGTCTTTGGTCTACAAGCTGACATAAGAGCAGCCAGAGAACTAACTCGTTTCCCAACGATGCAACTTTCTCTAAAACAGAATGTTAGACATGTAAACCGCTGGCCAGTAGTTGGATAAAAACTGCCATTTCTTGTCTGCGTCTAGGCCAGCCGGCCAGCCAGCCAGCCGGCTAGCTCAGACCGGGAGCAGATTCACTGGGGACACGCTCACAGGAACGCAGATGCAAAGGATTCCTCTGGAACTAATCAGCATTCACAAAAATGTTGGGACCGCATCGCTGATCCCACACTCTCTGAGGTGTTGGCCAGACAATGGATTCTTTGTTGGGGTTCGCATGATTGTCAACCCCCCTCTGCCATACGGTCATGCATTCATGCTCAGCCTGGGACCAGTGGTCATCTCTACTGATTAGAATAAAATGCCACAGAGCAATGAGAGAGAGAGAGGGAGGGAGAGAGAGAGAGAGAAAGAGAGACAGGCTAGTCATCGGGGGTGATACACACTGTATCAAAACCACTCCTATACATGTCATCCTTTTACTTTACCATGACTACATTTTATTAGGATACATCCAAGCGTGACAGACAGATGTCAGTCATTCTCCCTCGCTCCCCTCTCCTCTCTACCCTCAGTTTCCCCTCGACTTGGTGGACCAGGGCGGATGTCCAGGCCCAGCCTCATCGGCAGAGCAGAGATTTATAGCGCTGGAGCAGACGTGACAGACGTCAGCGCCACATGGAACTCCTCTGGAGAGCTGGCGTTCTCACTGGGCTGCAAGCCCCCAGTTCTTTCCTAGTGGAAAGGAATTTGCCTCTTAAAAATGTCCAGCACTCCATACTATTACTTAGTGTGGAACCCTTCGGCACTAAGAGCTGCACTGAGTTGGTCGTGTTCATGGTGATATCCTCTGCATGTCACTAAAGCTCTCCGTGGGTGAAAAGCCTTGCTGGAGAGCACATACCTCCGCAACATCTGATTTATGTGAATTCCGCCTCGGGCTTTGGAAGGTCTGGGCTTAGAATAAAGCACTGTCAAGTTGACATTTTCCTAAAGTGGTAGAAAACCAAGTCCAATCATGATGGAATCCAGATTCTTGAGAGGAAAGGAAAGTCAGTGTTTGTTTTAAGGCATGACAGGGTGATGAGTATTGATTTGGTGGTCCAAACACTGCCATGCAGTGCTGGGTAAACAAACAGCAATGAGATACATGTTCGTACAGCTCTGACGTTTTATAGACTGTATTTCAGGCAGGGTCGCTTGTTCCCATAGAAAGGGGAAACGATACAAATTTAAACCATGACTGTCAAATTCTTGTTGACCAGGGAAAGGCCAGCATTATATAACCCATCTGTTACTGCTGGCGCACTCATAACCATTGTCTAAAAACAGAGAACGCAGCCTTCTGTATTAAGAAATACTTCTTTCCCTGATCAATAAAGACTCATGTGAAGACAGATGCAGCCACCATAACTCAACGCCATCCTGTCCATGCTGAATTTGAACGAGTTTCCAAAATGAAACCTCCCCGACAATCAATCATCTGCCATCTACCAAGAGTTTGGCACCACAAAGCTTTTGATACCGAGCAAAGACCCTCACATTTTGCATTAGCATTTTGGATCCATTGAGATGACCTCAGTCAGGTACCAGCTCATGGCTCTTGGATCTATCCAGGCCTCTGAGATTCCATAAGTAGGCTCAATATTGACCTACTATGTCCTCATAGGCACCCTGCTTACCCACTATGTCCTCATAGGCGTTTTCCTCTAAAGTGCTTTTGGAGCTGGGTCGACTGGGGGACTCGGCAGGGATGGTTCCATTCTCTGTTGGCGAGGACGGGTGTGAGGAGGGCTGGCTGGCAGCATTCTCCAAGTCACACGACTCCCTGTGGATGGAAAAAAACAGTGTGAAGGCTGGATTGAGGAGAAGAATAGAGGAGGGACAGCAGCAGAGGGAGGGAGGGAGGGAGGGA
>BROE01000013.1:16016587-16078851 GCA_036571765.1 Plecoglossus altivelis
TCCTGCTCTAACCCACTATTCCTCAGAGCTTTCCTGCTAAAGTGCGTTTGGACGGGTCGACTGGGGGGACTCGGCAGGATGGTCCATTCTCTGTCAGACGGTGGAGGAGGCTGGCTGGCAGCATCTCCAAGTTCAACACGACTCCGCCTGTGATAATAAAAACAGGTGAAAGGCTGATTAGAGAAGGAAATAGAGGAGATCAGCAGCAAGAGGAGGAGGGAGGAGAGGGAGGGAGGAAGAGGGAGAGGGAGAGGAGGAGGGAGGAGGGAGGATGGAGAAGAGAGGGAGGAGGAAGACCGGAAGAGGAGAGAGAAGAGAGAGAGAGAGAGAGGGAGAGAACATAGAGAATGACAATAGTACAAGGCAAAAAGGACATAACAGAAGAGACAAGGCTGGTGAGACATGCATGGTGGAGTGTCGACAGAGGAGAGCAGTCCAGAGGTTTTGGGGCCACTCCTGATTTAGTCCACAGGCTGATTACAATCAGGACTGGACCACCTGAGCAGATGAAAGCCATCAGAACGTTCCAGAGCCCAAAATATACCTCATCCCTCAACAACCCTCTCTAAACCTGCCAATTACACTGACACACTGAGAGAGGGGAGAAAAAAACACCTACTGGAGACGGGTGAGGGAGACCGATGCAAATCGAATTATGCTGACAGCAACATGTGCTCCAATCAGAAAACAATTTCCTCTCTATTTATGACAAACCAATATGTTTGCCCGCAGCCTGTGCACAGTATGCTGTTCATAGAATGATAACATATGTACGCCTGGATGTAAAAAGAAAGAGACAGAGATGGAGGGAGACAGAAAGAGAGAGAGAGAGAGAGGAGAGAGAAGGAGAAACTATTTTCTGATTCGCGAGATGCATTAGTGCAGTGAGCTCATGCCTGCCCCGTTGACGGCTCGTGGCTTTTAAGCGTCCTCTGAAATGGCTTTGGGCCGCAGGAATGTTAAACACTGACTCTGAGTCAGGGACATGAAAGGGTCTCCTCCTCCTTGCTCATCAAGAAGGCGCTGGCAGGGCCTGGCTCTCACTCATTACTGGACCAAAAACTAGCTGGGCCCTCAAAAAGCCTTCAGCATCTGAAGGGGGATATGGAAGGAGGACCATAAACAATGTCAAGTGTTCCACAACGCGACTTCAGCTACGCGACTCCAACAGGGCGACGGAGAGAAGCAGGGGGGCCTTCCCAGGCCGTCTATTTTTGTGCCTAACTAGAAAAGGAGAGAGATGATCATTGTTTCAATATGGAGATCATTTTGTTTCGGCCTGATCTAAGGGTTAACGTGAACGTATTCACCGAAGCTAAGCTCACTCGACTTCAAGGACGTATTCGTTCATGGACTCAGTTGGGATTTAGGTCATGTATCTAAGCGTGCAGCTTTAAAGGGCTTTCAAGTCTCAGACAAACGACCTCATCACCAGAGTGACGCTCAAAACCGCTGTTGTTCCTCACAGGTCAATGAAAACCTGTTCCACATTTAAAAATATTTCTTCCATGAGTCCAACTAGCTCAGTGTTTTTAGTCTGAGTGACAACATTCATGACAATTACATTTGAAAAGCCAGAATAACACGACGGTTAAAGTAATAGTAGTACAACAATGTGATACTCTTCAAACAACGCCAAAAATACTACCGCCTGAGATACGTAAACATTGAGGCCTTACGAAAATTAACAGCAGACTGAATGTTGAGCTCTGCTTGTTATCACACGGTGAAGAGAGGAATCACACTAGTTTACTGTACTAGGATGTAGGTAATGTCCACAAGACTACAGTAAGGCAGTAACTGAATATACCAGAAAACCAAAAGAGCAAATAACTAGCCTGTGATCCCTACCCCTAACAACATTCTCAGGACATGTTAGAAACATTTCCAAATCCAAGACAAATAAATGATTTCCCGTCCATGTGGAACTCTCAAAAGGGGTCTAAACAAATTCAATGCCTGTGTGTTTTTACTGCGGTGGCCGCAGGGTCTATGTTGTGTTGTGCAGCCACATAAATCCGCCCTATCCTCCAATGCTGATGGTTCTGAATGAGGGGGAGGTCGCAGAGCAATGCGTGTTTGTGTGTGTGGGGGGGGATGGGTGGGTGTTGGATGGGGGGGAGGGGGACACACACACATGTTTCTGCTGTCTGAGAAGGAAGAGAGCTTCACAGACTGACAAATGGCTAACTATGCTGGGACAGCCTGGCTAGCATGTGACGCTAACAGCCACAGGTTGGTTGAGAGATGTGATGACATGGCACACAGCAATGACCGTCTTCGACTCTCACCTTTCTTGGAGTCTCTTGGGTGAGCTCCTGTCTGTCTTGAGGGCCCTCATCATGCTGGGGGCAGGCGTGGAGGGCAGGGGCGGGGGTGACTCGGACGCGCTGCTGACAGGTAGCCCGTTGCTCGGCGACGTACCCTTGTGGTTCCGGTTGGCGTCGTACTCGAAGGTGCGTTTGGGTTTGGGCAGGGGGTTCACGGGCGTGCCCCCCGGGGTCAGCGGGGCGGGGGGCTCAGGGCTTTCTGAGCGGGCCGAGCTCACGCTGAACCTCTGCCTCAGTTTGGAGAGCTTGTCGGAGGAGGGGGGCGCGTCAGGCTCTGTGGCCACCGAGCAGATACTGCTGCGCTTACTGGTGCAGGCGCTGTCAAGGTCGTCAATCCCACCTATGGTGAAAGACTTCTGTCTGGCCTTGTCTGGCGCATAGCAGTTATTAAGATACTGAGGAGGAGCCGGGTTAGGGCTCTCCTTCAGGGCTTGCTCAATTTTCTGTATCCTGTTGAGAACAGCTGATGTGTCCTTGCGGGCGGACAGGGAGCGCAGAAATATTCCGGAAGGTTCTTTCTTGCCTATCCTCTTCTGGAAGCGGCCCAGGCCCTCCCGATCCGAGGCGGCCTCTTCTTCCTCCGTCTCGGGGTAGGAGCACTCGGAAAAGGCCGTGCTCATCCTTCGGACCCCCTTGAAGTCAAAGGTCTTTTCGCTGCAGGGTGAGGACAGCAGGCTGGGGCAGCCCTCGCTGCCGCCGACACGTTCGCCTCCGGGCCTCTTCTCCAGACACAGGCTCATCCTAGGCAGAGCCACCCTCCTACACTCCCATTCCGAGATCTTCTTGCGGATGGTGGCCGAGGAGGCTCCCGGGGCTTGGCGGTTGAGAGAGAGGCTGCGCTTGTGGCCGTGGTTGCTCGATGGTCCCAGAGAGAGGGTGCTCCAGCTCAGGGGCCGGTCGCTTAGTCCATCCCCCCCAGGGAGCTGCTCCTGTTTCTGGGTGTCGTTCTGGGCCCGGTCCCCCTGGTCCTCCTGACCAACCGCGGGGGCGGCTGGAACTGAGGGCTTGTAGATGGAGAGCTTGTTGTCCAGGCAGCTGATGCTCTTGGACTTGGTGAGGCGGTTTTGGGCGTCCCAGTCGGTGGAGGGGAAGGCGCCGCTGCGCAGGCTGCCGGTCTTGCTGCTCCAGCCAGCTTTCCCCAGCAGCCGGCCGTCAGTCTTCACGTACCTGCTCTGCTTCCCGGAGTCCTCGCTGTCACTGAGCGGGGAGCGGTGCTGCCACTGGGTGGCCGCAAGGATGGGAGGAGGCGATGCAGACTGGCACCTGCAACGAGATAAGAGGAGAGGGAGGAGGGGAGGGAGGGAGGGAGGGCGTTAGAAAAAGTCCCAGCGCTGGCCGTTCCTGATAACGTTCCTTTATTTGTTCCCAAGAACCAAACGAAGAAATAGCCTCCTTCAGACCATTAAACAACTTGAAAGAGATAGCGTTAAGAGCTTCCTAGCATTCCGCTGAACCCTGCTGACTGCACAATGAGAGAGACTAAGTGTGGAATACCACTTGTTACCTCAGGTGTGTCGGGCCTGCCAGGGGAAAATCAATCATGTTTAATCTCACAAGGCAACAGAGCAAAACACTCCTCTGAGAAGAAAGAGAAGGGAGGGAAAATCTCCAAAGGCTTCGTTTCTTTCTAAGATAATAGGCAACATGAAAACGTTGACCACTCATGTAAAATACCCAATGGAAAGCGCCCAGCAATTTGACATAACTTTGGCAGTATGGGATCCTTATGAAAGCCAAAACAAACACTGATCGACGGTAAAAAATGCGTGTGTGGATTTTTCCACATAATTAAAATGATTTGGGTCGAATTTATATGGACCCCACACACAAAGACATGGGAAGCCACAACCACACAAACCTTACCTCCAGGCCGGCAGTATCTCTCGCTCTCGGAAGCTCAAGGTAGCGGCAGCGATTTTCCTGTTCTCCCTTGTCTGTTCCTAACAGATCCAGAGAGCTCAAGCCCGTCCCTGGCTCATCACTGACTAGCCCATTGTTCACCTCGCACTCAGACACACACGCACACGCGCGCACACGCGCACACGCAGACAGGAAGCGTCCCTGCTGACTGCTGAGCCCTGTGAATCGGCACTCTGTTGACCTCATGGAGAGCTTCACGCAGAAAGAGACAGTTCTTCCTCATCCTCCCTCTGACTCTGCAGTCCTGACGGGGTTTTCAGGGCTCGGTCTCGAATGTGCTCTCAACGCTTGCGAAAGCCCAGCGTCGGGGATCTGATGTCACAGCGATGGTTAGAATAACAAACGAGAGCTGGGAGGAGGTAGGGAGTAAGGGCTGAGACAGAGCTGGGATCCAGGGATGCAGGTTGGGACAGATCTCCTTGCACCTCCCTGCCCTGCCCTGCCTTCTTTTCACACGAGAGAGAAAAGAAGGGAGGGAGGGAGGGAGGGAGTGAGAGAAAGAGAGAGAGAGGGAGGCAGGACCTGCGGACAGGCTGCACCTGGAAACCTGCAGGCCGAGGCCAGCAGCACTGTGGTGGGTATGACCTCTGTCCTTCTGCCCTGATCCACACCCAAAAGCTCCAGGCCTCAGCTCACCCAGGCACCGTCTGTTATGGGGAGCATGTCATATATTATGTATGCCTGTTAGCATAGCTGAGTTCAGCCTATCTCTGCTGATAGAAACAGTTCCTCCGTCATGGATTGAGGTTCAGAATGATTATGTTACACAACCAAAATGCTTCATGCTGTACAGACGCCACGGTGGTCACCAGACCTTACCTTCTGTACGTCAACAAGATTTCCCTTTAGCTTTCCATTAACCATGCCAGTGACTTGAGAGGAAAAGTCGATAGTTAGGTATACCAAACTAAACACACGCTTTGATTCCGCTATGTCAACAGAATTGGAGACACGATGTCACAGGCTGTCACAGGAAGAGTCATGAACGAGATCAACCCTGCAGTGGAATGTGACCGATGGATCCAACCCATTAATCAACAGTTAGACATCAGTCCTTATGGGTTCATATGAACCAGTTCTCCTGCTGAGAACCACTCCAGCTGTGCTCTGAGGGAATCGGAAAAGAAAAGCCATCGGCTGGCTTGTCCTTTTGGGAATTCTGGCTTGCTAGCTCCAGTGTGGTGGAGGAGAGAGAACCTGGCTATGGAAGCTTAGTTTGGACAAGTGACAGTGAGAAGAATGAGGTCCTACTTAAACAAGACTCTGGTTGGACCTGCCTCAGAGACGAGGTTTATTCCCAACCTTCGACCTGCATACATCATTGTATTGCAGCACAGTGCCGCTGTGGTGTTTGGGAGATCCAATTACCCCATGTCTCAAAAGGAAAAGAACAGTATAGTCTGCTAAATATGCGATCCGGACGAATAGGGAGAGTGTATAGGCACAGAGATGGATTTTTCAGAAAGATGAACGTCTCACAGGCTCAATACGGTCTACGGTATCATATGGTATCTATCATAACAGCATGCATAATCACACAAATTCACCATTACGTTTTGATGGCATTACACTTCACAATAACCCTTCAGTGCAGTAGGAGTTCTTTTATTTAAGCCACTGCTCTGCGCAGGGAAATGGTACATGGAGGGGGCCATTAATCAAACTTAACTAAACACAGCGCAGCTGAAAATGTACATCATAAATTCAAGCAAGGTTCTTGTTTGACGTACAAACAGCCTTTACACACTGTGATACGGCCTATACCACCCCAGTGACTAACTCCATGTAATATCGCTTCTGATTTGTTCTGAATTGTGTCATATATCAGTTGAAATACCCCCTAAGCACCCATCACACTATTATACCCAAATTTAAATTCAATCAGCCATGACAGAATAGAGGACGTTTTAAAAAGATTCCTGTTGGTCCGGCTTCACTGGACTGACTCCCACACAAAAGGAAAACATTGAGAGCAGAATTCTTTGGTCATGCCTGCCTGGTGGCGCTGGTGTCTGGGTTTGTGAGCGTGTTGTGGTGGTCAGAACGGGGCCAGAGAAAACACGACCAGCCTGGCACTGGACAGGCTCAGCTGGGCTGCCCACACACGGACAGAGCAGGGTGCCAGCGAAGGGTTAGCTTGTGCTGCCTTCTGGCTCCTGTAGTCCATCTATCTTCCAGGGCACATCAACCACAAGCCACTTCCTGCTTTAGGACCACGCCAGTTCAGGAGGGAGGCCAGTAATCCAAATAAATGGATAGATTTTTTGAAAAGAGAACCCATTAAAATTGACTTCCCCCTTCCCAAGTTCATAATGGTCTCACTTCTCTTTTTCGCTCATAAATAAGTTTTATTCCATTTGCTTTGACCTTTTTGTAGATTTATATCCAGCTTTTCCAGTGACTTCATTTGTTTTCTCTACGATTATCTTTTCTATTAAAAGAAGTGTCCATCACGAGCCCTTCACCCCTCCTGAATCTCATGAGAAATGGTCTCCTCAGCATTTTTCCTGCCAAGGAATGAGAGTGATTTGCTGCCTAAATTTATTTTTTCAACTCCGCGTAGCATAGCAGGACTGGTGGGAGGATAGGGAAGGGTTTAACACATGGTTGTCTGTTCATGCACACATTACAGATTGCTCATTATGTAGTTCCTGATTACTGCTTTTGAATTTACATTCACTGTTTGGAGTTTTGTCAGGGAAAGTGAGGACGTGTTCAAGTGAGCGCAGTTTCGATCCTGTAGTGAAACTGTTAGACTAGCAACAGATGTGTCAGATTTGTCAGCGTCAGATTGGGTCTAAGGTCAGGTGAACCCAACCTTATCCCTTCTTCACCTCAGAGCGTTCTCTGCAGGAGGGCAGGACCTGCAAGGAACACCTCAGGAGACGAGCCGAGGTGGCAGGACTCAGCACGGAATGATTTTCTCCTGAACAAATAGCTGTCAGAGGTGGTCATGTTCCAATTCCTCCACCTCCTCACCAGCAATGGGTGCTCTCAGCGGGCCAGTGCAGCATACAGTGCCAGCCAACAGCTTAGCTCGTTTCCAACTGGCAGCCAAGCTCATTCTTATCACTGATGGGATCCAACCAAAACACACGCACGTATACAGCCAAGTTTGACGTTCGGTACATGTT
The DNA here is from genome assembly GCA_036571765.1 of Plecoglossus altivelis. NCBI lineage: Eukaryota > Metazoa > Chordata > Actinopteri > Osmeriformes > Plecoglossidae > Plecoglossus > Plecoglossus altivelis. Next base: position 16,023,972 of record BROE01000013.1, read on the forward strand.
CCGCAGGGAAAGTTAGCGTCCTAATACCGTACATTCAGCACTCGAAAACGAACCGCTGAATGCTAATGGATTGCGACCGTGGAAGGCTAAATCCTCTACTTCACATCTGAAATCCTTTACGAGGCTGTTCTCACGCTGGCTGAAGCTTGAGGACAAGTCTGTGGACGCTCTCGTACGGTGTGAACGAGTGGAGCCGTGCGGGATGAAAGATATGACATACGGTCCGAGACGACCATAGCCAGCGAGCTCATTATCAGGGCTTATTTGCTTCTCTCCTCCGGCAGGAATATGTAAGCTCTCACCATGTTCACTCAAACAATCCACACTTTAAGGAGACAAGAGTTTATAGTTGAAAGGGGCCTTATTCCAGAAGTGTGCTTAACACAACACAGAAACCCTGCTTTACTGGAAGACAGAAGGATAGAAGACCGAGAGCGGCAGCCTGTGTATATTACAAAGTAGCACTGCATGAATAAAAGCTGTGGTTTGATCATTTGCAGGGTTAGCATTCTGGATTTTAATGACTTATTTGGTTTATCAGTCATGCAGCTTACAAGAATGCCCTGAAGGAAAATCCCAAATGGTGCAACTGAGCACATAAGCACCTGTGCTGAGAAGTGACCTCATAGAGGATGTTGGCAGCCTTCCTGTCAACCCTCTTACTGATGATCTTACTGATGTTATTGATGTTACTGACCTCCGTGGAATGTTGTTACCGATGGTACTAACCTCTCTAGGGTGGTATAATGGATGTTACTGATGTTACAGGTATTACTGAACTCTCTGGGATGATGTTTGCTGATGTTATTGGTGTTGCTGGTGTTACTGACCTCTCTGGGATGGTGTAACTGATGTTACTGGTGTTGCCAGTAAAACTGACCTATCAGTGATGGTGTAACTGATGTTACTGGTGTTGCTGGTCAAACTGACCTATCAGTGATGATGTTACTGATGTTATTGGTGTTACCAGTGTTACTGATATCTCTGGGATGATGTTACTAATATTATTGGTGTTGCCAGTGATACGGACCTATCAGTGATGGTCTAACTTATGTTACTGGTGTTACCAGTGAAACTGACCTATCAGTGATGCTGTTACTGATGTTATTGGTGTTGCCAGTGAAACTGACCTATCAGTGATGACGTTACTGATGTTTTTGGTGTTGGCAGTGTTACTGACCTCTCTGGGATGATGTTACTGATGTTATTGGTGTTGCTGGTGGACTGTCCTCTCCGGGATGATGTTACTGATGTTATTGATGTTACTGACCTCTCTGGGATGATGTTACTGATGTTACTAGTGTTACTAACCTCTCCGGGATGGTGTTACTGATGTTTTTAGTGTTGTTGATGTTACTGACCTCTCTGGGATGTCGCGAGGTACTTTACAGCCTCCTGATCGTGGTGCAGCCTTGGCACTCTTGTTGGCAGTCATCGTCTTTCTCAGACTGCCCGCTCATCTGAAGGGCAGACAGTCAGACACAAAGGCAGGCATTAAACACCAGCGATATGAATCACGAGCAAAACAAGGCCGGCCATTCCCTCCTGCAGAGTGGGTCTGAGGAGAAGAGAATGTGACAGGTCACCTGTGAAATACACTTGGAGCAATGGACAGCAAGTCATGAGTATCTGCTAAAGGGAAAGTAGTTCTTGTAAACGAAGCGTGACTTAAAATACGCACTCTTGAATTAGACCATGAATAAAGTAGGTCAATACGCTCAGTGCATATTTGGCCAAAACCATGACAAATATGGACCTTATTCCCTACCATGGGAATGCCATATCAGATAACAGATCCATGACTTCACTGGATTCCTAACTGTGTGAGTAAACACAGCAAGCAATGGTTGGGACAGACAGGACTGTAGCTGGACTGAGGCTGTCCTCCAGACTCAAATTCACCACCTCGCTCCTCTCACATAGATGAATGGAAACACAGTAATCATGAGTTCACGTCTCTGAGCTCAAATGGGCCCTGATGTCTGAAAACAGAGGACTAAATCCTGTGGTTACCACAGAAACAGCGGAATATTTCGGAAATCTTCTTGCCAATTGGAGGGGTTTCTGGGTTCTTGTTTAAAAGACCTATTCAATCTCAGTGTGTTGTTACCCCATCAATTCCAAGTGCATATGAATGTGAAAAGGTGGATTTATATAAATGACAGAACAAGTTGTAGATGGTATTTTTTGTAAACAGAAGACATAAGCCAAATTGAACCGAGAAAACTGTCAAACCATAAGAGCAGTGCATCTGTGTGTGTGTGTGTACGTGTGTGTGTGTGTCTGTGTGTGTCTGTGTGTGTGTGTCAGCGTATGTGTGTACTTGTGCGAGTATGTGTGTCCATAAAGTGTCTGTGTTTGTATCATTCTTTGTTTGAAGGGAGCAGCCAAGATTAACAGACTTAAGTTGCTCTCTTGGCTCATTATATGGTGATTGCTTTTTCCCATGAACGTGTTCACCTAGAGGAGCCGGGGGAAAAGTCCAGTGTTTTCGTTGCTGATATTAGTTTTATAAGCTGCGTAGGAGTATGGTGGTTTCTGTCATGAAGGGGCCAGGACTCAGGCTAAACACAAAGCCCATATTCTCACACAGGCTACGCAACTCCCTTTCGTCAACATCAGATTCGATCGCGTCTCTGCCTCACGAGTGATCAAGGGTTTTTATCTCAGCACCAGATATTTACTGTTGTAATAAACACGTAGCAAGGAATGTTATGAATGAGTCGCTTATTGTATAGTTCGCGGCATCTTCTCCTTGCAAGACTGCACATTATGCAAGCTCAGAGGTCAAACACCAGCAGGAACACGCTCGAATTTAACCTCTTCCTCACCCTAAACACTTCCTGGATGCTTAAGACCATGTATACCCATTCTTAACCATTTCCTCCCTTCAAACCGAGGGCCGTTCTCATCGTCACCCAGAAATCATCAAATAAATACAGCCTGGGTTCTTTAAACAAATCCACCGACTCCCTCTCCTTGATTCTATTCCCGACGCCTGTTATGGTTTGAGGAGGAGGTCAGGGAAGAGCACGGGGAGATCAGGGGTGGAGTATGGGAGAGCGCTCGGCCAGGCTTCTCTCAGAAGCCTCTTGTTTACAGGAAGTTGTTGTACGAGTGAGCAGGCCGGCCAGTGGCTGAGCGGAGCCCTATAGAGACAGATGAGGGGAGAGATGGCATTCCTGCTGTCAGCTATTTCCTGTTTCACTGGGCCCTGAGCTAGAGGACAGGGCATGTATCTTCATTTGGGTCTGGCGTAGGGAACGGGACTGTGCCCTGTGCCTGACTGATCTCAACAACTGCTCTTGTTGTTCTTGTCCTGTCTGTCACTGTTAGTGTCGAGAAAGGTACCACTTTACGAAATGTGCCTGAGGTTTGCAGCAAAGTTTGTGTTGAACTTCATACAGTGCGTTCATTCCTACACGCAGAGAAATAAGGACCCAAAGGCATACTTGGTGTTACACCGATAACTCACACCTGTATTCATAAAAGTCATTATCTACTTTAATGGGTGTGTTTGAAAAGAAAAGTAGAAGATGAAAGCACATGAAATATTAGATGACTTTTGGACAGGATATAAGACGTCTGAAAATATAGCTATTTCTGTATAATACCTGTTCCAGCTAGATGAAATATTCAGTGGAGAGGCCATTTTTGCCAGTGAGGCTGAATATTTTTATGGATTTGCTGAAAGATGCACAGCTGTATAAATACTATACTCTGTGCTAAAAAACATACTGGCTATTAAATCATTTTCAATTGTAACATCTGGGAGGCAAATACAGCATTCTTAAGAAAATAATTCAGATAACTGATCATGGTCAACACATTCATTAACAGCACCTCAATGTTTTCCTAGATGAAATGTAGAGAGAGATTAAAGGCAAATTTGGTCTTGTTTTATATCAATTCTAATCAATACAGCTTCCAAGTGTAGCCATTCTCAACAAACCCTGCACATGACAAATGTGCCAAGACACAGGACAGGAGGAAAGTTTAAATAACGCAACAGAATCGAATCCCTTGCGCAACACGAATCGCGTCTCTGCTTGTTCTGCCCCTGACAACCTTGCACCTCGGTCCAGGGTGACATGAGCTCAGCTGATAAGGACCTTGGTACACACACCATGGGCAGTTTTCCATACAGTTCCACCTAGGCTAAACATGACGGATTTGTCCTTGAGCGAGCAGCTTTCTCCTTCTCAAGACACGTTCCTGGTGAATTGAGGCTCCCACACATCTGCTGTGCGTTTCAAATTGAAATCTAATTCAAATAGAGGAACAGGGGTGGAAGTAGGTCAGAGAACGCGATGACGGCGTAAACACCAAGGCGTTAGCCAGCTGACTTCCTGACCACTGATCCTATCTCCTGACGCAGAACAACAAGCTGTAAACAAGCAAACTCTGAGCACACTCTAAACCCACCTTTGAAGTATATCAAACCAGCCTAACTCTCCTGAGACGTCAGAGGTAGCGGGGAAGATATCTATCAAATCTAGGTATTCTTCCACTAGTGTACACAGCTTATAGCTGAGGAGAATGATCCCTGTCAGGTCCTGACTGACATCTCCCGATGGTTAAATGCGGCTAATAAACGCTGGTGCAAGTGAAGGCAGGCCAGCACATGGAGAGTATATCATCCTCAAAGAATGACTTTGGAACTTCCTTCTCAAAGACAAAGGCAACTATAATAGACCTGATCAGCTTCGAGAAACCTGCTTTGTTCGTGTTCCAACGTTTCATTCACGATGGAATTCACCTGTCAGATATTGATGCGTAATACGGCTATTGACTTAACCCTCACGCTGACTATTTGCGTAACGCAGAGAGTCGACTTAGAAGTATGACAGAAGGGAGCTAACAGTTCTCGTCTCCGTGGGATGGCCTCCACCTCGGCATTCTAGTCCAGTCATGCTGAGTTTACACGGCTGACAGCAGTCAAGATTTACACCCTCTCTGCCCCTCAGCCAGAGGTCTGCTGCCGGAAGTGACCTTGGGGTTAACCTCGATCCTGCCTGACTGGAGCTAATACACCTTCTGCTTAACAGGACACTGGGGCCCCGGTCAGATTACTCAGTGGAGAAATCAATAGAGAATAACATTCACTCCCTGTTAATGTTCCTTTTTCCTACCTGTGACCTACCCAACCTAGAACAGGATTAGCCGGTCATGACAATGTTCGTCATTTGTTCTGAGGAAACAATTCCATGTGGAGTTTAAATTTGTAATCGTCATTTGATATCTACACGCGAAAACCGGTCTCTTGAGAAAATACTGAAGACATTGGCCTCTGTTTACCAGTGCAAAACTTGGCTTGCATCTGGGTCTAGTTTGTTCAAACCCCCTCATTCCTATAGGTGTTATTATAAACCCTTTCACTCAGTCTCTTGCCAACAAAGTTAGCTCACTCCTGTTCCAGCGTCTTCACTTACTGTCGACATGCCCTGAATGCCAGCCCTAAAACTAACAGCTCATAACTGTCACTTCACCGCTCAACCGTATGAATACAGGCCAACATCTGGGCAAGAAACATCACAATTAAAGGAAATCAGAATTTTCCTCTGCTCTGAGAGTATTTTACAGAATTAAATTAGGTCATAAACTGGGCTTGTTTAAGAGAATTAGATCATATGGACTATTTAACCGTCTTGGATCTTGAAAATGCAGTTCAAAGAGACAAGACTGATTTGAAATTCTCACTTCCGAGCCTCAGTGAAGTTCATCTGAAAAGCAGAATCTAAGAAACAGTCTATTATGAACCGTCTAGAGTTTAGAGCAGTTTAATATTCATGAGGAGCGTGTCTCTGAGATACTTTAGCATGTAACAGAGAAGGGCTTTGTGTTCCGCACATCTAGGCAAACAGGGTTAAAAAGTAAGCCCTTTATCGGCTGACTGAAGTTCCCAAATAACGCTGCCTGTGTATGTGTATGTATGGATGTATGTGTGTGTGTGTGTGTGTGTGCGTGTGTGTGTGTGTGTGTGTGTGTGCGTGTGTGTAGCCACAGGGTGGAATTTCCACAGGTCAGAGGTCCCTAGCGTCTCTGCACTAACAGGTCAACTGTCCCATAGAACTGTTCGTCATGCACAGGTATGCGCTAATATTTGCCCTGTCAATCAAGGTCCACATTCAACACATCCAAAGGTTGGGTGAATGAACAGGAGCGTGGCAGAAGCACCTGGGTCCAATGAGACAGTCTTCTTTTTCATCCAACAAAGACTCCACTCAACTATGTGCACACTCAACACCTGGCGCTCACTGACACTGTGGGATACTGTAGAACACTGCACTTTTCCAGGGTCTGGGATGGTGAAAACGTATTCCAGATTCTTCTCCCAGAAGGCTGAACCACTGCTAAACCTCCCGAGAAGCCGCCTCTGCTTCTAATTTCCATACGCCGCCACATCCCTGTTGAAAAGCAAGCAACAGACACAATGGCCTCCAAAAATAGAAGCCATTAGTGTTCTCCTTTCCCTTTTCCCCTCCCTTGTCTGCTACACCTCTCCTCCACCTTTCTGGAAGACAGGCGCTGGTGTTTCTGCTGATCAGCATGCTGACTCCAAGGCCTTCAAACCACCATGGAGCTGTCTTACAGGCACGGAGCCAGAAAGAGGTTCAGAACGCTCTGTAGACTCTCAACTCTTTCCAGACATCACAGCCCGATGAAGAACATGGCTGAGTGGGTAGAGCTGTCCTGTACCCAGGCTGGTTCCAGAACCTTTTCAGGATGACCCACTTCTCAGAGACAAGGACAGATTTGGAATTGTCTCAGCCAGGAAGAGAGTTCAAGAGTAGGAACTGAGTTACTATATAAATATATACATTAAAGAGGAAGCGAGGAACCTGGATTGGACACTCAAACCCTAACATAACATCATATGGTTTTTATAAAGCCCTTTACACGGACTTTACACGGGATGTGTGTTACATGCAGCTTGTCGTCATGGAGCAAGCATGTAATGTTTGGGGTGAGAAAAGCCAAAATGACAGATATCTCTGTTGACAAGCATGACTTCAGAGGGGTCCTTCAACCTGAATCTATGGCTCTCTGGCGGTAATTACCATCAGCAGTCTGCCCTGTTTCTCACCCAGGCCACAGGAGAGGCTGCTTTTTGTCTCCTTTGGACTTGAGTTTCAGTGCCAGGAGTGAGGAGACAACAGGGTTTCCTGAGCCAAAGAACGGTCTGTGGCTCGGGGGATGGTTGTTTTCGGAGGGCGGTCTGTGCCAGTCTCACACTGCCCGTTCTCACTCCTTTCTGGACAGGGGGGGGCACCCTAAGTTGACACTGCAGAAAGCAGCTGCACACACACCAGCACAATACCCACAGGTCCGTGCCACTGTAGCCTTGGCTCAACTTGCCAGATGGAACCAATTCTTAAAAGAGACCCTTTTCATCTCCCTTTCTTTCTTCTCTTCCTTTTTCTCTATCGCTCTCTCGGCCGTTCAGCTGCTTACAGTTCCCTCCTTTTCAAGGCAATAATAGCAGACTTGCTCTTTGTGGAAAAGAGAGGAGAAAAAAAAGGTCTGTGGAACCTGGTTATGAGCATGCACAGCTGTCGAGGCTGGCATGTGGAAAACAGGCTTATGTCCATTTGAGCTGCTGCAGGGGGTTGGGATGTGTGGCACACAGATGACTTTTGACACACAGGCATTGACTTTACAAGGAATGAAGAAAGCAGGAGGGCCAGTATCGAAAATCCAGATTTAAGCAAGGGGTTGTTTTTTTTTCTTGAGTCCAAATAACAATGGCCGGAGGTCTCGATAGGACTTAAAACATCATTCCTTTTTCCCACGTCTCTTTGCAACCGCAACGTTGCTAGGCTACAGAATTAGCCAGTAATCCAGTATCATTTGTAGAGGAGGTGTCAACCTCCCTGTAGTTCAGGAAGTTTACCTTATAAAGAGCCTTCACATGGCAAGTGAGCATCAAAGAAGGCACCAGCCATCCAGAATATCCATTCGACAGGTGTTTAAGTCCCTAGGAGAGACACTTGAAAGCCACATTGGTAGTATTCGCAATCCTGATGTTTAACAATCAGGTTGTGGGCCTGATGCTATTTGAACAAGGAGACCCTCAACCAGCGCACCACCTATCACTTAAGATAGAGTAAAGCACACCTCAACAGTGGATAAAAGGTGTCTCCTTCCCTCCAAACAATAACACACGAGAGGAAGTGACATACGGTGTTGAGCATGTTCCTGTGGTAACAAAGGCCGGATGAACAAGAGAAGGGAGTACGCTGGGTAATGGAGGACATGGCCCACGACGACCCTCATGAAGTCAAATGAAAGGCTTTGTACCTATCTGGGAGAACTACAAAAAGTTATGGAAGTCTAAAGTGATGTAAAGGTGACGCAAAGGACAAAGATGAAATGAACTTGAGGGGGAACAGCAGGGCGACAGACTGGAGGCAGCACAAGCGATGCTCCGCTGACTTTACTTCTGGTCATCGTTCAGAGCAGGTTTGCCTCAGTCTACTGCACACAACACTGCGTGATCGAAAGAATCGGGTCATATGAAACATAAAAGCAAGCTAGTAGATGTATTATAACAGGTCGGCATCAATAAAAAAAATTAAATTCTCATTTTAAATTGGGCTCTTATGCTACTATTCACAATGTATATGAAGATTTGGTTCAAAGGTTAAACGTTCTGATGACAGACTCAGACCAGCTTGTTTTCTGGTTCCCAGAGACATGGCTGCACTTGATCACAAGGTTCCTCATGAGCCTCCAACCGCAAATGGAGCAAGATGTCTCCACAACACCATCATTGATGTTGATGAAGACTGAGGCCCTGTTCACGACCCTTCAAAGCTCCGTATCGCATTAGTGATTCTGATACATGGCCCGTGGGTTGGTAACCACGATCGGGCCTAGATCAGAGATGACAAGGAAGTGAGGTGAGGACATGTAGACAAGACTGGGGGCTGAAGTGGGGCTGGCATTCTATTTCACCGAGTTACGTTTTGAATTGCTAATATGAATATGCTCATATGTTCGCTATGACAGAGGACAGGTGAGGTGTGAAGTGAAGTGAAGTGACGTATTGTCAAGTAAAAGCTGAAAGTGAAAGTGTGAAAGCTACTGGTGTGATGACTACTGTGAGCCTGACTTAGGCATGCTGTAGATCACCCATTCATTGTGTACAGGCTATTAAGCATAAAAATGGCTGATAATGACAGCTTGAAGCATCTGTTGACATCCCACCCTCCTCAGCCCTGTTACACAAGCCCTGGACAGGGAACAGAGAGGGGCCTCCCCATCGTTGTGCTGACAACCCAGTCCTGCTGGAAGGAGAGGTCATTGTTAGATGTGCACAATAGACACTCTGTTCATGGAAAGTTTAAGAAAAAGAGCTTGCAGCTGCAGGGTCTGTATTTGGAGTGATAGCAGGAGGCCCAGGCAGAAGTGTATCTTTGCAGAGATGCCCCTCTGAGATTAGAAAAAGTGAGAGCAGAGTTCTGGCTAAAACCTGGTATTTAACGCTTGTTAAAGTATCTCGTATTATACTGAGGATGCTAGTTTGGCAGTTAGAAGTTGGCCAGCTAGATATCATGCTTGACAAAAGGGAAAAATCCCCATCATAATGGATGGCTGGATTTAATGTAGAACTGCAGAGCGGAAAGTTGCTTCAGACCTGTCTTTGCGTTACATTTGATATGTGATATACGTGCAGCCGCTAAAGTGAACTGCCAATGGTAAGCGAGACTTTTACATTCGGACAATATAGCTCCACGTTACATCGTGCCCGCAAGAAATTAACAAGCGATTAACTTTACCTTAAAGTAGCGCCTCTCTTCCATGATCATCTTCAAAGTAGAATTTCCCACTCAATGGAATTGCAATCCGCAAATTAAACTGCTAGAAAACTCGAATATATGTTGGAAAGCAGCCTCTTACTCATAGCTTTGTACTGGGAGTCATGTCTCCCTAACCAAAACTCTCCCTCTCTCTCTCTGTCTCCTTGAGCTTGCTGGAAAGCCGTGGGCTGGACTTGTTTCTATGGCGATAGATTGTTTGCCCCCCACTTCACTCTGGATTTGGCGCTGTTCCCCTCTCGGTCCCACGAGTGTCTACAGGCTCTCTTGTCTATTGTATGCAGCAGAGGTGGAGCCTAGTTTCTCAGGAAGGCCTTTAGTAAATGTCTCTTAGTGTCATGATCAAGTTGTCCACATTCTGGATCTTTATCACACAACAATTCAGCGGACTAAAATATTTAAGGTAAAATTCTTTTAGGAACTATTTCCTACGGGGATGTGATAATGTCAACTTTAAATGTACTGTACTGTAATGTATCAAAAGGCTGTTAAAACACCTAATATCAGGAGTTCTGTTTGCTGTGGCCATAGATGAACACATATTGAAGCAGCACACCTTTCTTTGTGTAACGGCTGATGTTCTTCCCTATCAGATCACGTTGTAAAGGCCACTGTCTGGTTGACTTAATGAGAATGGCGTGGCTGGGCTTGGGGCTTAATCTCTTGTTCAGTCATCCCAACACACTGGGAAACAACATGTTGTCCGAACAAAACAATACCCAAGGGAATATGATCACTGTTAGGAAGATCACCATACCCAAAGAATGTGTCTGTTTTTTGCTTTCTTAAGTGCGGGGCCGCATCCAGGCAAAACAGACTCATTTGCAATCACTGCGGTTTGAATGAATCATACCATGCAATGTTTGTACCCACATTTGTAGGGCCATGAAGTTGAACTAACAAGCACATATGCAGATCAATTTAGAAACTTTTTCAGACATAAAAAAACTGTATGGTATTTAGAGAAAAAGAGAAAGACACGCCATAGACCTACAGCACTGGCAGTTTATGGAATCTCTTTCCCACAAAACAACTAGACTGAAATGAATTCCAGTGTCTCTTCTCCACTGAGAATGAAGCAAGATCAGCAACAAGTCATGCCAACATTTGTGTCTGCCCAAGAATTCAGTGTCTAATCAATAAACAAACATGACTCACAGCGAACCCAGAATCAACAACAAAAAAAACCATCGGTCTGCCACCTTGATCGTGAGCACATTCTCCACACTGTGGCCCAACTCAGTCCGTCCACTGGGACATCCTATCGCCCCCCCCCCCCCCCCCCCAGACCTGGGAAACAGAGGAAGTCGCAACACCCGCGCGTACGTCATCGCAGCACGTCACATCAGATTTGCAGGACATCCACTGTCTTGTCACTGCGTTGCCTCCTCCTGAGCTCTCACATTCAGCTTGACGGGTCGTGGAACGACACCTTGGAACTCAACATACTGAAGACACAACATGCCTCAGCGGAGCGCATGCATTGGGAGACAAAAGGGAACTTACATGCTCCATTTTGTTGAACGCACAACCCAAACTAAACTTGATACTTCTGGAATGTTCCCTGCTATTGAGCAGCACAGCCTTCAGGGTTTATTCTCTATTAGGCTACCTTGCTCTTGCTGTAGCATAACATGGGAAAACTCAGCCGGTAGCTCTTGAACTTTCATTGACAAATCCTTCTCTTCTGGTCATAGAGTGATCGGTGCTTGTCTAATGCTAGATTCAACTGAGATTCTAACCCATTTTAATGCCTGGCCTCAGGAATTTGTCCACTGAGCTTTAATGCTATAAATCTGTTTCAAAATAATCTCCCCAAAGCCCCTAACTGTCAAGATTTTACACCTGTTAAAGCCATTTAGAAAGAAAGAAAAACATCCACAGTGTACACTGGATTTGTTACGCCGACTCGATGTTGTGTACGTCTGTGAAGGATACGTTGGCCATGTTGAGGAAACCCACAACAGACCCAGGACTTTTGAACAGTATCCCTCTTTGCAGTGTTATATTCAGTATTCACCACACCCTTACCACAAAATATTCCTGTGAGATCCTGTCCCCCGGCATGTGGAGATTTTAAATAGCTTAAGGTCGGCGGGTCAAGGGAGCTATGGAAATGAAGATGGTCAAGCCCAAGCAGCAGAGCGAGAGGCTCAGAGCTGAAAGCAGACACTGGGGGAGAGGCTATCTTCTTTGCTTGCCCACCACCATGCACTGTAGGTATCGTTTCTTTTAGTGCACAGCATATTCCATTTCAAGATAGATCCTGAGGCACCAGTTTAAACGGCAGTGTCAAGTCCTATCAGGTTGGAGCACCGATTCGGAGCTTCTGCCTCAAGCCAGCAATACAGTAAAGCAACAATAAGGGAGGGGTTCAGACTCCTCTCAGTTATTCACTTTTCTGTTGTGTTTTTCTAGTTTACCTGTGGAAAAGCACACACCAGCAGGGCCTCTAGGAAATACTCGCCCACAACTAGTACTCAGAGTTAGAGAATTCGCATATTTTGTCAATCAGTCTGTCATCTGACATTCTGCACACATGCATCATGATGTGATTTCTGTTCAGTCAGTAGGGGAGCAGCACAGACGCAGCAACTCATTTAGTAGAACAGAGACATCTAAGCTGTTCCGAATGTGTCTGATTATGCGAACTTCTAATAAGTGCTACTGCCCCCGGCGCCACTAAAGCTTCATTTGGTTGCGTTTTTCATATGGACTCCATTTGGGATCCGTGACCCATGGAAAGCACTGCTCCAAAAGCCATCCATGAGACTTTGAAAATGTTTGCTACTGCAGCTTCCATGAACAAATCTCTCCATGATGAATTTTGAATGAATTCATATGATGTGTTTTGATCGTTCCTTGATTACCCAGAATGCTTTGCGCGTTGGTGTAACTACAGTGTAAGCTGAGGTCAACGTGTGCAGTATTTATGTGTCGAGAGGAAACCTGTAGCTTGAAGTCCCTTGTCTCGATCACTTCAATGCGTTTATAGTATTATAACTGTCAACCTTACATTCTGGGAGGAGAGATACATGAAGCACACTGGCTTCATTCTTGGACTTATATGTTCCTACGAATGAAAGGCTTGGTGAATAAAAAAGGGAAGAATAATATAATACTTGCTGTTAACATCTGTGGGAAAACCAGTCCAGTCATTATGGACAAGGCAGCAATAAAGTATACTTCTCTTCAAGATTCATGCTTTAGACACTGAAAGACATTATTATGCAGTTCAAGAAGGTCAGATAAGCTCCACTATCTTGAGTTCCGTGGCATTCACATATTTCCCTCCTGTGCACGACAGTCATAATAGCGGCCTACACAATGAAAGCTCTGCAACAGTCTTCAAGTGAAGAACTCCAAGAGGATAATGGTTGACAATGATAGACCCACTTCATGCATACTTTGCAAGATATGGCTGGAATAGTACTGATTGGATAGTAGATAGCATTTATAGAATACACCCCAATATATCAGATGTCAAATTATAACATGGTACAATAAACAAATTATAACAGAGTGAAGTTTGATCATTCAAGTTGGCAACTGTAACAAAGGCAGGCAACGAAAAAAGTCATTCCAATTCAGACAAAAGTTGTCAATAAAAAGGACTAAAGCGCCCCCTACCGTTCATGATATAACACGGTTGATTGGATATAGTTCAGTATTTTGCTATTACTGTAAAACCGATCCTTAAGAGTGCCAATATTACATTCAAGTAAAGTCAATATACAAACAGCAGGAAGAAGCAAACCATACTCTTAGAAATAGAAAACTTTTTTGAAAATCTTTCGCTGAATCGAATTTTACACAAACTTCTCATTAGGTGCTGAATTAGAACCACTAAGACAATTCTAATGTATAGTTTTTATAAGCAAGAAATTTGGCATACAATCAATGACATGCACCTCACCAGTTTTTTTCGGTTTCGAGTCGTTTTCTGTTCAACAGTCCATTCTTGACAGCAAAACTGCAGCTCTCAAACCGAGTACATTCAGATTTCTGCGCAGACTAATCTTGTCTGTATAACGGCATGGAATGAAGAAAAAATGAAAAAAATGGAGAGAACAGGAAACGATGACGGCCACTCTGTGAAAGTCATTCGGGCTAATGATATTAAATATACAACCCATTTCAGTACTTTTAAAACACATTTGAACCAACAGCAATATTATATGATATTGATAAACAATTATTGGTTATTTTTTATATCCGTTAATAGTTTATTTATGTGGTCTGATCTCTGTTCATCACTTTTGATTGTTATAGCCAAATCCTGCAATTCCAAAGAATAACTTTGCTGCTAGCAGCAATGGTGGATACCTTTCTAAATACTGCGAAATATTGTGACGTTTTCTGCATGCACCGTGAATTGCTGTAACAGCCCGAGTGTTTCAGGTCCCACAGACAAGCATACTGAGATACAGGCCGTGTCATGTTTCATTTATGTGTTTGCGTGATTCCAGTCAATGACTGGGAACGTGAATGGGACTTTCCCATCCAGTCTCCAATAAAATCTCGCAACTTAGATATGGAAAGAATTGAGTGGGGAACAGAAGGATTCAACTTGCTGTGGCCTCTTAAAATGAATTCTGTTCGGTCTTGTAAGTTCTCCTTCCCAACCTTTTTGGAAAGGAAAGAAAAAGTTGCCGTGGTCTCTTCATTTTTTTACTGGAGCTGTAGTATCAAATGAATGGCTACTTCTGGACATAGGCCATTCATTTGATACTATATCTGAACAAGAGGTCAGTCTTCTGGACTGATCGTCACCAGCTGCACGGGCACTGGACATTCTAGAATTCCAGAAGTCTGTCATCTACATCATCACAGGCACTGTGCCCTATCTACAATTCCAGGAATCTATATATGTTCCACCAATTTCATCCCAGCCACTATGCACAATCTATATTTCAAGGAATCTGTATTTTAGTTTCACTAACATCTTGTTCACTGATTACATCACTGTGCACTAGTCTTAATTAAAGGGGTAATTCACTGGGGTTTTTAGGATATTCCACAGTGTTTCTTAAGGTCTCTGAATAACATCGGCTGGCCTGAAAATGGCCTGGGTGCTTTTTAAGCCCCCTAATGCAACCGTAGAAATTGTCCATCTTTAAAATAGGCTGTTTTCTCCATGTATGTGTGATACTCTAGTTAGTCTACATATATTCACACTTCCGTGTTGTAGTACCCCAAGAATTCATTTGTATTTTATTTATTTATTTTCATTGTAAGCAACATAACAGTTATTATTTTGAACATAAACTAATGTTATATTGTAAGTACCATCCTGCTGATTAGGTCATGTGATGATGTGATTATTACCTTCTTTCTGTGTATTGGGCTAATATGTGATACCGCACCTCGTCCATCTCCCCTTGCTAGGTGTATTTGTGGAAACTTTGCACGCTTGCCCTAGGAAAGAGAAAATGTATGTTGTAAGGAAATACCTAAGGTAACTAAAACTGGACATCAATACACTCAAGCTAATTTACACATTCAGATTATTCTTAATAATTCTCGGTAGCAGGAAGCAGGGTCAATAAACCCTTGAGATCTCTTCACATTCTGCGACTCCTCCTGTCCAAAGGGTCAAAAAGGCCCCACCTTCAACCCTGAAATAAAGCAGGTTAATTACCCTCTACCCTGTCAGGCGTTGAAATGTGCAGCCATGCTGCACATGAATTAGAAATATTTTGTTTTGCCCGAGTTCAATCAAGCACATCCAATCTAAATGTCTCCTTGTGGGTGTGCGTGTGTGTGCACTAAACATAGTTTTGGGTCATTCTGGCCCTCGAAGAGTGCACAAAGGTTATGTTTTTACAGGTCATGGCAAGAATAGCCCAGGTTCCTGAAGAGATAACCTCTATGATTGACCATCCTGGCCTCGGTCTGGTGTGCCTCAGTATATATTCTTTGCTAAATGCAATGAATATTTACAGAGCTGACCATGGCTTGTTGAGAGTAAGAGGGATGGAAATGTGGGGCCAATCGGATACAACTGTAAGCAGTCTCAGTATATCAATGAAATGTTTATAAACAATACACATTAATTAGCGGTTCAGCATATTACAAAAACACACGGTTTGATCAAGGATGAAAAAATATAGACTTTATTTTGGTTTCATCACAATCGATCTGACGGTGCAGGGTCTTATGTGGGATGTTGTGGATCAGTGACTGCACAGGATACATCCTCCTCCTCCTTCACCTCAAACTCAAGGCGATCCCTCTTTGCTGGTCTCTGACCCATCAAAGGTGTTGACGAGGATAGCCCATTGTGCCAACTGCCACACTGTTGCGTGAATTCCTTTAAATAAGGAGGGAAAGAGTATTTTAGTGCCGTGTGTTATCGATTGCTCAGTGCCTTAGGACAATGTACTGCGGTGATACTACACAATTAAAAGAAAAAGAATCGTCAACACACAATTTACTACTCAGTCATATCTTTTGTATACAAACCGATTCATACCTATTAACCAAATGTTCAGCATGGTAGACGTTTGACGTCGTTTTGGAATATTAATTAGAACGCTTACCTTTGCTTCGTATCTGAGGTCTCAATGTTATGTGAGACATTTGTGTCCCGTGGGATACCACAATGGAAGCATCTGTTTTGGCATGCTGCGTTTGTCGTATGTTGTCGTTCTTGTGATGTACTCTTACATAAAATAAATAACCCGTCAAAGATCTAGACTAACATGCACCGTGAATCTTAGATTCACACGACGACATGTTATTTTTTCAAATACGCAGCCAGGAAAATGTAGTAGCGGCAAAATCATACTTACATTTTGTGATTAAGATGAGAGCACGTTCTTTATTCAGGAACGGCTTAGATACTAATCCGGATTTAAATTGTCCCATGTTTACAAAACTATCTTCTGTGAAATGGTCCGAACAGTTTAATAATCGAGGGTCAAACCTCTCTGAGATCTTGTCAAAGACAAACATTAGCCATGCCTCCCGAGTGTTCGGTTAATTTATTTAGATCATGAAAAGTGTCATTATTCCTTTGACAGCCAGGAACACTGCATTTGTAGCGGCGTTCCATTTTCAATATTCTGGTAACAATGTTCTTGTTTCTTATATCCGTAGAAGTCAACAAGGCAGCGTGTAGCTAAACTTGACTCCGAGTACGTGAATATAAATCCTTATCCCATCAAAACGGAACAAGCAGGACTAAGACTCACTCCTGCTTTTTCTCCGTTATGATTCAAAGCGGTTTTCGATTCATTTCATTTTCTTTTTTACACATAAACCATAACACAACTTGATATTTCAATTTTTCCTCACGTGGGTGGAGCTAAATGGGAAATGTCTGTCATTCGCCAAAGCTGTAGTTGGCACTACCTGTTCCTTCAGAGTAAAAGTTGCTCCGTTATTCTACCATGGTCTGGGTGAATACTCGATTATGATTGACTGCAGGGGTATCCTTTGGTATATACCGACACCTACTCTGCGGAAGCAACCGTACGGCGCACGCCTCCACATCGTCCATGTGATATTGTTTATCTCATCGGCCATCATCCCTTCTCTCAGTTACATTTTATTCAAGTTCATAAACTTTCCAATTAAGAGTAGTAAGTATAATAAGTATGTGCGGGCCGTATCACAAGTTAAATACACAGATGTGCAAATTGATATTTTAAGTGGCATTGTAGACTAATGTAGACTCCGCGGTCTGGTCCCCGAGGCAGACATGCATTTAGCTGTGAAAGTGATGAAGGCAATTCTAAAAGTGCAGAGGAATATTGAATGTGCTAGTAGCATGTGCATATGAAATGCATGACTAGCAGCAGTGAGGTCCTTATACAGTGATGATGCTGCGCACCCTGCTCAGACAGCGTATACCACCAGGCGCTGGACTGGCTCCCTACAACTGACGCAGCCAGTACACACCAAACTCCACACATTTAAGGAATAGCTTTTAGTGGCAAAGTAAGTCACACTGTATTAATAATACAAACGTTTCAAGTTCCATGGGTAGTTTTGATGGGTAGCAGTCTTTAATTGGACATGGGTTGGGTAGCGCAACCAGCACACACATTCACTCGAAGGTGTGCTTTTCTCTGTTCCTTTGTGATGCAACATTCAAGTAACACACAAAAGGGAAATATTATTCAACACCCAGCTGTTGCCTTATCTTTCTCTGGATATATTTCAGATGGAATACTCCATCTGAAATATATCCAAAGTAATGTGCTGGTTATACTACATTCATTTAATAATACTCAAATATCTTAACAAACATCAATGCACTAAAACATTGTAAAGAGTATCATTTCTGAAGAGGGGTCATTTCAGGTTTCAAATCAAATGTATTACTGAACCAAAAGGCTAACATGGCCTTGGCATAGGACACCTGTTTTTATAAACAAACTGGCCATGTGGAAACTAAAACTGAATTAGGCAACAAGACATGTTTTAGGTGTGTATCCGTTTAGTTGTTGTCATAAATGTCATAAATAACTGCAATGTAAGGAAACTGTTCTTCAGTCTCTCCACTTGAGCTTGCTCTTCTGCGTTTCTAAACGGGTTGATGCCAAATGTAAAGAATCTGGTTCAAGACGATGTGGTGTCTGCGTCGTAAAAATCCACTGCTGCTGAGTTGCTACGTCGCAAAGAGGAGTCAAGGGGATGTGAGATTCACTGTACGTACATTTTACACACCAAACTGCCGTTATTCCACTTTGACGAAGTTAAATCGGTTTTGCAGTGCGTGACTCCTTTAATTATATTTTTCTAATACGTTTATAATCTCTGATGTTGCCCCCCGTTGGACAAACTTCAGGAGAAAACTATGTTGGATATTTTGTACAACAGTTCAAATGTTACATTTGCATTTAAATAAAACACTGCCAAAATATTTCAGAAATGTATTTCAAAATTTAAGGTATCACAGATACAAGAGTTAAGAACACTTTCATTAAACCAACCCAATATAGCAGCTAGCCGCACATTGGCAACCAGCCACCTACCACCAACGAATAACAAAGATCTTCACAATCCAGGGGTGTTGACACATGTTCGTAAAATGCTGTCTAATGGAAGTATGAGACAAATTTTCCGCAGGAAACTAAAAAAGAAATTGGGAATGGCGTTAGATTCATCTGAATTCAGGAATATGAGCTCAAAGGATGACAAGCACAGCACACAAAATGTGTCTAGACAGTGAAATTGGGATCTGTCTACATTAACAGGCATGTTCTGGAGCTACTTTAATAGGCCTATATATGATTCCGCACCATTATTAAATGACAATATTGCATGATGATATATTTTCATCCTATATAATGCACGCCAGATTCCCTCAAAAGTATATAGAAATATGACAGGAGTGTTTAGAACAATGCAGCAAATGACCAGTTACCTATGAATGTACTCTAGTTAAAAGCTTCAAAATTGGTTTGTACAGTAAATATGACTTCAAATAAAACATGCATCTGAAATGATATATTACACAACATTTCTTATTAATTGTTCGTGATTTCGGCAACAGGACATTTTTTGTAGACGTCATTACCTTAGTAGTCATTTTGTTAGAAACTGCAACATGTACTCCAATTTTATGCAACTTGACATTAACTATCAGCCAAGATACACATAAGCTTGTGCAGAATGCTAGCATTATCAATTGGAGAATGAAAGACTTCTATTTGCCGTGACACATTATGCTTCCTAATATTATTAGTAAATGAGACCGATCCCTATAGAATATTATACACTGGCAGTATGTCAAAGATCTCTGCTCAAAACATCACAGTGTCTCCAATCTGAGAGACCCAACACTTTGATCACTCCCCAAACACATATTCATATCATACACAATGAAGCACAGTTCCAAATGAACAATTATTCACAAATGAGGATGCAAGTATAGGACGTTTGGGAGGAAGGGAATCAGACAGAAGGAGATGTGAGAGGGAGGAGCTCAGTCACAGTGAATTTGCTTCTTCCAGGGCCTTCATGTCCTCCAAGGTCTGCTTAGCTGAGCACCACATGGCGGTCAAACACAGACTTCCTCTGCTCCTGGACCTGCCTCCTCCAGCGCTGCTGAGCGTGTTCCACTTTGTTTAACATGTTGGGCCGCGACTGGGAACGAGACAACACGTTGTGGGCGTTAGCGAACGGCTGCTGGTCCTAAATGAGATGGAGAACAAGACAGATGTCAGAAGCACAATTAGCCTAGAAAAGCACCCTGGTCCCAATCCCTCCGCTGACATAGCTGATACAAATGCACATTACCCCGACGTCATCATCGCTCTGGATGAGCTGGGAGTGTCCAAACAGTCGCCTCTTCAGCATGGGCTCCAGCAGGGTCAGGTACACCATGTAGAGAAGTAGCAGGCCCAAAATAGACAAGTAGAGGATTATGGTAACCTGGAACATAGTAGACATTCACATCATGGTTAGCACTGACGACAAGGCTATTATAATTGTCAAAGAATGTTATGGAATGTGTTGGAGAAGTGTCACTTTAACAACTTAGAGTCTGAGTGTGTAACATCGCAACCTAAATTAATAGACTAATCCCATCAAGAGCTTACTTTTATGGTTCCAGAGCTTCTTTCCTCGTATTTGCATTCACAACGCAAGCAGTATGCCTCCACATCATTGCCATTCACTGGCATTGGCTGAACAACATGTAGACAGTTACTGGGGGGTGAATACAAACTCAGTGTCACTGGTTTACAGTAGTTAAAAGCAGTAAACTACAAGCCTGGGAGAGGTTTACAGGAAATGCATAAACATCAAAATATAGATGCTATATTGGCACGTGTTTTACATTTGTATTTATTTATCGGCGGGATGTTAGTGACGACATACCAATCCTTCAATGAAACATTTTGCTTGTATATCTGTCCTTCTACATCTCTGTAAGGTGGACAGATACATTTACATCGGATGTCTTCTGAATTCTGGGGGATCGGAGTGACAATAAAGTATTAGTAATATAATTATGCTGGTAGCTAGTTAGTTAACTGACACAGACAGGAACGAGAAACCAGTCAACAGCAAAATCGAACTAGACAACCGATTGTCCTTTCTTAACATCTAACGATAGCATGGTAACGCTAGCTAAGTTAGCTACGTTACAGTGATTTACCCCGGTACTTGTGTGAACTAACTGTATCTAGCAAACGAATTTTACAGTTAAAATGTGTCATTCCAATTAGGTGTGTTTAAAACATAGATGCGATAGGAATTAAAAATCTATACAGATCTAGCATGCTAGCCTAGCTTGCCTTGGCATCCGTTGTCAGTGTTGACATAAGAAGAAAACAAACAACTGAGAACAGTTGGACAGCGACGGAAGACACCATTTTCCTTTGTTGAGACTCGAGGATACTTGTTCAGCCGTATATGGTGAAATCTACCTGAAAAATACGTATGTTATTGATATTACAATGGACCAACTGTAAAGACTTAGGAGCCCATAACTTGCGAAAACCTAATCAGCTGACTAGAAGCGCGTCTTCCTGTGTCCATGCATAATATCCCCGGTAGTACGGTATAACCGGAACCAATCATAGGCTTTTATTCTTATTTATTTATGTATTTATTTCGCATAAAAGTAATGTGGTATAAAACAAAAACACTGGTATAATTTTATTCGCTTTATTTACAACATGTTAAATGTACAAAAAATATAGACTTACATTTATTTACTGAAACATAAGTGAATATAGAGCAATTCTATTTTACAATCCACTCCGTCACTTCACGACTGGCTCACTCATGAAATGGTCTACTTTTGAGTATGAAGGCTACTCCATAACTCCCTTTTCAAACAACTTTTAAAACATTTTGTGAGTGAGGAGTGTCTTTGGTAGCTGTTGGTGGTCCTGGGGCATCAGTAATTTGACAGAGAAGGGTATTGTCTATTGTCCAGTTTTAAGGCAAAACCATGATTTTGAGAGGGGGAAAATATACATGATCTTGAAGCAGCCACCATACATGTCAGAATGTGTTAATGTGTCAAAACTACTAATACCAGGAATGCAGTTAACTACAATACATTATCATTATCACATACTTTTTACATCATATACAAAACATTCATAGGAATAATTGCTTTTGCAGTGTCACTACATTCCTTGTAGTGCTATAATGTCCCCAAGATAAGGTTACATTTGTGCTATATTTGTTTTGCATCTCATTCAGCCAGTTATCTTCTAAATGTGAAACAGGAAACTTGTTAAGTATGTTAAAAGTACACACAATCTATCTTGCTGACATTCAGTATAAATCTCACATAACTAGTGTCAGGTGACACTTGCTCTCTATGCTATTGGTGAAGATATAGATACGTCATGAGTTTTCATGAATATATTTACCAGTGTTCAAACTGATGCAGTCACATTGCTATAAAAACTAAAGGATATCTTGAAGCTCTTGGGCATTGCCAAACGAAGGTTGGATATATAAGCAGTTGGCAACTTCAGAGTCAAACATTGAAAAGACTACTTGGAATCAGCCTAACGTTCAACAAGCTCAAGCACATAGTTTGATGAACCTCCAGAGGCAAGAGAAAGGCGTGGTGTCAGAACCTGCCACTTTGTTCCACAACAAATTGCTTTCCTTAAAGGCCAACAGGGAATTACTGATAAAAATGTCACATTGGTTTGTTTAATCAAAATAACCACATTAAGTGTACAGTCCACGCTTGCCATGAATGGAATGCCATAGGACAAAATAACTCAAAGACAGGGGTGTATACGTATACGGGGCGTATTGGTCAGTGGAGAATTTGGAGAACGTAAAAGCCGAAGCCAGTAGTTGATAGAAACTGTTGGTGAAAGTTCCACGGAGTATGGCGACAAACATCGTCTAAGGACGTAAGAATCTCAAGACCTTGGAGCGTAGGAATCGGATGAAAGATTTGGGGAACATTTCTTTGGACTCCTGTGCTGTGTAGTTGAAGAAGTTCTGTGGATGGGCCAAGACATCAAACAAGGCCTTCATCAACTTCTTGTCCTGCAAAAGATACAGACACTCGAGTTCAGATGCTACGTAGAATTTGTAGTATGTCAACAGAAGGCATCCATAAAGAGAGGCTGGAGTCTAAGGGTTTATTTGACTGTGTTACAAGGATAGAATCTTTACTGCAGTCTGAGAGAGGTTAGTGCTATTCACTTCTTTATTATCACATAGGCCAGTTGATTATTGTTTTTATTCTATTATCTTTTTTGTGGCGAAACTTTGTTTTGTTTTGGTGATGTTGCCAGGTGTAATTATTATGACTCTAAAAAGACTCAAAGGTTAGAAAACCTTAGCTAGGAACAGAACATAATGTTGCCACAAGAGGGCCCTATACGCAAATATCAGTGTGACTGTGGATAATAGAGAGCAAGGTCCCATGCATTAGAGCAGGGGTCTCCAATCCTGGTCCTCGAGGGCCGCTGTCCTGAAGGTTTTCAGTGTTTCCCTGCTCCAGCACACCTGAGTCTAATAAAGGGTCATTATGAAGCTTCCACAGAGCTTGGTAATGGCTCATTCATTAGAATCAGGTGTGCTGGAGGAGGGAAGCATCTAAAACCTTCAGGACAGCGGCCCTCGAGGACCAGGATTGGAGACCCCTGCATTAGAGGAACGTAGAGCACAGTGTTCACCTTGAGAATTTCCTGGTGATTCTCCGATGCATACAACCTTCCGTCTCTGACTATATCTTCGATTAGTTCCTGGTAGTCTTCTGAAATGCATAGATTGGCAGTGCATTAGTTAATGTGTCCCTTGCTTATCGCTGCCATTCAGAAATTGAGAAAAAAATAGCCCTTCCCCCAAATAAAGCACTTTCTTACCATCATAGGTGACGTAGGGAACCTGGAAACCCTTCCCACTGTTCCCCTCATTGGATCGGAACTGGATCCACAGCCTCTTGGACCGGGAGGTGAACGCAATGGGCCGCTCGTACGTCTGACACGTCTCATAGGTTGTCACGGAGTTGGGAAGAGCTGTGCAATCAGGAAATATGTATATATGTCAGACACCGGAACATCAAGGTCAGGAGCCCTAATGTGACACTGAAACCTCATAAGAACATTAAGCTCTTTCCTATTGTAAGTGCCTCATCTCACATAGACGCTCATTTGTAATGCAGCCTCAGCTGCCAAACCTGACACCTCTCAGATCCTAAAACATGAATCAATGGCCTATTACCACCTACAATTACTCGACACTTACACTTTGTCACAAATCCACAATGATACACCCTGCTGACCTTCACACACACACACAGACACACACATGCTCATCCAGTACTCACAGCTCTTCCTCATGACCAGGTAGTCTCCACACTCGTCTTCAATAGGGAGGAAGATCTCTGGGACCACGATCAGGATCCTGCGTTTAGGCGGGGGGTTGATGGTCCAGGTGCACTCAACATTGGCTGGGTAGTTCCCTGGGTAGTTGGGGGACTCGATGTAGCCAGTGAAATCTCCCAGCTCTCCTCCACACTGCCTGTCTGCGAGGTAACAGCATGGTGTCAAATAGTTTACGCTGTTCTAGGCCAGCAACGCCAATTACATGCAGCAGCACTCCATTTGGGTCACCAAGCAACGCGGCTCTTATGAGTCCCAAAACAAGAGTTGAGCTAAGTTAATGTGTTGTCCTTAACTCTCTGGAGTGTTTTATTAAGTCTATAAAGTCATTACATTGGCAACAGATAGACAGTGTCTCTCTGTCTTTCTCTTTCAAAAAAAACCAATGGCATGTACTCAAACATTGAACATACTTTTGCACTGCATGATGTTGGTGGAGCCGTCAAAGTCAGTGGTGGTGTTCCCTGGGCAGGCCGTGCAGTAGTTCTGACCAAACTCTCCTTGGTAGGTTCCCACCGAGCAACGGATGCAGCGATGTGTACTGGTGTTGTAGAAGTGTCCGGGCGAGCACTGGACTGCATGAGCAGAATGAAAAGAAAAGAAAAAAGATGTACTCTACTGTACTTCAAAGACAGCTTGCCATGTAATTATGTGTGTTACTATCAATCCTTCAAGTTTGAACTTGGATTGTCTGTTAGCATCAAACAGTTTCTGCAGGGGGCAGTAGAGCTCACTTTGAAATAATAACCCTGGAACTCTGGATAATTCTCCATCAGCCTTCCCTACATAATACTATGACGTTCCGATGCAACACATCCGTTAGTGATGGGGCGTTGGTGGACGTAAATACAGTTCTGGAGCTGGGCTGTGAAAAGGACCCCCTCTCACCTTTGGTCTCACACTCCTGGAAGGACACGGCTCCATGGTGTTTGGTGACCAGACTCCCTCCGCAGGGGAAGCAGGAGGTGCGGCCCACCTCGGGCTGGTAGGTGCCCAGGGGACAGGGGAAACAGGGCAGGAAGCCATCATGGGAGTACTGGCCAGGGAGACACTGACCTGGGGACACAACAGTGTGAGGTTCTGATATAGCAATACATAGACACATATCGAAGTCAGTCTGGTCAATAACAACGCTCTGCCCTGCTACATGATAGCCCCTGTAAATTGGAATGACAGTAAGTTAACAGCCCGACATTCTGTAATTGCAGGACTATATAGGAGCTGAGCAGATGTCATTCAGGTGATGTCATGCCTGTTATCTTTCTTTGAACAACCTCTATCGTATCTTCTGAGTGGCTTTAACAAACTGGCTGCCCCACAGACTCCAACACTAGCTCAACAGCTCTCTCTGTTTAGTCTATCTTTCAGGGAAGCGGGAGATGGGATCAGACAATTCAGCCACAAACTGGCTGTGATAAAAGTGTTTGCGGAGCTTAAAAAAGTGGTGGCTCTTTTTTTTCTCTTTTATTTAGAAGTGGGCAGGGGCCGGGTGTGCGCCTGTTTAATTCAAACAGGGCTTAAAATGCTGTAAGCCGAGAGTTCCTAGACTTTATACAAAGCAGAACATCTGCTGGGGAGATGCTTATCAGGAGACCACTCCTTGATGGGGAGTCCTTACACATAGCAGGATGGGATTGGGGGGGGGGAACTTTTAAAGGTTGCTTTTGAAAAGATTTGAGTAAACACACACTGTTTTTTTCTGGTTCCAGTAGTGGACTAAAGTTTGTCGCATCTCCTTCCGAACACGTCAATAAAGTTACCAAATGATTGATATTCTGACCTGGACTGTGTAAAGTGGTTCTAGTTCGGTCTTGGGTCTTACCGCCACACTCTGAGATGTTCCGCGCTCCCACAGTCTTGGTGCCTCCATGCACCTCCGGCCCGGGACAGAGCTCGCAGGACATCTGCCCCTCCTCATCTTGGTATGTTCCAGTTGGACACAGAACACACCTTCCCTGATCGCCGTCGTGGTACGTTCCGGCAGTGCAGCTCACTAGCAGAAAGAACGAAGCAGAAGGGTCGAATAAAGATGCCGCCCACAAAAACTCACCTCGCACACTCAAGCTTCCAAAAGCAATGTTCTCGCCCTCTCCCCCTCGCACGCAGACACACACGCATACACAAAGGACTCGAGCGCACCACAGAGGCCCAGTGTTAAGCTGTTAAAAAGGCATTGCAAATTGACCTGATGCAGCTATGCAAAAAATTCAGACAAATAAGAGCAGAGAGCTCCTCCACAGCTACCTATGTGGCCCACATCAAAAAGGCTCTTATACTTCACATAACATGGCTGTGCATCGCCAAAGAGCTCTTAATACCTTCATAAGCACCCTCACCTCTACCAAAGCAGACACCAGGGCAAGTCAAAGAGTGGTTTGCCTCTTATCTCTAGACTGCGTAGGCCTGATTATAGGGATGTGTGTCATTGGTTCTTATTTCTGTCTTTTAGGTTTGCTACCTTCTAGAAAGGCACCTGTAATTAATTTGGGAATTATTGTGTCTGTCTGGGGGTGATGTCAGCCATGTTCATGAGTACCTAATCATCTCTCTCTAAAGCAGAAATCCTTTTATTTTTGTTCTCTGCTTCAAAATGTGCCTACGTAAAATCGGAGCTGTTTTCCGGCAGAGAACTACCGTTGATGAAGCAGCGTAGACCAAGCATTCATGTGCCACCATTACATATGCTTTAGAAAATTGCAAGACTTTCTCAAGCAGAAAGAAAATGTAATTCTCTTAAGGGCAGTTCATTTTTTCTGCCTTTTGTTTATGCTGAATGACCATAAGGAGCCACCATTGCATTGTCTCCTCCAGCTTTTATTTGAAGGAGGGAGAGGGGGGAAAGACGGCAGAGAGAGTGAGAGTGAGAAAGAAAAAAAAACCTTGAAGCCTTTCAGATGCAAAGAAGCAATTCTATAGAGTCCTCGAATTGATGGCCCCAAAGAGGTTTAAAAGACCTTTCACCTCTATTCAAATCCCCAGCTCTTGCCTATTTGATGACATAGGCAAACACTATGGTATCACAGTAGTAAGGAGCTGAACCCAATAAAAGGGGTCATGGTTCTGAATCTCCCCATTCTGCCTGTCCAAATCGCTTCTTGCGCCTATCAAGCAGAGGCCCAAACAGCTGATGCTAATTGATTCCCATGGTGTAGCTGAAGTCAATTCTCCTCAGCGGTTTAGTGGCTGGGGTCATGCGGAGTGGCCCTGGCTGAGGGGGGATATAGCACTCAAACTGCCAGCTTGAATCAACAGCACTTCCTAAACATCTCCCATGTAAAAACAAACATGCAAACAGCTTCACAACACTGTTCTAATGGACTAGACAGGCACACAAGCGTCCACAAAGCAGCTCAAGGCTCATTCACAGCATCTCAAGACACCCCACAACACCAAGCTATGCTCCAGGCTCCGGATTTATTTATAGTAACACAGTAAACCACTTTCAACGCGCAACACGATTGTAAAAGAAAACAAACGCATTTAGCCAGAATCCAATACAAATCCACAAAGAGGTCACAAATGACTACTTCCAAAAAGATGTCAAGATAGGGGCATTGCCGTGAAACATTTTTCACGCAAGCTACCTGGTTAGAATTGTCAGACTGCTATTTATATGACTTTAAATAGCAACATGGGAAATGAACATTGGCCAGTTCTCTCCGAGGACAGCTGAAACCATATTGTTGTGGGGGGATTTCTTACCCAACTGAGGCACTGAGAATGAGCCCCGATGGGATTTACAATGGAGTGGGCAAACTGAAAGGGCTAAACTGCACTTAGTGAGCTAAGCCAGTGGGGGAGGTGGGGTGGAGGAAAAAAAAAAAAAAAAAAAAAAAAAAAAAAAAAAAATCGAGCTTCTTTATAGAGCTGAGGGGTTAAGGCTCCCTTTCAGCCCCTCTCCCCAACGACATGTCTGCACCCCTGCCTTGTCCAACAGGCAACTTAATGATGATCTAGGATTGCAGTGCAGGAGAACCGTGTAGAAGAAACTTTGTACACTTAGGACAGGGAGCAGATAAAACTGACACGCTGTATCGGGCCTTTTAAGTTCGGTATCAGACCTCACCCACACCGCGGAGAGGTCACCTGCTTGCTGAGAAAGTCTGTTTCAGAGCACATCTTTGTGGAGTGACGCCTTGAAAACTGCAGCCAGATGTAGGTCTGGGTTTAGACTAGGGTCTTGGGGGTGAATTAATGAGAGTTCGGTTCGAAGGCTGGTATTCTGAATCATCTCAGCCTCCCATACTGGCCCCGGCAGAGCCAGGCAGAAAGCCGCCACAGCTAAGCTGGCTGTGAGGCCCCAAACTGGGGGCACACACTTGTCTGAGCCAGAGAAAACACATGCCAGCCTCCCTTGCTGTTGACAGCGTGCCATTAAAGCTAATGGATGTTTTCCCCACCATGGGCAGTAAAATGAAAAAGGACCAGGGTGCAGCGGCAAATGCAGAGCTGCCGTCGCACCTTCAGCTGCACTTCATCCCCTGGAGATGCTGGAAGATCTCTCGGTCAACAACAGCCTCTCTGTTCTCTCACTCTCTGTGCTCGCGCGCCCAACTCCCTCCCCTCAGCGGCTCATTACAGCACGTCTGCTCCCAAATATGGCCATCATCTGGCCAACACCTGCTCCAAATCCAATCATTAAACCAACATGTCTAAATATATATCGCTGGCATGTACTCTTTCAATTACTTAAAGACATGACTATGAGCTGCTGCTCAGAGTGTGTCCAGCAGGCCTGCCTGTTGGTAGGCTAGAGTGGTCCATCGGTCAGAGAGACCCAGCTCTGTAAAGAGAGCTCACTCACCGCACTTTCGGTCCACTAGCACCTGTCCTGTCCCGCAGTGTTCTGGCAGGTCCACGGGCTGGGCCAGCCGTTTGGCTAGCTCGTAGTCGGAGCCGGCAAAATGGAGGTGGAACTGTTCTCTGTTGATGGACTTCCTGAGGGTACGGATGGTCTTCCTCAGTCTCTTCTCCGAGCGTCGTCGAACACAGGCCAGGTCACAGCTCTCTGCTGAGAGAAGCACCACATACCAAAACTGGCTTTGGAAATTGAACATAGCGACGTACTCAACGCGCACATTCAAAGCGGTGTGGCAAACAGTTCCATGACTGGGATTGGCAAACCCAACGCTCACACACACACACACACACACACACACACAGTCACACTCGTGCACATCCACTTGCACAGACGGCTTTTAACAACCCCAGGAGACCCCAAGACTTCCACCCTGTCTCCCACACCAAGAAATCACCACAACAGCCACGTTAAAACAGGAGATACTTGAACACGTTGTCTTGTTAAGTGAAAACCAGCAGGAGCGAAGAGAGAGAGAGGGAGAGAGGGACAGGGGGGAAACAGGTGGCAGGGTGTGATCCCAAGGTCACAGGCAGGTAGGGCAGAGAGACCAACCTGTTACCTCCTCTAGGTTCACATCCAGCTCAAACTCAGCAGTGATGGAGGAGCCGTCTTCCTCCCCTGCCTTCCTGCCGTGACGGCTACGCATGCGGCGACCAGACGAGTCACAGTGCAGGCTCACGTAACTGAACTGGACGTTCTCTGTGAAGGGAGACCTGCTATCTGTGAACACACACCATTCAACGTTCAGTCCTCAATCTCTTTGTAGAAATGGGTTTGGGGGGGATTCTATTTCAAACAAATACTCATGAATAAATAATCCTAAAATGGGCTCGGAGCGACTGTGATTTCAGAGATTGAACATCGTGATTTTCTCTGTCCATTTGTTGGCTTTGGACGGAGTGTTGGAGGGAGGAGAGGATGAAGTGAGGAGACAGGGAGAATGTCCCTTTCTACAGAAAACTGTGTCTTTTCAGATGACACTAAGGGATGTTAAACACCATGCCGGAACCTTTTGAAGAAACAAAATAATCCAACAATCGGAAGTCCGTTTGATTGATGGCTGGGTAGGGCCAAGCTGAAAGGCATGCTATGGCTAATTACATTTTCCTCTGTCACTGTCAGACAATGTGCAGTGCTGAGACATTCAAAACATTTCGGACCATACTACTTCCGCCGTACATTTCGTTCGTATTTGGCTCTGTCGCAGTTTCCTTCTACTTAGCCCCCAGGTCTGGTTTCTTTTATTGACTTTGTGGTTGAAATGTAGGCACTCGAAAGGGAAACCCTGCATTGTTTCATCACAGCTACAGGAACCTGTTGTAATTCAAATCTGTCGTTCCTATTTGGAGGAGCTCGGGGTAAACGTGTGGAGGACGTTGTACCTGACTGAGCTGAGCTCAAGGCCTCTCTCAGTCTGTCCTGACTACGCTTCAAATTGCACTTTCCCGGGCCGGAGTTAAAAGTGGCCGTGGTCTTAATCCGTGGAACGCTTGACACTTCTGATCCTGCGCAAGAAAAGGAAGAGCAGTTTGTTAATCCAAGACAAACAGCAAAAAACCCCAACTCAGCATCCAGATTGTCCCTATGTACTGAGCAAATGTAAACCTAGAGTGGGTGTCAAGTCGTGAGTGTTTGCGAGCTTGCTGATGTCACAGTGCGCTCAGGTCTGGCTGAACGTCGCTGATGTTGTGTACTTGCCCGTGCAATACGAGCCACTGACGTTCCTTTGTGCTCCAGACAGGCAGGGCAGAGGCATTCCACAGGTCACTGTATAGGAATCCCCAGTTCCTGCAAACACACACAGGGGCCATGAGACAGGCCAGCCAAGACAAAAGGCAGGGCCACAAAAGCCAACGGCAAACAGTTAGCGTGCCGGAACATGAGGCACTGCTATACAGCCTAACGTCCCTAACTGAAGACACCGCAAGGACCACGGAGAACGTCAGCGCATACTGTACATTCACTCTACAAAGGAGACGTTTGCGCGGGTAAAAACAAGAAGAAGCCGAGAGGATAGAACGGCTATTTCGGGCGGCTCTGAAATTCGCTTGGCTGCTGAGTGACGGGTTAACTCACCGCTGCTGATGTGAAACTGGGACTGACAAGTCAGGAAGCAGCTGTCACCTCCCTCCAGCTTGCTGCAGTTCAAGGTAGGTTTAGAGGGGGGCTGTGCAGGTTGTAAACCCTCAGCCTCTAGATAGAAACCACAACACAACTCAGAGGTAAAGAGAAAACGCTTGGCTGTGGTCAACTGGAGGAAGCGCAAGAGTAGAGGAACAGGAGGAGGAAGCGGTGGAAGAGAAACAGGAGACGTGAAGGAGTCACACAAGGCGATAGAAACAGCAGGCATGACTTTCAGTGTTTCTGGCCTTATTTTGAAGCGAAACACACAGACAGAGAAGAGCCAAGAAGAAGGAAACAAACTGAACTCAAAGTATCTCCTGTTTTTGGAACCCCCAAGACTGACTCGCTAAAAGAAACAAACCATTTTACATTCCCCATTCTCCCGAGGTCAACTTCACATCACAGAGTGCACATGCAAACATGAAACACGCTCACATCGTATCATCTGCACTCTTACCAACACAATCCTTTTTGTTCCAGTGCAGCTTATAACCAGGGTGGCAGTGGCAGTCAAACCCACCCATGGTGTTCTCACAGCCCTGCTCGCAACCGCCATTGTTCACGCTGCACTCATTTATATCTGAGAACAGAGCAGACAAATCCATATCACAATTATGTACCATCAATAATCGCCATTGTCTTTGATTTCCTAAAGGTCAAACCAGAGAATTTACCAGGAATGCCATTGTCTTCAGTACACTGTCCGGTGTATTCAATGCACTGCATCGAACAGTGTTGATCTAGATAAGCGATTCTCCTCCAGAGAACATGAGAGTGACTGTCAGCATGCAGTCAGTGTAAGGCACGCGGCCCTCTTACCTCCGCAGTGGGCCAGTCCATACAGGGTGTAGCCTTTGTTGCACACACACTCAAAACCACCGGGGGAGTTCACACACGTGTGATCACATGTCCTCTCGAAATAGCACTCGTCTATATCTGTAATCAAAAGTGCCATGATGACAGTCATCCACACACCTTGTTAAGAAAGGTTTCCCATCTGAGAAATCCAAACCAGACACATCAAATAGTTATTTTATCAGGATTCGCATGAGGTATTGGGGATTTCACTTGCCGAGGGATCGTTGCGCATTGTGGGAATGTGGTCAAAACGTTAAGCTGTGTTCGAGCACACGTTAAGGATCTTCAGAGGAATCCGACAAGTCGATACTGGCACCATTGTGTATGAACGTCCCACCCTGTCTTATCTCCCAGTACACACACACACACACACACAGGCCACGCGCAGAGGCACACACGCATCCACTCATACGGGCAGAGGGGTGAGGACGCAGCCTACCTTGGCAGGAGCGCTCGTCCGTGAGCAGTTTGAAGCCCTTCCTACAGTGACACAGGAAGCTGCCGATGGTGTTCTTGCAGAAGTGTTCGCAGCCACCGTTGTGGAGCTCACACTCGTCGATATCTGGAGAGAGAGAGAGAGAGAGAGAGAGAGAGAGAGAAAGAGAGAGAAAGAGAGAGAGAGGACATCGTTGGAGGTGACGACAAAGGGGACGAACAAGGAGGCATTCATCTGGCGATGCTAAGCGGCGGACGTGCCGGCGGAGGAGATGGAGGCGAGGCCTAAGACTGACCACGGCTCTCACCTTTGCAGGTCTTGGCGTCCGGCTGCAGTGTGAAGCCCACAGGGCAGCTGCAGCGCACACCTGTGGATGTGTCCTTACAGGTGCAGTCACACCCACCATTGTTCACTGCACAGGTCTCTGAAAAGCAGGGCGCACGGGGAATAAGCACGCCACGCACAGAATCATGGGACGAGTTATCGAATGTGGGTTATCTCTGTGAACTCACATTGACAGTGGGTGGGTAGCTTTCTTGATACGTGTGCACAATACGTACCGATAAACTATTTGCATTTATTTCCAGTGACACTGTTAATTAGTAACCTTGTAGGTAATAATGGAGGGCAAACTTCTGGCACAGTACGACATAACTGACAGTGCTGAATGCTGCAAAAAACCCCATACCAATCCTGTCCCAAACCAGAGGAAAACCTGTGAAATGTACCACTCTGTCACAGAAGCGCAGTTCCTCAGAGGGAGAAATCAGGGCCGAGAAAGTGTGAGTGTGTAGTCATTTCACAGTTTGCTCCAAAGCCTGAGGAATGCCCTGGTTTACTGACCATTCACTTCTCTCTGTTCCAAAACACTCCTGGTTGCCTTCTGGCAGCCACAGTCCACCACAGTCATGCAAGCAGTCAGCCTGACTCAACCACTATCCTGGCTTGTGTGTCCTAGTGTGTCCACAGCCCTGGTCCCTGTGTTCTCACTGATCTGTCCATAAACTTTGTAATCGTGGCGGTGGTGTTTTACCCATTAGCAGCCTGCGTTTGACCCGCTTGTCGACCTCGGCGAAGGACGTGGCGTTGTGGTCCGACGGTTCGGTGGTGGCCTCGTCTCGCTCTGGAACACAGACAGACTCAGAACGTCAACGTTGGATAGACTGATACAGTAACCATGGTTTCGAGTAAGCGCGCAAGGGATACTCTCTTTGTGTGTGTGTTTGTGTATCTTCTCTGTAACCAGCAACATGTTTACTCCTGAGGCGTATAGTAGGGACAATCTGTGTGTGTTGTAGATAGTTCAGGACATGGAGCAGGAAGATGGATGACTAGACAACACAGTGATAGTGCAGGAGCCCACACACACTGCTGGCTCAACCAACAGGCCTCCCCTACTTCCATGCATATCTGAAGACTGATCCTTATCCCAGCCATGGTGTGGCCAGGGAGTAAATATGGACGAGTCATCCGGGGTGTAGATATGGACGAGTCCTCTAGAGAACATAGAGAATGCTGCTCCGAAAACAGGAACTATTTCATCCACCGCATTTAGAACTTAACTTGATTTTTTTGGTATGATGGCTTAGGTGCAGATCCATGGGCAGATATGAAGTTCTCTGTGACACTGCTTGTGAAAAGGGTTGTATCAAATCGAAATCGAATAGGATTGGAGCTGACGTGAGTCTCAATGAGAAGGAAGGTGTTTGCTGTTTATATCAGCAGTTAGAACTGCGTCAGAGTGCATGGGTGCCGGAGGTCGCGTCTTACCTACACAGGCTCTCCCATCAGGATGCAGGGTGTACCTCACATGACACCTGCATGTTGGCCCCTGCTCTGTGTCCTCACAGGTGTGCTGGCAGCCCCCGTTACCATGGTTACAGGTCACTAGGCCCATAACAATGACAAAGAGACGCGGGTCAGTTGAGGTCAGAGGCGCCTGGCTTGTACAGTATGTGCGTTTGACCTGGGTGGGTTGCGGCAACACGTACAGATACATCCCCTCTGGTTCCTGGCTAGCTCAAAGCCCGGGCGGCACTCGCAGGCTACGCCCCCTTTGGGAGTCTCCTTACAGATGTGAGCACAGCCATGCTCCTTGTTCATGCAGCTGAGGCCCTCTGGACCAGAGGGACAGATGGACAGAGAAAGAGAGAGAAAGAAAGTGAGATATAGGAAAATGTAAAAAGACAGAGAGACTCAGAACCTGGTTGAGAATTCACACGAACTTCATGCTGAACAATCGCAGCCCAATAGCAATTCTGCAAAATCAGAGCACTTAAAGACCCCGAAGGTTCAGCACCACTCCAGCTACAGTCATAATCTGCAGGCAATGCTGTTTACAGTTGGCCTCTGGTAGGTCGTATAACGGTGTTAAATCACGCTGACTTGAGATCTGCAACAGGCCTTTTAGGCTCAGGACAATACTGCTGCTTGGGGAAGCCGGATGCATTCATCTGGCTGACAAACGAGGGGCAGTGGGCCCATTAAACGTGCAGCTCCAAATGGAGCCGGTTGAGGCGATTCAAACCTATATCCAGAATAGAGAGACCTCCCCCCCTGACTCACCCCCCTGACTCACCCCCCTGTCTCACCCCCCCACCCCCCCCAAAACAAGCAGAGAGAAAAACAAAGAGCACAGCCATATCGGGAGGATGAATGAGAGAGTTCCCTCAAAGGCGGAGCGAGAGTGTTGGCAGACCCAGCTAAGGGAGCTGTTCCTTAAACAGACCAGAGGTGAGGTAAGTGTCCACGAGCTTAGGCTTCTGTCTCCTTTGACTTACTCCTGGCCAGTTACCACGGCTGGATGATTTAGGGAT
Organism: Plecoglossus altivelis; assembly: GCA_036571765.1. Lineage (NCBI taxonomy): Eukaryota > Metazoa > Chordata > Actinopteri > Osmeriformes > Plecoglossidae > Plecoglossus > Plecoglossus altivelis. The sequence continues at coordinate 16,059,215 of BROE01000013.1, forward strand.
ATACTTTGACGGAAAGCAATGCTGTAGTAAAACCATCAGACCTATTAACCATCCAGGATTCGTTCGCCTTCTTCCCCTCCAAACCGCTAGAAAGTGCTGCTACATGCATGGCAAATCCTTCAAGGGTTAGGCTTGGTTGGCGGGTTTGCCAAGAGCAAAAGCAATGGTGCGAAAAGCACTTCCATCTCAACAATACTGAGAAGCAACAGACGCATTAAAGGAGCTTTATTCTCATCTATGACACAGGCCACAAAGGCTCTGAGTGTTGCAGTTATTAACTTGTGTTGTTCCCAGGGACACGGGACTTCTTTTCCCACAGCGTGGGTTAGCTTCAGATGATGCCCGAGATGAGAGCCAACTTCAAAGCTGTCAACCCTCATTCTGCTGTCAATCACCACCTTGTGTGTGAACATTTGATAATTAGCTTCATAATTCTCTGCTGTGCCCCTGACAAGGCTTACACATTTGCACCCCTACAGACCCATACTGACACACACTGACACACACAAAGACAGACTGACAAACTGACTGTTTCCATGGCACCGGAAAAAAAACAGGGAATGATCTATGAATCTGCTGTCACTCACCCACAGAACGTTGAATGCAAGTGTGCTGGTTGTCACTTAGGAAAAATCCTTCTTTACAACTGCATTCATAGCTGCCCATGGTGTTGACACATGTATGCTGGCATCCTCCATTGTTGAACACACACTCATCCACATCTGCATGATGACCAAAACATTTCTTTACCATGAACATCCATTCCTCATAAACTGTTAGACATAGTAGGCTACTGCAACTCTAACATTTCAAACACAGCCAAGAGTTTTCTAAGCTACATGACACAAACATGCTAGGTTAAAAAAAAAAACTATTACTAACTGTTTAATTATATTTCTGCTTAATGAAATCAGTCTACAAAAACAAAATACAAAATATATCTTAATTTGATATGCTAATTGTCAAGGACAGGGCTATTCTGACGTTTTCCCTTTGACCATATGATATTTGAATATAGGTTGTCAACTGCTATTATAGGTTTACGTTATAGTTAAACATGTCTTACCTAGACAATTATGTCCATCGTGTGCTAAATTGAATCCATCGTGGCAAGTGCAACGATAATTGCCTGGTATGTTGTTACATTCATGTACACAGCCACCATTGTAGTCCATATCGCATTCATCAATGTCTAAGAAACGGGATATAATTCAAGATTTATGAAGCTTAGCCATTTGAACATTGATGTATAAAACTTGCCACAGATATATGTAGTACTACGTGATCAATAATGTGTACATCCCAGTTACAGTTATGTTTTATCTCAGTGGGGACCATTTAAATGCATGTGTCTGTATATTTTTAAGGATCATCTAATGTGTAAGTAATTTGATGAGAGGAGCCATCGATTCACCGTAATTAGCGAGTATATAATTACCTTCACAGTGTTCCCCATCCCCCTTAAATCCTGCTTTACACGTGCACTTGTATGAGCCTGGAGCATTCTGACAAATAGCGTCAATGTGACAGCCATCACTTCCCTCTGCACATGGGTCTGCATTGAAATCACACCAGGTTGTTTAAACACCACATCCTTATGTCATCTAAAAATAAGACTTTTTAATTACTTATGCCAGATCATAATTAGTCACCCACATCCACTCATTAAGCAATACATCGTGAGTACATTTGTGTTCGTGTTTGATCAAAGTTGAGGGGATTTGATATTTGATTAAGAATCCATCTTATTTTCTATTCACATTAAGAAGAATCTTCGTTCTGAATTCCAAATAATTCCCATCGTAAACGGTGAAAGTCTGTATAATAGCCCACTTCACAAACATATAACATATTGTGTGTGTTCCAAAGGCAGCATTTGTAGTCCACCACATAAGTAAGCTCCATCTGTAGTTCTGCAGCAGGGGTATGTAGTAGCTTGAAACTAACACAGTCACTGGGAAAACAACATGAGCACAAACAGTCACTTAAGCGTGCGTAAAAACAGTCTATGAAACATAGAAAACGTACCTCGGTTCTCTGGAAGCGCAGCGCTTTGGCGAGTATTTAACAAGAGCAAAAACAAACAGAAGTCCCTTGCAATACAAATAGCTCCCATGGTGATATGATCCAAGTTTAGAGGTCTCCTCAAAAGGACGCGTTTGCACTGAAGTCGTGACCAAGTGTCCGCCTCATTTTCATTCTTGCCTGTCAATCGACTTCACAAGGGGCTTTAGAAAGAAAAAAGGAGTATGTGTGTGTGTGTGTGTGTGCGTGTGAGAGAGGCAGGGAGAGAGAGAGAGAGAGAGAGAGAGAGAGAGAGAGAGAGAGAGAGAGAGAGAGCAAGAAAGAGTGTGAGCGAGTGTGTGAAAAAGAGATGGATCGAGAGAAAGCGCACTGATTTATTCAGTCGCAGTTTGAAATATATGGCAGTCGTTTAGAGGTTTATAGGTAGATCTTCAATTTTGCCTTCTGGTTTGGCAAACATACGAACGCGTTAGAAAGATTAACTCGTGTAGGTTGCATCTTCATAGTAGCAAACGTCCCAGAAAGTGTGCTCTTTCTCTTCCTCTCCCTGGGTTTTTAAAGCGGACAACTCTGAATGCCCAGGCCTCGAAATAATGGTGGTCGTAAATTATCCTATTGTATTTCACACTTCACTGCTCCAGACTTGTCTAGTCTTTGTCGGTGATCAAAGTGCCATCCTTTTGAAATCCGTCTGTTGTGTAAAACTCGTTTGTGTAACTCGGAACGCACGCTAAGCGCGCCAGAATGTATCGAAGTATGAACGTAGGTCACATAAATCAAAGGTCCTGCCATCCAAGGCTAAGCAAGCTTTTATATTAGGCCTACTTATCTGGCACTTTTACCGTTGATTAAATCACAAGCTACCCTGTCAGTGAGGTATACTACTTGAAAGGTAGGTCGTCCAGTTTTTATCTGATGTGCATGTTTGTCCGTCACACAGCACCGAACGAGAACAGTAACTTAAATATTTTGGGCTTGTACTGATAACTTATTCATTTGCTGTTTGACGCCGCATCAAGACTAGCTCAAAACCAGGAGCACTTGTTTTCCCTAAGCGGTCTCGTTGATTTATCAGTAAACTACGTGCACCACCTGGCGGTACAAATGTGCAATCACACAAGACATCCTTTATTAATTTATTGACAGTATACAAAATAACGTCATAGAAAATCAAACTGAAATTGAAGTGCACAACATGTAAATGACTTGACGGCCCAAAAGGTTCATTTAACAGCATGAGTTCTACAAACTGCGTTGAAATAAATAAATATAAATTACATGACAGATTGCAATTCATAATGAAAAAGGACAATTCTTATAAGGCACACCTGATATCCTACATGTACCTTGCACAAAATAATTGGCGTTTCCATATGTACAAAAACGGTTTAATTTCCATCTTGATAAAGGGAAGCAGCATTTCTTTGACATTATTTGATAATATAATATTTTCAACAACCCTGTCACAAAGTAAATGCTCTGCAAACAACCAAAGTTTTACAGCATTGATAAAAAATGGTCACCACAGTGATATTGTTTAGGTTTGGTCCAGATAATGCACAACAGTGTAACGTGTGACACTAATATTCATAAAAAGAAACCATACAGTTTACAGCAAATTGATGTAATCTGAGAATTATCTACAGGGCGTTTACTAATGCTAAATGCAAAAAGCTGAAAAGCGAATTTGGTTAAATTAGGACCTGACAAAACAGGGCAGATGACAAAACAATGCCCTTATCAAGGCCACTTCACACATTCAAAATGCCTGCATAGTCTCAGCTTTGACTCATTTCTGACGAAAGTAATACACAAAAATAAAAATCACAAATGCATGTTGAATAACAGAATAGCAGAGGCAATGATGCTGAAAATGGATGCTAATCATTGTGTTAATATTGCTCTTGAATTCAACTTTCATTCAAATACCTACAGACTAAACAACAAAGTCCTGCTGCCTTTGTTATCGAGATGGTTGGAAATATCAGAGTCAACATTTCTGAGTATGTACATGCAAGTAGTGGTTTAAAAAGGTGTTAATCTTGCCATTTAAATGTCCCAATTGGATAAACACTTGTGTGTATGTACAAAACCATTGTAAACATATTGCTCTACAATGTGCATTTTCATTTCATGGAAGACTATACAAAACACAAAATAAATAGTTACTTATTAGTCCAGTACAGAGATGAGTTCTGCATGCATTGTCCAACTCTATCGTGATTTCCTCGCATTAAAAGCTGGAAAGCAACTAATACAGAGTGTTTTCATTACAGTACTACTCAGTGCTTGCAAAACCATTCATGTGTGTGAGACTATGCATGCACATATACACATTTAAAAGCCCGAGTAAAGGGCAATTGATCCTGTTAAATGCACTGGCAACCCTTATTCAGCCTGGAACACAGTCAAATGTTACAAATCTATTGTGTGCATCAGCAGAAAAGTACCACACAAACATTGCAGCAATCTGGTCAACAATGGACAATGTGATCAGGCTGGTTTTTAGAATTATAGCTGGTAGACTTGCATATCGGCACATGAACATTTACATTTACACAGACAGCTATAACATAAAAAAAAATATAAGTCTTGATATGCTAGCATAAGGAACTTAGTATATACAAATGCTGGTAAAGGTGACAAAATAAGTGAAACATTGCAAACAAAATTCATAAGACCTGGATAGTTTGCCTTTCAAGGCCAAATAGAATTTGGCTTTATCATCCTATAAATAGTACACTAATGCCCATATAAAAACAATATTTTTGTAATTTTTTTGTTTTCTTAAAAAAGATAAGAAAATTAATCCTATACAAAATAAGAAAATACCCATATCAAAAAGGAAAAAAAGAAATCCTTTAGCTGTCTAAATACACAGTGTGCTATAAGGGAATGGGATTGGGAGAGAAGTCTGCCACTGGAGACAAAACCAGTTGGGTGCCAATGACACCCCTAGGGGGCACTAAACCATTACCAGGCCTCTTTCATCTCCTCTGGGAGTGGAGAAGTGCTGGGAAGATGGCTGTCAATTTGCGTGGGCACCAGAGTCTCCTGTTTCTTGGAGCTGCAGCAGGGCTTGAAGAGACGGGGGTCGATGATCACCTCGCCGAACCGGCCCTTGTAGACAATCCCACAACATACCTTCTGTCTGCAGGGAAACAAGCAGCAGAACTTTAGTTATATGCATATTGTTCGGCTTAAGTTTGTTTATCATTGTCCTTCGTTCTCTCACATCATACAGTGCTGGTGGGAAACTGGGCCATACCTTTTCCAGTACGAGCGGTCCAGGAAGGAGAAGGCAGACGGGGTAGAGCGTCTCTGTTTGGATTCGATGTCTGAGCAGTCATCAGACTGGTTACTGTAGCTAGGGGACTGGGATGGAGACAGGCTGGAGGTGGTGCTGTGAGCATCAGAGTCTAAAACAAGAGGTTTATAGTTAAGCTTTCAGAAGGACTCTAACCTGTACAGAAATGTCAACAATATCATAATGTGTAGCTAAATGTAATTTAAGTGAGGATTTAATATTTCTTTAGTTTAGATATTTCTAAATAACATCATAAGATGACTAACTTTGACGCTTGAACTTGTGAAGCTTCTTCAGTTTGCTTTTTCTCTTCCCATCACTGTTCTTCATCTTCTTGGGTTTGGTCAGCTTGAAACCAGGTCCAGCCCTTGCATCCACAACGTGGTTCCAGTTCTTCTTGGAGCCATTTGGCAGTTTCTTCCATCTCTTCACCAGCAAGACACATGCATTGCAGATATCCCCCACGCGGTCCTCTGACAGCCTACATTGACAAGAGTTTATGAATCTATTAGGACACTAAATAAATGGCACATGGCTGTGTGCACGTTTCAAATTCATGTTGAAGGCTTTTTCTCCACACATTTTCTCTGCATTGGAGGAAACAGGTGCAAGGCTAACGCTGGAAACATCCCTGCATTGTAGGCATTCTAAAGAACAGTACAAATGATGAAACATATTCGGCACACAAACGAGAACACGACGCCAGCTCAAACTCACCCAAAACATAGTCTGAAAGTTTCTTCATATCGACTGCTGTCTGTGAAACGAGAACTGGACGACTTGGTCTTACAGATGCAACATCCATCATGACTGCGGTATATCTTCGATTTGTGGAAACCAAACATGTTCGCATGTAGTTATCAAGTGTTAAACCTGTAGACAATGAGACGAGTAATGACAAAGATGAGAAATATTGTCGTCCATTACGCAGTACATTGATATAATACGTTTGCAACCTGCGTAGCGAATGTTTTCGACGGGAGGAAAGGGGGCGGTCACCTCCTGCGCTCAAAACATTTTTACTAAATGGCAGTAACATTTGAATGCGAAAGTGAATGTAATCAAGTACACATTTGTACTTAAAAAATATCACCGGAGTCATTTGAAACATAGAAACAAATAAAAGTAATTATAATAGTAAATTTAATTCCATTTTAAACCTTTTTTTTTTTTTTTAGTTTCCTGGACCTATGTTACTAGACCGTCTGCTGCCAGTACTGGTACATAGTCTATCCGAGAATGCACATTTTGAATGTGGCTCACCGAATAACGAGAAAGATAATCGAAGCAGAAAGACCAATGCTTCTTTCATACTTTACAGCAAGAGCAATGCAAACCCTGGGTTTATTTAGCGATTGCAGATCAACAGAACCAATGTTTTCAAACTTAAACTGGTTAGCGTAGCGTTTCATCTGGCAACCCATGACGCCATCGTCAGAAGCTAGTAGTAGCGGCAGGTCTATCGTGAACTTAGTCCGTTGATTACCAAGGATGATAAAACACAACGTCGAGTTGCAACTAGGTTTTCAAAATGATTGTAAAACCGTTGATACATTGCGTCGAGCATTTATTCCAGGTTTAAATTTAAATGATAGAATGGAAGTTGTGTTTCTTCTGACGCTAGTGCGGGAATCTGAAACAAAAAGCGGGGAAGTAGCTAGCGCATTCTGAAGTGAAGAAACAAAAAGCTACTGGAGCTACTCGTAAAATGTAAGACATAAGTCATTTTCTAAATTTGAATTCTTGAAAGTGGCACATTTATTAAATTAAGAGAGGGAATATTTATAGCAAGATATACTACTCCCCGCTTTTAAATTCAAACTTTCGCCCACTGAGAGCGCCAAATAGCAATATGCCTTTTTGTTGTTAGCTAGCTAGCACTCCTGCTAGCTACCACGCCACGCTCCACACGTCCACGCTATCCCATTGTTGAATGCATAGGACGCCTGATTTAGAACACAGCAACATAGTAGCCAAGATCACATCTGAATTGAGACATGCTTAAATTACAATCAGACATTTTACTGTTAGAAGTAACGACATGTAAAGCTGTAAAGAATTGCAAAAGGACTTACCGAACAAAAACTTTGAATCTTCGCCGTATTCTTTTCACACACTGCGCATGCCTTACTACTACTGCATAGTGCATACAGCTGGGATCATTAGCATAAAAAACATAGAAAGGAGGCGTTTAATCGTAGAAACGCCATATAAGGAGTGTAGCGTTCTCGTTTGAACGAAGATTCGACCAATGGACGCCCTCTGTGCATGGTATTTAACAATGCTGCATACTGGGAGGTGTAGTATCAAATGAGGCCCTTGACCACAGAGCACACCCATCTGATGACTCAACATCCCAGAAACCTTTTAGTCAATGAGAATCAGAAAAAAATGCTTTAAAATGGCGCGAATGAGTTTGTTTACATTTGGAACCAGTTGCTGTCACTACTGTGTCTAATCTGCTCTAAATGCTGATTGGGAACTTGTAACAAATAATTAGTGGCTCATATTAGGTATTTATTTCAGTTTTGAGATGCATGATTGTATATGTCAGTCGTGGTTCTTTCCTGTTAGAGAAAATAAATCGCACTGGATACAAAAACATTACACAGATTCAATGCATTTCTGTAATTTTATTCTTTAAATTTTTTACACTGTACACAGTTGCTCACTTAGTAAACACTACATTACATGGCTATGTCAAATAATGTAAAATTACAGTATTGAAAAACAAAAATATATATCTCCCAGGATGCTCATGTGGGTCTTACATGAACTAGTACAACACAATCAATCCATACATTGTTGGCACACAGGAAAGATCCTTCACATCTAATGACACACTGTTTGCATTGATCATATCCTGCACAGTAATATATATATGAAGGTTGTAGAACTCAAATCTAGTTTTCCAGGTTATCCTTTTTGTGTGTAAAGTGGATTGATATTGCATAGCAGAAATACCAACAGTTCAGAGGGTGAGGAGGGTTTGCTTCTCCGTGTTGAATGTGGCTTCATTCAGCAGCCAAACGTACTGCGCTTGATTCCGGTTGACCTTGTCTGTAATGATCAGTACATTCCCAGTTCACATTCTGTGTTGCCAAAGAATCAAATCCAATATATGTTCTAAGACAAGGTCTTTGAGTGGGTTGTCATAGTTTCAACTGCTGACAGACTGATAAAATGCAACGTACAGTACTGTAAGGTTAAGATGTGAACCTGCTGGAAATCCACAGTGCAGGACCAAGCTGAACATAAAGAGAGGGAATTAGTTATTTGGAGTAGACAAAAGTTCCACTAGTTTAGAGTTATGTACATCAAGGCTATGAGTCACTTTTTACCAAAAAAAACAATGGCTAGGACAACTGCTTGAGAGTCATGTGTGAAACAATAACAAAGGCCTTTTGCTCCTCAAATTGGAAAAAAACAATTGTGCATCACTAGCATATCAGTTACGTTGTCCTCTTGGGCGGACCATCCCAGGCCTTGTTCATCCGTAGAAAAGATTTGCATACTACTGTACTTCCCAAGGAATGACCTAACATTGAACACTGCTGTGTTTGTGGCAAATCAGTTGTTTCACGCAGCCGAAAAGAAATCTCTTGTCATATTATATATACTTATAAAGCATACTTCTACTCATTTGCTTCAAGCTCTGCATTATGACATAGGAATTATATTGACAACAGAGCAAGCAACTTGACAGACATATCAAAATAATACTGTTCTTCATCGAAAATATATTAACAGTTCTTGTTCCTTGTTTTCCATTTTAAATATAGCCATTGTCTGCGGTTCACAATAACAATGAAAATATTTAGCTTTCAATATAACAGCTTAGCACAGGCGGGTTAATATCTTCAACAATGTGGAAATCATGGATCATAATAGAAAACATACTTTTAACATCTAACAGCAACATTGTTGAGGATAAAAATAACACATTTTGAAAGGCTCATTGCACTTCATATATGATCAATGTAACAGTAGCTTTAATATAAGCCAAGAAATCTCCTTTGTTCAAGTCTCTTTCCACATTAAAAAAGGTTAAATAAACTCTTAGTGGTCCCCAACAGTGTCCTGGGTCAGGTCCAGGTGGCGAGAGGCCTAGACACCAACGCCTTTGACAAGCGAAGCTTCTAAGGTGATGTTGAATTCCTGTAAAGTCTGCAGCACTCTGATCAGAGAATTCACCAATGAATGGTCTTTAATCAGAGCCGTGTCCTCGTACATCTGGGCTGTGATTGGACAGTCCGCGAGCAGAGCAATCCAGTGGTGCAGTAAATGGTCCCTAAGAAGAGCCCAGAAAAGATGTAGTTAATCACACTGACAATGTTGGCCTTTCAGGGTGAGTCATACCTGTTGAAGACAGTGACTGGAAGGGCGCGCGCTTTGTTGTGAGGATCTCTTTGTGTTTACGGGGGCATGTCCTGTCTTGTCTGTGGCACTTCCTTTCAGGATTTAAGAGGGGGCATTTCATTGAAGTCACTTGCAGGTGTATTATCAGCGTAAATCCTGCTCTTCCATAAAGGATATAGAATGCTGGACCCACACACACCACCCACCCACACACCCATGGTATGTGACCGAATAACAGGATTTGGAGGGAGGGGCCGTTTTAAAGACAAAAAGGATAACCCGCTCTGTTTGCACTTTAATAAGCGGAAGACACACACACACACACAGGAAAAGAAACGCCTTCCAGTAGATATTGAAGTATGTTTCTGGTGAATAAAAAAAAACAACCTTTTTGTATGTTTGACTGAAGGTTGTAAAGTGTTTCGTAGCTTGCAGCCAGCATATACACCTGTATTACTGCTCTGAGCAAAAGCACAAGGGCTTGTTTATTCAGCAGGATGGCAGAGCACAGCTCACCTGGCGCCCAGACACACGAGCATCTGGAATTTCCCATCTTTGCCAATGTTTCGGGACGTGCTGTTGATGGCCCGCATGAAGCGACAGAAGTGACGCACTCGGGTCTGCCAGTTCTCATCTGGAGTCGCCTCCCGCTGCTCCGCGCTCTCAAAGTACCCCTGGGATTTTTCTGGGAAAGGAGAAATCGGTTCCGGATTTACACAAATGAGAGCTTTGGCTGGGAATGTTTGCATGTAGGATTAGGCATATGTAGACATGTATCAGAGAATCTACCTAAGAAGTCCCAAATGAAGACGTTCTTGAAGAGGCGCGGTGACTTGAAGCCATGCTGAAACACCTGCTCCAAAGCCCAGACCAGCCCATACTCCCCACACAGCAGAAGAGTCAGACTTCCCCTCTGCAGAGTAGGTACAACATAGACACACATGAATAACACTGTATGCACATCCACTTTAGCAATGCAGGGCAGACTAGCGTCTCACAGCTACAACGTGATGAATAATAGAACTAGTCTGTCTAGTCTGGGCAATTCTACTGGGTCTGTCTCACCTCCTTCTCTGGCTTGTGGAAGTGCTTCACAATCCCATTGATGGCCTCTCCTACCCCCTCCTGTATTTGACCTGTGTTCAACTCTGGATGGTAGAGACAGACCACATCAGTCTCAAGTCTTCCTAGAACATTCGAAACCTACCCAGAAACGTCTTTGTTTTTGCATTTATTTCTTTGGCAGACGCTTTTATCCACAGTGACTAACAAGAAAGAGCATTACAAAAAGTGCTTAGTTCAATGATCATAAACAACAAGCACTGCAGGTAGCCAAAACATGAAGCATGCATTGTGAAGTAAGTGGCAAAGAGTAGAACAGAAGAACATGTATAGACATTTATACGTATACACACACATATATATATGTATATATAAGTATATATACTGTATATATTATCGTTATTTTCCCCGGTAATTATATATATATATACAATTATTATCATGTCATATATATCTCAAATATTATTTTTAACCATTGTTCATCCATACTCTGGAAGAACAATGGTATACAAACACCATCCCCTCCGGTGTTGTGCAGTGTACCAGTTGGTTTACTCACTTGGTTTGCTGTTTGGTGAGATGGTGACAAACCTCCTCATCATGCCAGGGGACTGCTGCATGGGGGGGGTGCGGCACATGCGCTCATCGTTCTCTGTGCTGGGGGTGATCAGCTCTCCTACTAGAATTCTCTCCAAGCTGCCATCGTCCACCCCCTTACCCAGCCACCGGCCACAGGGGAATCTGTCCAAACAAACACACGCGCACAAACACACACACACACACACACACACACACACACCAACGCATAACATACACACACGCATACCATACACAAAGACACACCATAGCCACACGCATATACAAAGACACAGTTATCCATTGCTACAATCTCAATCATCTCACGGTAACAATTTGATCCTGGGGCCTGTTTCATGTCTTAACCCTGGCAAGTTCTGCAGTGGAAACCAGGTCAAGCACTTACTTGTAAGCATGGCCAGTGATCTCATTTCGGACCATGACACACTCTACCAGCCACTTGGCGTAGAGCCCTGAATTATCATGGCCCATCTGAACTGTAGTCAGCTTGCCCAGATTCTGGCACTGTGGGGGGGGGGAGAGGAAAGCAATTCCAGTCAGCAAGGGTCATTGGTTAGTAATATCGCCAGGCAAGGTGCCAGGCATTTCGTCCAACCGGTGAGAGGCCTCACTTCAAAGGTGATCTCCAGTGCGTTCTTGGGGATCTGGAGCACCCCAGTTTCAGCCAGCTCTCCCGATACACACACCCAGGGGTTCGCTGTGAACATGGACCCTCCAAGCTTCTTGCTGGGGATCACCAGCACATGATAGGGGATCACTGTAGGAAAGACAATCTCAAGTCACTTCCTGTTGACTTCAAAGCTATAGGCTGGGCCTAAGAGATGAAAGTTAGTCATAGTTAAATGAGTCATCTCAGCCCGTATTCTGCACACAAAAAAGCGGTTCGGAGAGAATTGAGAATTGGAACGGTAGACAGGTACATAACGTGGCGAGCTGTCCTACTTTAAGGCGTGGCTGGCACTCACTGATGGTGGTGAAGACGTTGGTGAAGCAGAAGTAGTCCACAGCGTTGAAGGACAGAAGGTGGTAAAGGAACTGCTCTTTCTCGTCATCGCAGCGCAGAAAGGCGTAACGCTTGTAGAGTTTCCTGGAAAAAAAAGGCCGTTGGGATGAACAAGACAATCGCAGCGATGGCTTCCTCTCCATCGTCGCGTTCACAAAACATGCGTGTCCGTGCAGGCAAACAAACAAAAAACCTGCTGATGAATGTGAGGTATTGTTGGTAAACAAAAGCAGAACAGACATGAAGAGGTCATGTCATATGAGGAACACTCTCTGCATGACCCAGTTTCCCGAGCAAGCCTCATCAATAATGAAGACGTCCGTAAATGTTTCATTGTGAATTGTACCGGGACGTTTTGATATTTCAAAAAGGGCTTGTCTATTATTCATGCTGAGTTCTCAGACATGAGGTTCATTTAATCGGTGCTATGCAATAATCCAGGGGAACATTTTCTCAGCTTTGAATGGAGTCTAATGGCTTAGTTATGACTGCAACCTTCCATTGGGGACAGAAATGAAAAGAGACAGTTTGCCAATGGAAATGCCAAATGTTCTGGGGTTACCGGTCCACAAGTCAGTGGACGCTAACAGCAGCAGAGCTTGTTTCCAGTGTGCGTGGGTGTTGTGTTAGTTGTTGTGTTGCGCTCACTTGGTCAGCTCATGGTCAGACAGCAGCTGCTTGAGGTGCCTGGACAGCAGCTTCTTCTCCATGGAGAGGCGCACCCACGCCCTGGCTTTGCCCACGTCCGTCTTGATCTCCCCAATGTTCTGGATGTGCCTGCGCAAGGGGACAGCAGAGCCACCGTCAGACGACCAGAGCCCAGCATGAGCACAGCTCAGCCAGGATTCCAGAGAAGGATGGACGACTGGGGGGAGGGGCTGGGCAGGGGGGAGGGGCAGGGGCTGGGCAGGGGGGAGGGGCAGGGGCAGGGCAGGGGGGAGGGGCAGGGCGGGGGTGGAACCTACTTAGACTCCCTAGTGTCTGGGCCAGCCTCCTGTTGTACCTCGCGGCCATGGTCGTGCCTTCCATATCCAGACGCATTCCCTTCCACTCCACCTCTGCCAGGAAGCACTCACTAAGTGCTCCCCAACCTGTCTCCCCCATCCCCCCTCACAGGCCCCTCCCCCTACCCTCGCTCACGCACATTAACCCACTTTCCCTCTACACATTCTTCCCATGGCAACAGTGCAAAATCAACACAGGCAACAGGAGACAAGTCATGTATGTGACTGTCTAATGTACAAGCTGAAGTTCAACACACCTATTCAATTCGGCCTCTTAGCATTATATAGCATTGAGATGAAACCAATGTGTATCTGTCCAGTCTGTTATGCAGTCTCTCAACAATGTATATCTGTCCAGTCTGTAATTCAGTCTCTCAACAATGTATATCTGTCCAGTCTGTTGTGCAGTCTCTCAACAATGTATATCTGTCCAGTCTGTAATTCAGTCTCTCAACAATGTATATCTGTCCAGTCTGTAATGCAGTCTCTCAACAATGAACATTTCGTGGCAGGGATGTCTCTACTCCTACAGACTGTCAGTGTAATTATGCAGTAAAAGGGAGCCTGGTGTTGTTATGTGTGGAGTCAGATGTGTGCGTGTGGAGTGAGACATGTGCGTGAGCAGACATTCCAGTCCAGGGTACTCTGCCTGCTCATGATCCCCCCTCCCCCTGACCTCCCCCGCCCCCCCTGGGGGGCCAGACGGCGGGGGGTCTGGTAATCAGGCTGGAAGTAACGTGCCGTTGCACAGCTCCAGACCCCGCCTCCCTCCCTCCCCCACGCTCCAGGAACGACCTTTTAAACTGCTGCACATCATTGGCTGCTGGAGGTGCAGCACACAGACATGACAGCGCTGCCTGCTCTGTACACACGCAAGCATGAACTGACTCAGACACAACACGCACAAGTCTGTGTTTGGCTTTGGAGTCCACAGAACTATCAATGTAAATAAATGCAGACTTACTACACATACAAACTAAATCCACTCAGTAGTCAAGATTCTATCCTTATAGATTTCCCCCTAAAACTAGTTGATAAAACGATAATGGTTTGGCAATTTTCCAGCACTTCACCACAAGATGTCAGTAAAACCATTACGGCGTCTTCTCAAATTCATCATCATCATCGCCCCCCCTCCCCCCCTCTTTATAATCCGCCGCTGTCACTGGCTTGGTGAGGATAGTAGTGGGCACCCTCACCTCATATCCTGGATCAGGGAGACTTTGAGGGGCGGCATGGCCGAGCTAGCGTCCGATTTCCGTCTCTCTGTGTCGTGGATGAGACCTGCGGAGGGAGCAGAGTCCTATATGACTGACCCTTGTAGGGAAACTGTAGCACAGCTAGCTACTGACACCTCAATAGATCAAATACTAAGCAAATGGGGTCAGAAGAGGGAGAGCAAAGGTTGTAGTCAAGCACACAGGACATCCCAGGTGCTCAGGGATGACAGGTGTGAGGATGGGCTGAGGTGGGACACTCACCAGGGGGACCCAGACAGCCAGGGGTGGCTTCCTTCTTCTCTTTGCTCTCCTGGTAGTGGAGCAGGTGGGACCACAAGGCTGATTTCCCCTGAGAGAAGAGACAAGTATGGACGTGTATGGTTTGGATAGCTGTGAGTGAGTGTGTGTGAGTGGACCTGTGTGTGTGTGTGGCTGTGTGTGTGGGTGTGTGTACTGACCTGTTTGACCTGCAGCCCATGGCTCCAGATCCTCTCCAGCAGGTCACAGAGGCTGGCGATGAGGGTGTTCTCCTCCACGCCTGTGATGCTCACCTCGCCGTGACCCAGCTCCACTGCCTCCCGGCCCATCTTCTCCACCAGCATGCGCTTGGTCTGCACACACACACACACACACACAAACACACACACAGGTTCAGATTCCACATGGACTACATCCATCATCTGCAGCTTTGACTTCCTGTTCCACCAGACTATTCCATCTGAGTTGGCATTGGTCTGTCTCAGGTACCTTGTTCCTGCACTCCTTCAACAGGCCTTCCACAAACTTCCAGTTGGTCTGGGCGATGACGGAGGGCGAGAGGTTGGACAGCTTGGGCTGCCTGATGGTGGTGCCCAGGTTCCGAGCCTCCTGGATGTACTTCTGGAAGCACACGGGGCAGAGAGGGTCAGGGGAGCTGGGCAGCTATAGGGAGGGAAGGGATGCACCTAGATGGGGGGGGCGGGGGAACGTCGGCCTGGTACAGAAGTCCTCACACACACACACACACACACACACACACACACACACACACACACACACACACACACACACACACACAGGAAGATGGCACTGGGATACCCACTGTCCAGACTAACATGGCAGTCTAGTGAGTAGCTGGACATTCTAAAGGAGGAGAGGTGATGGGTGTTGGTAGTATCTTTCAGACCTATCCGTTGGGTGTTCACTGTTAAATAGCTAAGCTGTACACTGTAGGATAATAAAGACCATTGTTGGGAATATGACTCAGTCTGATACTGAATATGTACAGTGCTTTTCTCTGTGCTTTTAAATCCTCCATGGGTCCAAGAATTGCTTTCCTTCACATATTCAGCCTAACCCTGAGTAGTAACCCTGAACATGGACCGCTATCCTAGAGGTGAGGAAAACAGTTGGGGTAGGGGGGGGTTGGGTGGTGACAACCACATGGGGGGAGGACCATGTGGGCGTGGTGCGAGCCTCAAGGCCCCACCCACGACCGACACATACCACATCGACAGTGACGGACTTTAGACAGGGCTTGAAGGACTGGGACAGCCAGTAGTAGTCTAGAAACAGCAGGAGCTGCAGGCACTCCACATGCTGGGAGCGTGCGTGGGAGGAAAGAGACCAACAGAACGGGTGTGAGAGAGTGAGAGACTGTGCCTCGGAGAGACAGGGGTGAAACAGGAAGCGGAGGAGTAAAACAGAGAGAGAGAAAGAGAGAGAGACAGACAGAGACAGATGAGAGGGAGTGAGACAGAGAGCGATAGAAAGAATGACAAGGCAAGAAATAAAGAGAACAAAAGAGCGAACAAAGGCAGAACCTACTCAACAAATCCATGAAAAGAGCAACTTAAAAAGTGCGAAGAACACAAGTGACTCATAGAAGTGAGAACCAAACTTAACAACACACAGCAGCCATCATGTGAGAAGCCCGTCCAACCCGCAGTGATGCCCCTCCCAGCAGCAGAGGGCGCTGTGTGCTCTGGACCTCACCTCTCGCTGGTCGTTGTCCAGGTAGAGGTGTTCAGCATGCTGCTTCTGTCTGTCCTTCCTCCTCCACTGAGCGGGGGCGCTCCGCTTAGCCCACCTGCAACCACACCACTTTAGGTTCATTTCAGATCAGGTTTACTTGCTTTTATTCAAAGCTCCTTCCATAGGTACATATCTCCCTAGTGTGGGTTAACCAAAAGCACTCAACAGCGTTAATAAATAAAAAAACCCAGTGATACTATAGTCACAATAGCTAGATCAAGGTTAGACATATTTATTTTGTCCTCTCATCTCTACTCCTGCAAAACAGGAGAGTGAGAATGCAAACTCATCCAAATACATATTTGCTATTGTTTCCAGTGTGGGTGCCCATGTGTTGATGGGGTGGGGAGGGGCTGACTTGTTGCTGGTGGGTCCGGTGGACAGCACGTCAGCCTGCAGCCGGGGGAAGAAGCCATGCTCGTAGCGCCCCTGGCCGATCTTCATGTCCAGCAGGTGGGGGTGGAGGGCCGTGTGGTCGATCTTCATCATGCGCATCTCAATGGCCTTCTCTGAGGGGGGGAGGAGAGAGAGGGAGAAGGGAGAGAGAGAGAGGGAGAGAGGGGGAGAGAGAGGGAGAGAGAGAGAGAGAAAAACAAAGAGAGGGACAAAGAGAGAAAGAGGAAGAAGAGAAACAAAAGAGAAAAAGAGGGAAGAGGAAGATAAGCAGATTCAGAGAAAGGGAGAGAGAAAAGAGAGAGAGAGCGGGAGACAAAGAATGGGAGAGAAAGTGAGACAGACGATGGTGAGATGCATGAAAAGAGAGTTGATAGCTCCATTATCAACACCATCATGGGATATTAAAGAGTCTTATGTCACCGTTAACCCACTCCACTGAGAGAAGCTAGCGTGAGTCACATAGCTAACGCTGAGATCTCGACCTGCTCCTCACGCACACGCACACACACACACACACACACACACACACACACACACACACACACACACACACTGACACACGGACACACGGACACACACATTTGGTCAGGTCTGGCTTCTTTGACCGGTCTGCTCCTCGCCCACACCCTTCCATGCATCACCACCCTCACATGACACTGGGTAAGTGCTGCCACAGATTGCTGTTATCCCAGGTTAGCACAGGCTGACTGACGCATTCACGAGGCAAAGCCTCAACGTTTACAGAAGAAGCAGAAGCAGAGCACAATGAGGCAGGGATCCATTCGACTCTCCGAGTCGCCAACGTGAGAACTAGTGGAAGGCTATCGACCCCAAATGAAAGTGGCGACGCAAGGATAGAACCCCACCACCAAGTCAAGTTACAGAAATGAGGGCAAATGATTTACTAGGTTCTTCCTTGTGCGTCTCTAGACCAATGGGGTGAGGATCAGGGGCGACAAAATCGACTTT
Organism: Plecoglossus altivelis; assembly: GCA_036571765.1. Classification (NCBI taxonomy): domain Eukaryota; kingdom Metazoa; phylum Chordata; class Actinopteri; order Osmeriformes; family Plecoglossidae; genus Plecoglossus; species Plecoglossus altivelis. The sequence continues at coordinate 16,077,170 of BROE01000013.1, forward strand.
CTCATACCGCTTTGTAAGGAGTTTATCTGGAACAAGAACAGTCGTGAACCGTCAAAAACAGAACAGAATCATATGACCCCGCCCATACTATCCTGGCATCAAATCTGATTAATGACCTCTCTGTGTTGCTATTGGCCGAGTGAAAGCGTGCGTTTCTCACCAGCCTCCTCGATGCCGGTGCACTTCTGGTACATGGAGGTGCGCAGGGTCGGCGTGCGCACGTTCAGCATGCGGATCTTGTCCACGCGCGTGTCGAACACCCTCAGCGTGTGCTCCTTGTCCTCGTCGTCGTGGCAGAGGATCTTGCTGTCGATAAAGGAGGCAAACATCTGGGTCTCCAGGAAACGGGACAGGAAGGGCAGGTAGGGCTCGGGCTGGTCAGACAGGAAGGAGGCCTGCAGAGGACAAAAAAACGAAAGGTTGAACCGGGGTTCACAGAACTGCCATCTAATAAGAAACTCCCAAGATGGGTAACAGACTTCATGTAGAAATCTTCCGCGCCGCAAAACTGTGGGAGAAGTTCACCTTGTCAAAGTTCTGCATCTGCTCGCGGTTGCTGAACCAGGACTCCTTATCCTGGCTGGGCTGGATGACGAACACCTCGTAGTCGGCGAACATCTGAGTGAAGCGGTTAGAGAACACCTCCCGCACGTGGATGTTGAGCTGGTGCATCTTCAGCTCCTCCTCGTCACACTGGGCCCGCTGGTCCTTGTTCCCGCTGGCGTCATCCTTCACATCCAGCTGTATGGCACACACATACACGCACACACACACAACCACGGACAGGCAGACAATAGTGAGTAGGAAGATGGAGAGAACCGTGAGTGTTATTGTCCCAGGGGAAGCTTTTGTCTGAAGCCATGACAGTTAAATAAAGCAAACAGCAGAATGCTCAAGTAGCGACAAAAAAACGTTCCGGGGATTAAGAGCGGAGGACGCAGGGTAGGTGATGAAGCGTAGGAAGTCGCAGTCCTTGGTTTCATTTCACAATATCTTTTCTCAGTATTAACACTGCGTTGCAGATAGCCTCTACTGATACAGGCATGGGACAGGAAGTCTGACACAGCCGCTTGATTTATGGACCAACGCCAATAAACCCCTCCCCCAGAACACAAACCTTCCCAAATTGAAATGCCACTGACTCAACAGATCTTAACAGGCATGTGTGGAGCCATCTACCCTGTCCCCTAATCCCTTTAATGAGGTTGACATTTTATCCATTCGATTTTTTCGAAGATGCCTTTTCCTCATGTCAACAACCTGAGCCCGCCCCCCCTTTCCGCGACAGCAATGACCTCACTACAGGGGTGTGGCCTAAAGTAATAATAGCCCCTGAGGAGGAGCGGTAAACAGGCTACCTGGACAGGGTTATCTCTTCAGGGAAAGCTTACGCACACTATCGATCCATAAGATTCTTAGGCCCAGAGATTGGATGAGTAGAAATCATCGAATATTGTTCATCCATTTATCAGTGAGGTTGAGTTGATTCAGCAGGAAAGCTGCGCTCTATCACTGGCTGCCCTCTGCGTCGTGTTCCAACCAGATGGCAATTTGGTTGTGTTATTACATCAGCCAATTTTGCGGAGACGGCAACATTGGAAAGCTCTCCCCCCTCGGCGTGCCAAACAGAACACTTTCATCCAGACGGAGGGAAGCGGATGCCGGGGGGGAGGGGAGAGGGG
>BROE01000013.1:16079221-16130786 GCA_036571765.1 Plecoglossus altivelis
TGCGTGTCCAACAGAACCTTTATCAGACGGGGAAGGGATGCGGGGGGGGGGGAGGGGGGGGTGTGGGGCCGGGGGGAGTGGGGGGCGGGGGTGTTGGGGGAGGGGGATGGAGGCTGGAGGGAAGAGTAGTGGGATGTGGAGGACTCTTTGTGTTTTTCTAACGACCCCCGGCTTTATTTTGCTGTGTTGTGCTGTGTCTGCTCGGGAGACCCTCCCTCCCTTGTCAGGGCTGATAGGTTCTTCCAAGGGTGCAAGGCCGGGCGATGGTCTCGTTCTCCCTCAGCAGGTAAGAGTTGAGCGGCGAGCCCGCCAGGTTCCCGTTGCGCTTGTCGGTCACCGCGTCCATGGAGCGGAAGCCTTTGGTCTTGGCGGGGCCCTCGCCGCAGCGCAGGCTGCCTTCGGGAGACACCCCGAAGTTCATGAGGACCTCGGAGATCTCCTGGATGAACTCCAGCTTGTTGGGGAACTGAGGCAGGTCCTCGGGCAGCTCGATGAAGTGGTTGTCGATGTCCACAAAACACAGGTTGGCCTGAAACCACAGCAGGTATCTGATTAGTAACGGATATGGGAAATGTGCAGGTAGGAGTTGTTGTCGTGGATGGGGGTGAATGGATTCCTCATTTGTCCACTAGGTGGCCACGCAGAGCACACTGTGACTGTGCAGTACAGGACTGAAAGTGTGCACTGAGTTCAATAAAAACCTAACAATACAGGTCTTATCTGGTGTTGATGTACACAACTCACTGTTTACACTAAACTGTTCATTTCTGGCATCCATGGCTCAGTGAGTATATTATGAGGTAAAAATAGCCAATGCATGAATGGAGCAAAATGGAGACCGACAAAGTCATCAATTCACAAATTCTCAGGCTTTTGAGCTCTGCATCCAAGCTGTAGACATTGGACTCGCTCCAGATGTGTAAAAGCTCATTTGGCACGAGTACCCATCGCTCTCCTGGCTTGCGTCAGCTTTATGATGTACAAACCTACCTACGCACAACGTACAGGAGTGGAGCTGCTTGTTTTGATCAACAGTAAGAGCATGGGCACGTTACAACAGGACCGAAGATGGCTGCTTCCCTCAGAAAGGACAACCCAACCTTAGGAAACGCTGATTCGATCATTTCCACTGAATTCACGCTAAGAGAAAAAAACACGCAATAACCACTTGGAAACGAGTTTTCCAAATGACAGGACTGCTAAAGGTTAGAGTAATTAAAGCAGTTCTGATCCACCTCCCCCTCCGACACCTCTTTTGTCTGAATTTTAAACAGACGAAAAAGCGGCTTGGATGAAAATGAGGTACAAACAAAAGCCCTGGAGAGTCGGGGCTGCTTTGTAATCTGGTTTGCGAAGCTCTGCGATTCTCTGTCAAGATTAAGCAATTTCACGCTGTCACACATAAAACAGGCGATGAAGGAGATTAAACTGGCAGGGGTGTCCAGAGGGAAGCCTTTGTTAGCATTCTCCATGAAACAATCAGATTAGTAATAACTCACTATTCTTCCTGACTATCGGCAAAAGGGCGGAATGAGGGAACCCGTTTCAATGGCGTCCCAGGTGAATCTTGCACGTGAAATATTTACGTCGGGAGACACGCGAGAATAGGCCCGCCCGTGAGAAGAAGCCAGTGTGTGCGTGAGGAAAGTGCTGTGCATGAGGAAAGTGCTGTGCGTGAGGAAAGTGCTGTGCGTGCGGAAAGTGCTGTGCGTGCGTGAGTGAGTGAGTGGGTGGCTGCTACCTCCTGCGGCAGCTCCAGCTTGGTGCGGTCGTCCTGGCCGTTGGAGTGCAAGCCCATCATGTAGGGCACAGGGGCGTCCAGGAAGTGCAGCAGCGAGGCGGGCAGGATGGGCACGTACACGTGCTGCCACTGGAACGGGAACATGAGGGCAGTGATGCTCTCAGCCACCGTCATCAGCCTCTGGTAGTCTGGGGGAGAGACAGCAGGGGTTACTGATGTGCTTACGGTCATCTCAGCCATTAGTCAGCTTTAGCTTTATCTGCTCATGTATTTTAGATGACATTCTTTCATACAGATATATACTCCTATTGTAATTATGTTTCGTTCTCATGACAGTCAAGGGTCTATGATTTAGTATTCACCTGAGAGGGAACAGTAACAATTTGGTGGAGGTATGCTATCTTTGTTTCCTCCTATTCACTGCCCTCTGACCTTCATGCCTCTGAGCTGCTGTCACTTAGTGCTGAATGGGCTGTTATTCTATGGGACGTTCTCGGATCAGCTGGTTGCTTCTGAACCTGAACTGGCAGACAAACCATTCTAGCAGAGATGGACAAACTGGCTTCCACATCTGTATCTCGCACATGCATTTATACACCAGAAGACAATATTTCGTTTGAATGTAAGTCAAATACGTCTGACAAAAAAAAGTAAAGCACTAGTGTTCTTATTCTGTCCTCACAGCATATCTTCCCCCTGTCCAGGCGTTATCACTGAACGATGCATGAGAACCTTCCCACTTCCTCCAAAAGCGTTTCCATCAGGGCCTGTTCTCCACATTCCTGCTCCATCAGATCACTGAGATCACGTCGGCCAGCAGCTCGCTCTCTGCCGCTTCACGGCCAAAACGACTCCCCTCGTTCACATTGGCCCTCTGCTGGTCCCACAACCCCCTGTCTCCTGGCTGGGCCTGCCAAGACCCTCCAGGCCTCCCCCTCTCTCCCAGCCACCTCTCCCAGGATGAGGGCCAGGGACTCAGGGACAGGAATACTAATCCAGCCAGTCTGCTTTGACCCTGAACAATAACAACAGGCCCTTTCAGTAAAAAAGTAACACCTTGTAACACACAGACACACACACAGAGACACACTGATTCATGTATCACAGGCCCTTGACAACAACAGCTAGCTAATCTGGAGGGTAGAAAGAGCCCCTGTTTAATAGGGTCATTCATCAGATCTGCAAGCAGGACCAATCTAATGAGGCTCAGTGATGATGGAGCCCTCCACTTGTCCTCCACTCTGCTCTGCTCTCCCCCACCAATAAGGTCATCCCTCCCCATCTGAGTGCTCTGCTAACAGAATGAAAGCTCAATAAAGGCTGCAGCCAGACGTCCAAGGCTAGTGCCCATTGATCAGCTAGGAAAGATGGAAAACGCAGGCTTGGTTCAGCGATTCATGTATGGTATGCGAGAGAGACATTCACCAGGTCCTGCTTATAAAATATGTTTCTATATTTAGACCCAGAGCTCATTTTATGTCCTTTTTTGTCTAGAGCATCCTTTGCCTAAGGAATGTGTGTATGTGTGTGTCACAGGCTTGTCTTATGACACCTTGTCCCTCTTCTGCCAGATTCTAGCTGGCTTCGTTCTGCCCAACACCCCTCACACACTCTGCAGTGATGAGCTTGCCGGAGGAGAGGGAGAGAGAGAGAGAGCGAGAGCAAAAAAGGATGATGTCACCGCCAACCAATCACAGTTGCCCTGCATCACTGCCATCCTCCTTATCGGCGAATGATGCCTAGCAACACCACAGCATTGCACCTGAAGAGAGCTCCCTTGCAGCCCCTAGCGTTTTGTAAACAATTTGCCTCTCCTTGTCTCCTGTAATGGATCCAATCACCACGCCAGCTCCTGCATCCTAAAACGAGCTTTCTGCAGTGCTGTGCCCTCATCACAGGCTAGCCTCTGTCTGTAGCAGCCACACAGGGCTGATCTGCCCTGAGGGTTTGCCCGCTCACGCTCTCCCAGCATGTGAATGACAGCTTTGTCTCGTTTGGAGCATCAGAAAAACAAATGCTTTATTTCACTTATTTAAAAAAAGTACTGAAAGGCTGCGCTTAGATGTTTCTGAAAGAAGCAATGTCATAATCCTAAATGCCTGTCATTCCTCAACCCGAAACTGTTGAATGTCCCCTTCAGCGGTCTCCCTCCCTCCGTCCCTCCCTCGCTCTCCCCCTCGCTCTCCCCCTCACGCTCGCTCTCCCCCTATCTCTCTCTCCCCCTCTCCCTCTCTTGCTGTCTCTCTCTCAGCGTGGGCTCTGGGCTGACGGGAGCCAGAGCAGGAACAAAGAAGGACTGATCACAGCCAACGGAGATGGCCCTTCACAGCACATTGCTTAAGATGAGTCTGCTTCACCCCAGCTCACATCCACCCAGAGCACACACGCACAGGCACACACACACACACAAACTGGCAGGGATGCATACACATATACATACACAGAAACACACACAGTAGGGGTAAGGGGGGGGTACATTTACCCAAACTGGGAAGCACATTGCTTTGGAATCACTTGATAAGTTACATAATCTGTCTGAATAAGAGTTCCACTGTATGTACCCAGAAGCCTCTGACCACTCTTAGCCTGAAACCAGAAGTGTTCTTAAACAACATGTATTTATGTTGGCTGATGATACACAATATAAAGAAGAAATCATTGCCATTATCCGGACATAAGGGCAAACATTCGACTTCTCCACAGCACAACTATAACCAAGTGAACCACAGCCTGCAACGAACAGACACCCCTCAATCCTCAGAACCCCCCAGGCCTGGCTAGTCCTGCAGGGGCACCCAGAGGTTGGGGGGGGGGATCAGAACTTACGCTGAGAGTAGAGCAGGATCTGGATCTCCAGCAGGGCGCAGGTGAACAGCTGCAGCACGTTCTCCACACCCAGCAGCTCAAACACCTCGCTGATGGGGAAGTCGAAGAGGGGCAGCTCGGTGGTGCTGGGCCGCTGGCACACCACAGGGCCGTACACGCCTGAGAACTTGAGGGAGCGTCCGGCCGGCGGCAGGGGCACCTCGTATAGGATGTTGTAGACGTAGCTCTCCAGGGGGAGGGGCGGGGGCTGGGGGGAGGAGACGGCCTGGTGCAGCTGCTGCAGTACCTTCCGACAGGCCTGGGGGAACGCCATGGGCGCGATCAGGCAGATGCACTTGGAGACGTACAGCGTGTCCCGGCTGATGTCGTAGGAGTTGAAGCGCTGGAGGCGGGAGATGGCGGGCGCGGCGTGGAGCGTGGGGTGGGGGAGGGGCTGGGGAAGGCCGCGTGGGGGGGAGGTGGGGGTGTGCAGGATGTCGTACTGCTCGGCGTTGTGCATGTGGTACAGGGTCTGCATGGCGCTGCAGATCTGCTTGCTGGTCACCTCCTCGTAGAAGGTGAGGGCGAAGCCGTAGGTGCGCGAGCCGTCCTCGCGGGTGATGATGAAGGAGTGGAACTGGGGCTCGCGCAGGTCCACCTGCGTCCGGAACGACAGCCCCTTTGGCATACACAGCTGGGGAGAGACAGGAGGGAGGCACAGTAGCAGCGCGAAGCAGACATAACGTACGACAGGATCGCTCTGATTGTTGTTCTAATCCTTATAAGTCGGAGAGAAGGAAAAAGGTTTGGCAGAAGAAAATATGAGGAAACCCCCTTTGCCCACACATAACTCACCATGCCAACAGCATCCTGGTCAAAGGGACTCCACTCCACATTCTCGGGGTAGTGCGCTAGAACTTTGGATTTGAAGGTTCTCCGCAGGGGACTCTGCTCAAAATTCTCACCTGAAGCACATGAAGAAAGAGAGAGGGGGGGGGGAGAGACAGTCAAGATGGAGGGCCTGAAGAGTGACAGAGGAGCAGGAGGAAGGAGGGCAAATCAGAAGCAGGCTTGAGGCACAAGACACCCCTCCAGAGGAAACAGGAAGCCAGCAAATGGGTTTCGATAGAAGGGTCTGTATTGAATCATTTAAAGCTGTCAACTACCTCCTGTATGGGGAAATGGCGGAAGAAAACAACCGCTAAAATGGCCAAATAGATCATGGCAGATAACTGAGTTTGACTTCCGTCTTCCTTGGCTGCTCTCGATCAAATCTGGCAGCCATACCTTCAGCAATTCGACGTAATTTGGGGAACGGTTTTGGTGACAGCTTTTAATGATGCATACAGCCAAAGTACCCACCCAACGAATCAGACAAACGAACCAACACAAATCAGTACGTTTCAAACCCACGGTGAAGCAGAATCGATGCACACAACAAGACATGATTGAGAAGTCATTCAGCGTGGAGGGGAGAGAACACACACTGACCGAGCATCGCCAGTGTGAGTGTGAGAGGAAGGGGGGGGGGGGGGGGGGGGAGGGAGGGAGAGGGAGTGATTGTCAAACAGAACAAACCGGCTTGATTTATAGAAGCTGCTGAGGACAGTGACAGATGGGAGAGAGCAGGGAGGAGAGGAGAGGAGATGAGAGGCGGAGGAGGGGAGGAGTGAGAGGAGGGGAGGAAAAGTACTCCCAGATTTCCCCACACCTGTGCAGAATTTGACCACAAAAAAAATCAGACATTACAAATTAACAAAAGTAGAGTGCTGTGAAAGAAGGGCGTGTGGGGTTAAAGGTTATAGGGCACAAGCGGAGCTGAGCTCATCCTCTCAGAAAAGGGAGGAGGGGGTGGGGGTTACCTTCATCCGCACTCGCCAAGTTCCCTCTGGCCCCATCTCTGAATTTAGTAGCCTCTATATACTGGCATAAAGCTACACAACAGACGAAACAACAGTTAATCACACGGCTACGACTTCTCAATACGTGCACACCAGTGCACACACACACACACACACACACACAAACACATGCACACACACACAAACACACAGGGACAGAGCAGCATGGCTGCGCTCTCACATCCTGCTCCTCTGCTGAGGGAGGCGTTCAGGGAACGTCTTGTTCTGTCCGTGCCGTGCGTATGGAGGCTTGGGAGGATGTAACTGCTTGTGTGAGCTTGCTGTCTAAACCAGCTGGTCCTGTAGGTGCATAATGGCCTGTGTTCCTGTATGGTGCTGCGTTCCCTCCCCTCCATGCCCCTGATAATCCCTGCTGACAGCACGCTGCTATGGCTTGTCGGTGGGGGTAATTACACACAAGGGAGCGTGGAAGCCATAGGATGAGACTGGGAGCAGAAGATGATGCCATCCATAGACTGTTAGAGAGAGGCCTCTGACATAGATGGTGGCTGCACGTTTAAAATAGATGTAGGCTAATAGGTCAGAACTCTTTGGGAAGGGGTTACTTTTCACAACAGGATATTGTGAAACCGAAAAATTGAGAGAAAAAAGAGCTGAAAAGCTGCTCTCCGAAGCTAGCAGACCGATCTGGGCCACAATCTCAAGAGGACTGAGGTAAACACTGAATTATAGACGCATAGAGACAGTCAGGAGGAAGTCAGAGGACTGGCTCCTTTATTCCTAGAGAAACCTAGCAGCGAAACAGAACAGAGCGTCTACAGTACTAGCTGAACATTAAATAGGGTTCCCACCCTCCCCGAGTCTGCCAGGGAGGGACGCAGCTAATGAAATCTTGTCTGCTCCTCTCCATCTCTATGGAGCTAGTGGGCTGCTTGTCACCAGGGTTCATGAATCTACAGAAGAAGAGAAGCAAAAAAAACACACAAAAAAACGAAACGAGGCAGCTGATTCATTCTGTTCCAGCCTGCTTTACACGCCAACACAGGCGCTCATACACACACACACACACACACACACACACACACACACACACGGAGAGGAAGAGCGTGAAGAAGGGCTGTGTATCTGTCTGTGCCATGGCCTGGGTCCAGGCCTCCCCCGGCCCTGCTGTCGCACACGTTAGACACGGCGCGTTGGAGCGACTCAGGGGAGCCTTTGACCAGAGGGGGAGCAAAGGGACGTATACAGGAAGGGGGGGGACTTCTTCTAGAACTCTCCGTGCTCCCCCCCCCCTCCCCACGTGAGGGTAGAGCAGAAGAGCGTAGCCCGAGATCCACAAGGCACGGTCGAGTCCATCGGTCATCTTAGCGGCGTGAGTCAGCGATGACACGCAGCCATGGCTGGCGTCGCCTCCTCTTCCTGAGGTTGTGCCGAGTGGGGCAAGAGCAAGGAGATATTATTCATGCTGTCTTCATGCCTGGGCCTGTCATGTGCTCATCACAGGGGAAGCCTGTCCACAACGCTGACAGGGAGACAAAAGTCAGAGGAAAAGAGCGAGCGCAGCCAGCTAGACGCTCATTGTTTACCACACACCCCACGGCGCGGCGGGCAATTGTGTTCAGAAGGTCTTTGTTACCGTTACAGAAATAGCACCGTCGAAAGTAGGGGTTTATGAGTAGGGCAGACGAGTATAGCAGCACGTCGGAGTTTGTATGAGCACACCGACCCATCCAGTGGAATCAGCTGACGGCTTAACAGCTTAAGCTGCTGGTTACTTTCACGCTGTCGTCTACAGCACATGTCAGAATCTAGGCCAGGGTATCCATAATTAGACCACACAAACACGTCGTCTTGAATGAACAGGGAGTGTATGTGCTATGTCTACGCCTTTATTTGTATACATATGTAGGCAATGCATGTGAGTATGTAGATGTGCAAAAACTGTACACTGTAAACTGTCCAATATGTTGGCAGAATTTGAAATATATCTCGACACTTTAAATTGAAATCTAAACGTTTTTTATGATTATATATTTGTTTGCCTTATACTGATGATGATACATTTTTGGGCCGTGCATTTATGTGTTCCTACTTTCTGGTGGACGGCTTTGAAAAAAATATAAAAATAATTATTCTGAATATTCATGCCTATTCAGGCATATTTTAAATTGCATTGAGAGAATAGCCTACATCATAAGCTGCAGTTACCATGGCATTTCCAGACCATGCCACAAACACTGAACAAATCTAGCCTGTTGTTATGTTAATGTCTTGCCTGAACACACATACTCCTAGCAAACTGCACTGTGCCACCATGACTCGAACTTCAATGCGCTTGATACAAGAGGCTTTCTGAACACAGACATGTTTAGTCTGGTAGAGTTTCCTATAAGAAAAATCCCAAATCAACCCTCGATGTAAAGCAAAGGTCAGCCGTCTTCAAAACCCCCTTCAGGCACATGAAACTATGATTACATCAAAAGGTCCTCGCTGTCAGTTTAGGAGTCACCAGTCTTGTTTCCCAAAACTGAAGTCAACTTCCATCAACAGTTCAACGGCCATTTAAAGGTGTTGATAAGCCACTGTTGAGGTTGATTGAATTTGTTTGGCATCAGGCAGCACACACAAACACTCATACATAGACACACACACATACACACACACACACACACTCACATAGACACACACACTCACATAGACACACACACTCACATAGACACACACACTCACATAGACACACACTCAACGTGAGCCGTGTGGCCTGCTCCCCTGTGTGGCAGCAGGGTGGAGGATATCACAGGGAAAATAGGGCAGTGGGGGTCCAGGCCAAGCAAAGCTCTCCACACTGGGTCAGTGAGAACATCATCATCATCAACATCACAACAACTAGGTCTGGGAGAACTGTCTAGGTCTGGGAGAACTGTCTAGGTCTGGGAGAACTTTCTAGGTCTGGGAGAACTGTCTAGGTCTGGGAGAACTGTGTAGGTCTGGGAGACCTGTCTAGGTCTGGGAGAACTGTGTAGGTCTGGGAGAACTGTCTAGGTCGGGGAGAACTGTGTAGGTCGGGGAGAACTGTGTAGGTCTGGGAGAACTGTCTAGGTCTGGGATAACTGTGTAGGTCTGGGAGAACTGTGTAGGTCTGGGAGACCTGTCTAGGTCGGGGAGAACTGTGTAGGTCGGGGAGAACTGTCGAGGTCTGGGATAACTGTGTAGGTCTGGGAGAATTGTGTAGGTCTGGGAGAGCTGACTAGGTCTGGGAGAACTGTCTAGGTCTGGGAGAACTGTGTAGGTCTGGGAGAACTGTCTAGGTCTGGGAGAACTGTGTAGGTCTGGGAGAACTGTGTAGGTCTGGGAGAGCTGACTAGGTCTGGGAGACCTGTCTAGGTCGGGGAGAACTGTGTAGGTCGGGGAGAACTGACTGCATAGTGGAGGAATGTTGATCCACAAGACTGCAGGAAGCTGTAGAGACACATCCTAAGTGAATAGAGTCCACTCCATGACCACAGTCTACAGCTGAAATAAAACGAATCAAACATAACTTTAGCTGACCACTGAACAATACGCTTGTTTACAATCCAGAGGGATTTCTTTTGTGTGCTTTATATCTTAGGCTTCACTGCTCCTATATAACTATACAGACATTATTGTCTAGTCTTTTCCCAGCTGTCATGATCGTGGCCATCCCTCTAATAGGCAGTTTGTTATAGTAGTATACTGGACAAAATGCATAAAGCATACTCGCGTTGGAGGAGGGAAACATTCAAAGATGTACAGGACAGTGGGCTCTGTGACCACTGATTCAAACAATGAATTTAAAGTCTTATAATTCCTCATTATTATTTATCAAAGTAGCAAAATGCAAAATTTAACGCTAATGCTAATATCTAGAATGCAAAGCACTGTGGCACAGACACTATGACACAAACATCCGACATTATTCCATGCATTGCTCAACATGTACAGAGAGTTCTTTCTCCTTCTTTGAAACCCGAGTGTAAACAGCAATGAAATTGTTGCAACATAGACCTTTTCTGTGATAGGCCAGCCCGGAGCCTTGTCATGGGGGACCGTGTCTGTGATGCCATGAGAGAAAGTGTGTGGAAGTAAGCTATGACTCCCAGCCTCCCCTCCCTCTCATGTGTCACTGCTCTTCCGCTCGTTCCTCTTTTGAACCCTTTCTCTCTCTCGCTCCCTCTTCCCTCTCAGTCTGCCTGCAAGGGGGAACGCCTGCTGCCTCCTGCGCTGTCAGTCCGCATGCAGAGCCCCCCCCCCACACCATGGCTGCCCTGGGCAAGGGACCCTGAGAGCAGAAGAGACCAGAACACAGGAGGTCTGAGAGAAGCACGGCTGCCATTAGCTGCCACGTCAAAACAAACGGGCAGCAAAGACGGTGTCATGTTCTCCCTCGTGGAGCCAACCAGCCTGGGCTCCCCACACACAGGTGTGGCCCCCGGAGCTGCGAGGGTCTCGACTCTCTGGTCCTTAGCACAGACAGCTTCCATGTGTTCAGTGCTCTCCGTCAGCACCCAGGAGGAGCCCTTCTGGAAGGTTTCCTACTCCCTTGACTAAGGTTCTCACGCCATTGACCAACGCCGCATCAACACCTGTCATGGTTTTTCACACTAACCCTTTCACACAGAGGGAAAACATCTGACTCTGTGAACGTGCCAGAGAATAGACCAGGGGAGAGAGAAGTAGGGGTGCTATGGTAACATCTGGTTATTGGGTCATTTATTATTCATCTTGTTGAACCGGAATAGAAGGCCTTTGTCGTGTTGATTATCTAGCTAAAGAGAAAACTCAATTACTGGTCTGGGAGAGAAGACTCCTAGTTCTCCCAGTACGTTGTATGGGGGGGGGTTCAAAATCCAGGCAGGCTATGCTGGGCTCATGTAACAGTGTGGCTCATGATGACCACTTGGCCAGTAGGATGTCCCCAGGGAAGAGGAGCTGGCAGCTTGTCCCTCAGAGGCGGGGGACGGGGGGCGGGGGACGCGGAGCCAAACACAAAACACATGTGGACAGAGAGACAGCTGTGGACGTCAGCCTTCCTGAGCAGCCGCTGCTCAGGAACGACTGAGAAAAAGCTGATCCCCTCTCAGGAAAAGACTGGCTCCATATTGACCTCAATTCACAGGCAACACTCTTCAACTGCTTTGGAAGAACCCACAACCCACTTTCATTCCTAGACCCAGACATGGATTAAAGCACCATTATGCTGAATCCAAATCTTCAATCCCTAATTACTTTTATACATAAAAGGGGGCTTCCTTTTTACAAAAAACCCCATTGTGAACAAATATTGAAAGAGTTAATGAATACATCCTCTGCAAACATCCTACGTCTTGAGTAAACCAGTCACAGTTGTGGAGACTAATCTATTGGCTATCCAATGCAAATACTACAATCCACTAGTTAGTCCACTGCCACGAAGATGGAATAATGTGCTTTATAGGTATACCTACGCTATCAATTAAGGAAAACTTGAGTGCAGAAATGAAAGAAGCCCCAAGAATTGATGAAATCTTACAATAAAAGTGCAGTAATATATAGTCAGTATGAACCTTTTAAAACAGCGAGATTAGTTTCTTAGAAACCTTAGTAACCTTGCTTTATCTGGTGAAGTGTTTCTCACATGTACATGAAAATCGAAACTATTAAGGCTAATTGACCATCAATGACCACAGGCAGGGTATAATATGAACATGGACAAATTATACGCAACACATATTTAAAATATATACCGAATAAATGCCAGTGAACTAGCCACCATACAGCATTTATTTTTACAGATTTACGGAGGGTCCCTTTCACAAGGAGGCCTTTTGAACACATAGTAAAAGAGCAAATATTTCCATGTTGCTGTTGGAGATCAGAGGGGCGTCCCATCGTGGCAGGTCTTGCATGGGTGTCTCGTGCAATTGGGCAGGACTTCACAGACACAACACGAAGAAGCAGTCTCAAAATCTGAAGCGTCAACATTTGAAGTTACAGAGACCTTTCGGCAGTCAAAAACATCCAGTTATACTGGATGTCAGGCTAAAACAGCACTGCTATCTATCTCTGGCATTTACACTGATTAGTGTTGCTTGTGTTGAAGCGCTGTACTTTCCAGATAGATGTCTGCTTGTGTGCAGAGTAACCACTCAGGAAATACAAACACAGACATCGAAACATTTTGTGGATGTTACCGTGAGCTAACTCTAGAAAGCCAAATGAATAACAGTATAGCCTCTTGGTTGTGAATTGTAATAAAGATAAAAGAATGACATCGTTAACAAGGGTTTAGGCTAACCACTTAAGGAAACCTCTAGTTTTGATGTCACTGGCAGCCGGCAACATAAAACGAGCAGAGCTCAAGCTTCTTCCTGTTTGAACAAACGTGTTCGTATCATGCAAGCCTCTCGAACATGAGCCGATCACAGCTTTTATGCGTCGTCTACTGTGGTAAAACCACAGGGGCTTCTGACTATAAACCAACCACATTCCCTTCTAAACAGAAGGAGAGGAATCCCCTTCGTGACAGAGTGTATTTCTTAGCAGAGTAGGACTCAGGAAGACAGACAGGCAGGCACATTGCAGATGATGAAGGACTTTTACGGCATCATCAGTTTTGCGAAAAAGCACTCTTTGCTCCAGGGGCTGTGCTGCACCCTAAACCCTTCTGCCCACGGTGAGCAGAGGGGAAATAAGTCCCTCAAAATAGCTGGGTATGAGTATTTTATCCAAGCTTTACTCCAGTCGTAAACTCTGTGTGGGTTCAAGGATTTCATGGGAATTCATCTCCATAGCTTTGCCATATCACCTGAGGTTGGATGGCTGAATCTACAGACATGGGCGGGGCAGTCGACAGAATACCTCCAGTCTGGTAGCTTCTAGGTTCTCATGGTTTCGGTTTAGCCGACCAACAGGAAAGACAGACTATTGCTCAATAAGGCAACTACCTTAAAGAAAAATGACAGGGGAAAATAGTGAAGCCTGTCCAAAACAACACGTACCTCCCCCAAAAAACAAACTGTCAAGATATTTCCAAGACTCATCCTTCTATGCACCAATCCAACCATTTCCACAGCTTGGTGAAGCACAATTTAAACCTCATTACGTGAGGCCTAAAGCACATGTACACAGGATGAGCTCCTTTAACACACATATGAATTATTAACTCACAGTGAATATGAGTGTGGAACTGTGCAGGAGGGCTTTCACAGTGATGTCATTCACTGGTGGGATTAACAGAGAAGGGGCGCCTTGGAAATTCAAAGGATGTTAGCATTTGAATAGGTGTGTGTTTGTGTGTGTCCCTCAGCTGCCTGTCCACCAGCTAAATCAGGGCAAGTTATGAGCCAGCCAATCACAGTAGCCTAGCAGGAGAGGGGGGTTATACATATGCTAATTAGTCCCTCATCCTGCTCCCCAATTTGGCAAATAATGGAAGGTTTGGTCACAAAGGCCCAAATCTAGTAAGAACTTGTTACAGAGAATGCTTCTGGAAATGGGAACCTGGACGATCATGTTACATCCGAAATGAAACCCTGACAGTATCTGTGACTTTTGGTTCCAGGTGTCGTAATGCTTCCTCCCTTTAGGTTCTCGGATCTAGTAAGCCTGTGTCGTCAACATCAAAAGCCCTTCCCGGAGAAATAACACAACTTCAAACGGATCTTCAACGGCTCCATTTTGAAGCCATTACAAAAGTAATGAAGCCAGTTTAGCATGTTTGTGTGAGGGGAAAAAACTCCCAACAAAAAACAACAAAGAGAAATGCAATCAACGTTGGATGTTTATCTTGTCTCCTTGTGGGGGAAACCAAAGGAAGAGCACTGCATCCTTCAGATGAGAACATCAGGCTGGCTCAGGTAGCCAATGAGAGAGCAGAGATTTCTCCTTCCCAGTCAGACCTCGCGATGACCTGGACTAGCATGAGACCAATCTCATCCTCCACTGGCCGTAGCAGTATCCTGGGATAGAAAGCTTATCTCTGTCTTCTTCATTATAACCAATATCACTGTCATCCAGCTCTGTGTGTGAGTAACGGCCTTTATTACAATGTAGGCTAATGCACTTGATCCTCTGTGGGGGCTTTGTGAAATAATTGGAAAATATATTATTCCGTTTTTTTTCTACCAAAAAAACAAGTAAAGTAATAATAACAATAATAGTAAAAAATAATCATAATAATCTTCAAGGCAATTTGAAGGACCTGAGGCAAGTCCCGGTATGGTCATTAAACATGAGCAAAGCCAGGCTAATAATAAATAGGATCTCAAGAGCCACAGTTCCTGGTGGCCTCCTGCAACAGTTCCCAGGATAACCTGCCCTGAAGGACGCATCTGGATGAAACGGGACTTTAAAAGGCATAAGTTGCCCAATGAGGAATAGGCTCTATGTGACTTGACGACAGCCTGACAGTCTGAACATCAGCAGCTTGCATTCAGCTGTCACTGAACACACACCTATGCATCAACAAGCTGTTGAACAACAAGGCGTCATTTGTCTCATTGTAAATGTTCAACCTACTATGTGTAAGGTAACCTGTACCGATTCTGCCTGGAAAGTCCACAGTCCTATCTATCTGTCTTCAACTGCTGAGTCAAATACAAGAAGTGTAAACGGAACGTTATGACTCATACCACAGATTGTGGCCGCAAAATCAGGACATGATCACAACTGACCTAAATTGTGTTTCCTTTCTGATCAAAGCCTTCTGCACACCTTGAGGTGAACTGCAACATCAGCAGTCCTCTCACATCCCTTACCATTGAACGGAAGACTACTAAGAAAACAACACCAGACACTATAGAAGCCATGCTAATCCACATCTGGATTGTCATTCTATGCTGACTAAAAAGAGGCCTGAACACAGGCGCACATCCCAAACCTGCACACGTGCACTGTTTTCCCAACACGTCTTACACCAGCTAGAGCTGCCTGCTGCAGTTTATGTCCATTAGGCACATGACTCGTGTGATCTTCTCTCATTGGCTGTCTGGCTCAGCTGTCAGTTTGCAATGTGCATGTGAGCCTTCCAGACTGCTGTACTGGGGCTGTAGGGCACCCCTATCTCGCTCCCTCTCTCCCTCTCTCTCTCTCTCTGCTCCAGGCGCCGCTGTGCTTCCAGGGGGCTCTGTAGCCAGAGAGGGAGGGAGGGCCGTAGGAAGTTCACATGGGTTGACACACACACAGCGGCAATAACAGCTTGAAGAGTCACTCCACAGAGCGTGGGGAGGTGGAGAGCTTTCATCACGAGCCACCAAAATAGCTGCAAGAGAACGCATCTGTTTGACCATGCATGGAGACTGTCCAGAGAGACAGAGAGAGAGACAGAGAGGGAAACAGACAAGAGAGACAGGCAGGCAGAGAGACAGAGAGAGAGACAGAAAAATCCAGCATACCCTTCCCTCCTATATAACTAGCCAGTCTGACAGTGGATTTGGGGGATGAGACTGGAGAAAGGGGGTACGGGGGCAAACAGAGACAGCCTTAACTGGATCGTTTGGGATAGCCAATGGGTTAACATAAAGCGGCTAAATGCAAATGCTTTCTGGGTGTCTGACACAGCGTCTCTAAGCACCGGTACTATTCTGTTTTTAGTCAGGGCCAGCGAGGAGAAAAAAGGAACAGAACACAGGCCACATGGAGCTTTAGACATCTTAACCCTGATTACCCCCTGGCCACTGTCACAGCACTTAGGCTTCGGCAAGGCCTGTTGATCATGAGCCATCATCTGGACTAGCCTCTCCCTAGCCTCTCCCTTGACTCCCAGAGACTGAAGCTCCTCCGGTCAGGTTAGATTCCAACAAGCTTTCCTAGAATTTAGGTCCTACAGAGCTGTCAGATCCCTCACAGCCCATTCAGTACATTTCAACTCCTGGCCTCTTGCAACAGAGCAAATGTGAGTTTCACATCCATAACAGCTGCAGTATTGTTACTGGACTACTGGTTTGCTGCAGTGTCACTGTGGCATTGTGAAGGGACTTTGGGAAAGCTATTATCATTAAGCACAAAGGCAAACACACAAGGCATTTTCTACGGGCAGCACAAGATTCCTCTTAAGTCTGCTACATACCATCAACCTTGAATGACCTCAGTAAGTGTTACACAAGGGCTCTGGACTTACAAGGGTATCAAGTTCAACTATTGAAAAATCATAATGAAACATTCAAGCAATTACTTCCTATTCCTTGCAACAATCAGAGAAAATGACCAAATGGCAATCGTGGAATCCCAACAATGACTAAATAGTATAGCTTTGCAAAGTGACAGGCGGGTTTCAGGCTTGAGCCCCTGCAGAAACACTTTCCGAACATCTGTTGAGGTATGGCTCATAATACTGTTACCATGAACCATGAACACAAGTCTCAGCAGCTTTGTCCAGAGAGCTGTAACTATGCCTGGAATGGCAAATAAGAAACATCGGCGCTCCCATTTCCACTCCCAGCCAATAACATCCACAGCCTCCGAGAAACCTCAACTTCTGCCAGGACAAGCTGTGAAGACCAAGGCATGAAACTGCAGACTGTGGACACTTCTACCCTTCAATAAGAAGGGAAATAAAGGTCTTCTCATTTCCTCTCTTTCAAGAGACTGACTGAACGTGGTTCAACTGGACTGCTTCTGAATGGGAACGGTCCCTTCAGAAGAATTCAGTTGACATAGGAAATGTCATTTCCATGAGGTCACCCACCAGTGACATTCTTGAGGGTGAGGAGCACTAGAACAAGTGTACTGTAGTCTTAATGTTTTGCCAGGTCAGCAAACAAGGCGGTGCCTACCTCATCTTATACAGTGCATGCACCATGCATGAAAAAATACAACGTTATGCAAGACACTCAAAAAAGACGGATCATCCAAACTGCGTTAATAATTCAGATCTTGTTTATGTGTTATCTGAAGATCCCCGCAACAGTTCCTGCAATGTAAGAGACCAGGAGAACACTGCGTATCTCCTTTCATCGGGTGCCTCGAACTTTACTCCTGTACCTTAGTGGTGAACTACACGTTACTGTTGTATCTTAACTATAGGTTACTGTTGTATCTTAACTATACATTACTGTTGTATCTTAACTATACGTTACTGTTGTATCTTAATGATGAACTATACGTTACTGTTGTATCTTAATGGTAAACTATACTTTATTGTTAATCTTTATGGTGAACTATATGTTACTGTTGCATCTTAATGGTAAACTATACGATATTGTTGTATCTTAATAATGAACTATACGTTACTGTTGTATCTTAACGATGAACAACACTATATTGTTGTATCTTAATGATGAACTATACTATATTGTTGTATCTTTATGGTGAACTATACTTTACTCTTGTATCTTAATGATGAAAAATACATTACTGTTGTATCTTAATGGTTAACAATACATTAATGATGTATCTTAATGGTAGTTTAAAGGGGGGAAACTATTAAGACAAGGCCTGGATGCACTCTTGTGTTTCCCTTTACCATGCGGAGAGGAACAACCCAGACACATCCAGAGAAACTAATGACATCTCAAGGGACACACACACACACACACACAAACACACACAAACACACACAAACACACACAGGCACATGGCTGCTCTAAAGGGAACCAGGTCTACCTGCTTTGGGTAACTGTACCATCACCACCGGTCCCCAGAGACAACAGGCCTGCTCTTACAATGACATCATCCTGTCCCCTGAGTGCCAGCCCCTGGAACACCTTATGGCAGTTGGTCCCAGCACCCCAGTTTCCTGTCCTCAGCTTTCAACCATGCATTGATTCACTGATTTTAATCTATCACTTAGGGGCTATAGGAATACGAGTCCCTTCTGTTTTGCAATGATAGCAATGTAGGTTAAGATATAGCCTAGATTTGCATGCCACATGAAACCTGTGAGATCATTATGATGGTCACGAAGCAACACATAAACTCAGCATTCAGCCATGACTGCACTTTGACGCATGATGGCGAATTTATCAACGGGTGTATGGTGTATTTTATTATGAATGTGTAGCAGTGGGCTAATACGGTAGGTTATATGACTGGAACCCCGAATAGCCAAATGACATTCTTGCCTCTGAATAGATTCCAACTCATCAGTTTCACGTGACCTGTAAATCACACGTCTTTATGGCGTAATATGCACACAGTAACAATAAGTATCTAATTAATGATTCACGCACATTTTTATTAAGGTAAACACGTTTAAGAACAGCGTGTAACGTGCCCACCCAACGTCAGCATTTGCTGTCCCTAGTGTTACTGTTGGGGTATTCCACGTTATAACCATGGTTAATTATAAAACAAGTAGGCAATGTATTGTATACAAGACGTGTGATACATCGAAACCCGTAAATAGCATACATACAAAGGCAATATACAATAACAGACTGAATAAACCACTCTCTGTAGGCTATAATCAATATCTAGATATCGGTTCAACACAGCCCGACACTTACCGGACAGTTCGTCAGGTTCAAGCCCGCTTTCAGTGTCGAGTCCGCAGATTACAAAATAATCTGCGAATCGACAGGAATTCGAACTGAAGCCGGTGGTCATTTTGAGACTGGTCCGTCTTGTACCCTTTTCCTCGTCTTGTCAATCGGGTGCATATTATAGGATCCCGAAATGATTTCGCGCAGCCATCGTTGATGCTCCGCGAGACCAGAAAATCTGAACAGGGCTGCGTTCGAAATGCATTATGGGTCTCCAAATACAGCTGTTTTCATCTGGGCTCAAATCTCCTCGAGCCTGGCTGCCCCGCCTCCCACATCCCCCATCCACTCCCCGTCTAGTTGGGATACTGGGCATGTGCAAACTGCACATAGATTACGTTATCCCTTTAACCCTGCCGCCGCCGAAACGACGGATCTTGACTCGCCTACAGAATAGTACTTCGACAAACGTTCAATTTATTCACGGTACACATACATATCGTGCGTATATGACCTAAACTATCATCATTACGTGAACTACAGGAATAAGACAATAAAATTAAAGGGCCACAATGGTAAAGTGCATCAAGAGCTCTCTCTAGTGGCGTCACATGAAGTGTGCAAACCAGCGTTCAGTGCAATAATTTCTAACTGCATCCAGTGTAGTGAAGTAAGGAGAAAATGAATCAGGAGTCAATTACACAAATAAAAATACTTGTTTTAATGATTTCATAATAAATATATTAATAAAGCAAATTTCATTCCATTGGACAAAAAGAGGTACAAGAATGAACAGTATTTACAAATGCAGGTCATACTGCAATACATCATCATTTTGTACACCTTAACACTGTGGATTTACCAAAGTTAATCAATAGTTAAAAAAAGAAGGAAACCACCTCTGCTAGTTGGATGTCCGCATGAAATCAACCTATGGAGAACTGTATACAGAACATTTATGACACGATGTTAAGGACGTCATCAAAAATGAAATACATCTGTTTCTTCTCATGACCAGGAGTATGGCTGAAACACATCAACCAATCCTTGATTTTCTCTTGCCAGGATATAAAGGGTGTGGTGTCAATATGCATGTTCAAGTGAAAACAAAAGGATCAACAGATTGTTGTTGTTGCATAAAACTGGACACAGTGAACGCACATGTTCTAGATTTGCAACACAACAGCTAAATGTTCCCCCTTTCGTTGGTCTAAACCGCCACTCTTGCTTAAGCTGCATACCATGAACGCACCCTGCTCCAGTGTTGAGGCCCAGGGACTAAGCACACATCTCCTCTGAGCCAGAACCTGTCAACACATTAGGATACAAGCAATGTATTTAACTTAACAATCTGATCATTAAAAAAAAGAACACACACACAAGTTGAGGTCAACCCACAGCCACTTCAATTACAACCAATAAAATTAAGAGCTGGCACTCATTAAATGGTTTACAGTAGATGCTTCCCATTACGTACGCAGGCAGAGTACAATGCTTCATGTTTAGCTAGTTTAGTTGTAGGCTATACAGGTGGCTACATTTTGATTGGACTCAACAGGATTCTGCATGTCATCTCCTGACGTTAAGACATGAAGCCGGCCATCCAAGTAAGACTGAACTTTTAGAAAAGGGTGTTTGAGAAAATATCTTCAAATGTTGGCTGATTTAGCTGGATCTTGCTGTGTGCTTAACAGTGCCATGCAGAAACATTAACAGTAAGACTGCTCAAGTGTACATTCACTGCATCAACCACATTAAGGAAGTCCTCCAGTACTCCAGAACTATGAACAGCAGCAGATATAATTTGTCCTGACATCAAATCCAGTAAACTCTTCATATAAGGCAAATGATTCTTAAAGCAGATCAACGAAGCCAAAACGAAAGCACAATCTAGGCATCACAGCAACCAATGTGCAGGCCCATTTGTTCCAACCCACACAGGCAGGAAGTAGCCAAATGGAAGTACTAACAGCAAGGAGGAGTATGTGTAATTCTATCAGATGGCAACTTTAATTGGGCACTAAAGGGTCATCCTTAGTGTGGAAGTCCCTTCTACGTTTTTCAACGCACACTTTAGCAGATGACTTGGAGCACAAGAGTGAGAGCGAAAACAAGAGCAGTCACTGCACCAAATGTAGCACACGTTTTAAAACAACACATACAAAACACTTGTTTTCAATACTTGATATGTTAATTAAGAAAATGAAAGGGAAAAGTTAAGTGATTAAAAAAAATCAAGAAGATCCAATATTGAATATGCATTATTGAATAATGCAATAAAAACATCTAGGGTAACTGATGTGTGCCATTAACAATGATGGCAAATGGGGTGGATTTTATGTCTATTATTTAACATGATACAATTAAATCACATTCACTCCTTTAAACTAGTGTATAAAACTGCCCACGGCAAACACTTTCATCGGAAAGACAACCTTCAAACAACTACTCTGAAAAATATTGCTTTTATGTCACAGTTCAATGATCTTAGGGACTGAAGAAAAGTCCATCAAACACCCCCCAAAAAAACTAGTTGAAAATAAATAATTCTAACCATTTCAAAAAGAGACAGACGGCAGATGTCTTCGTTTCAGCCAAATCACTCAAAAAGGTGACCCAATACAAACTGGACAACACCAAATCATGAGGCAAAGTAGATGCCAGTTTGTGGAACCCATCCTTGAGGTGGCCAGAACATGTTTAGGACACAGACGTAATAGCTGGGCCGTGAGGCGAGATGAGGTTCCCACCCCAGCTAAGCAGGCGCGTGGGACTGAGACACATGGACTGTATGTGGGACTGCTGCATGGACCATTCCTGAGCCGAGGGAGTGGGGGGGAAGGGGGAGCAGGCAGGTAGATGACATACTGAGCGGTCCGAGGGGCCCTACTCAAGCTTCTGCTGCAGCTTCTTTTGGAAGCAGACAGGCAGGATGGAGAGCACAGCCAGTACACCCAGCACAGCTAGAGAGTTCCAGGACACTGCTTCCCCAGCTGTGGTCAGTTTGTACAGAGTTGTGCCAGCGTTGATTGCCACAAAAGACGGCGGTGCCACTCCTGACATAAGACAAGATAACAGGAAGTCAACATGGCACGTCTGACTTGCAAAACAGACAAATGTTGCAAGAGTTGGATGACTACACATCATGTCTGCTCTTACCAAAGAATGTCCCAAGGAAGAAAACCCCTAAAGGCACATTGATAACAGGTGAGGTGATGTTGATGAACCAGTTAGGAAGGAATGGAGTGATCCTCAAAAATATGATGTAATTAATGAGATGGTCTCTGTGCTTGTCAACCTGTCAAGAGAAAAAAGGCAGAACGTGAATCCAACGGTGCTTCACTGCAGAGAGGTCACTTAAGGAGGAAGCCTATTATTCTTCTCACACATCAAGTGTCTTACCTGTTGTGACCATTTCTGAGCCCTCTCTGTGAGATATTTGTACACCACAGGTCTCCCCACCAGGTAGGACAGCATGTAGCAGAAAGATGCCCCTAACCCAGAACACTGCAACACAGGCAAAGAAGGACATAGCAAGGATTTCCAAACATCCAGTCATCTCCTGGCAAATCTCAAGTGTCACTACTCACCAAGCAGACCAGGAAGAGGGCCAGGGGGAAGGGATATAGATAACCAGACAAGATGCTGAGGAAGATGGACCCTGGAATTGCAAATGTCTGAAGGCTGAATCAGCAGTGTCAAGGCAAACAACTCCAGTGGCAGTTTGGAATACACAGACAGGTCCCAGATCAACACATTTCGATAGCTTAGCTAGCACACTTCCTTGACCCAGGAGATTGGATCTCTGTGAGCGCAGCTGTAGCCTCCTGTTGCCAATGACATGGTAAAGGTCAACCACATATTGAATGTCTCGCTCTTGGAAGAAGCCTGATTAACTAGCACAGTTCCTCTGTTGTCCGTACATGTTGGTCAGTCAGGAAGATAGAAAGAGGACAATGACATGTTTGAGGACAAGGCAGCAAAAGGAAGAGGTGGGTTACCCTAGAGTGAGCAAGAACGTCATCATTGGAAGGATACAAGACATAGGTGGTAAAATAGGCTATCAACACTTGGGTGTAGAAGGTATCCTTGTATTTAGACAATACAGTGCCCAATGCCTTGGCATCATCCATGTCCTTGGGGATTTTGATTTTCTCCATCTCATCACTGCAAAATAAACACGGAATGAACAGACTCAGCTTCTACAAATGATAAGGCATTTTCAGTGCATCAACGTTACCCATGAACAGTTTCACAATTTAGCGATCAGCAGGGTGTGGAAATGCGATTTGAATGGGTCATGTTTGCTTCTATGTGGTAGATATGAGCATGCTTGGGTCAGCGTAGTGAGAATATTATCATTTAGAATAGACAAGGGCTGGATGAGGAGAACTTACTCGCTTAACTCTGGGAAATTCCTGTAAACAAGGTACATGACAGAGGCGGCACAGGTGAAGATAGCCAACAGGAGGAGGAGGGACTTGCGGGCTGAGCCCCCTCCAGGGTACTGTGTTTCTGTGAATAGGAGAGGATGAACACATATTACTTTACCATATTCATTCATTTATTGATGATCTCGGTATGTGCCATGTGATGCGTCATGTAACATGTTGCAAAACTTTGCATCACTTGTTGTTGTACCTTCAAGAGGCTGGTATTCCCTAGAGAAAGGCAAGACCGAGATAATACGTTTTCTTAGACATGTGGCTGACTGGTTATCTCCTCTTTGTTCATATTAACAACGATTTCACACACTACTTTCTAAAAATTGCCCGAAACCTTTTGTATGGGTTAATAATGAGAAAACGGTAGCACTGGCTCATTTAATTGGTGGGTTCAATGGATGGAGCCTAGGTTTACAGTTGTAAATATATTTAAAAAGTAGTGTTATCATTGTATTCGCCTGACTTTACCTCTAACCATGTCATTGATTAACTGTCTTGGTTAACCTTGTGTGAACTCCTGGTAGGCTAACAAACTACAGAGCTGCAGCTAACACGTTAGCATATCTCACCTTAGAACGCCGGTAAATCGAAAATGATTATATTATACTGATACTGGAGCTAATCAGCTATCTACACATCATCGTAAAAATCGTAGCTCTAACACTAACATAAATAACACTGTCTATTGTATCTACTACATTAATCAAAGTGTCTGGCTTGCCAAACTAGCGAGCAATAGTATCTACCTAGTTGACATGAGGCTAGCTAGCAAGCACTTGACTAGAAAGATAGCCAGTTAGCTTAGCCACTAGCTACCTTTGAGGACTTGCTCATCAGGATTTGTCTTCGGTTCTTCTTGTACAGATGATACATTGTCGACCTCTCGTCTTTCTCTTCGTTTCTTTGCCATTTTAGCCAGAGCCAGTGAAAAATCAAGGCAAAATAAGTTCTTCTATTTGTCGACCTAGGCTTAGGTTGCTATGAAATTTGACAGCTCACCCAACACGGTTATTTGCCAACCGGCGACTGCCACTGTGTGATTCCAGTGCGGATAAGGAATTGTTTTCCTTGGATTTTCAATATAAAAGTTCAGGTTCGAGTGAATCGTGAACTATTTCAGTATCGTAAACACGATCACAAAAAATATTTTCACGATTAATACGTCCCATATACAAAAACATACAGATATATTTATACATGATAATACCAAAAGTTTTTATGATACATTTTTTCTATGTTGCACGTGTGTTTAAACTGGTGAATGACATGAAAAATTGCTTCATTAACAATTTATTTCACAAAGGGACATTTATTTCGAAGGTATTGGAAGGGGTTTGAAGGTCACATGTTGATGATGGTGAGAGCATGGACATTGGAGCTAGAATTGTTGATTAATGCAGACGAAATTAAAGTATATAATAGAATGGTTAGCAATTCAGCTTTAAATACTATGAATATATATACCTGTACTTCAGTTACGTACTCACATCCGCACTCCTCAAAATGGACTACATAGACATTTGCTTCATTAGTGTCTTTGATTAAATAATATTTTACGTAAAATGTGTTATTTCATGTCAATTCCACCGCCGCACTGTCCATGGACTTGGGCAGACTTTAAACATATTTTCCTTTCGCTTATTTTAATGCATTCAAATAACAGTTAATTGCCTTTTGCTGCCATATATCCTGTCAATACTATTCCAAAAATATTATAGGCAGCTCAGATCGGAAAACCACTGGGTGTTCAGGGAACAGCCAGTCATGATCCAAAATGTGTTATACCCTTAATCAAGTGCTTCAATGTCTTCTGAATGCTAGATGATAGTGTGATATTAATTAGCGTTGCAGCTACGCATTCCATCCATCCTTATTCCCAACTTCCAATTAGTAATTGAATCAGATCACCTTCCAACCAAAGGTCTGTGGAATTTGGACTAGTTCAGTGCGTAGTTTAATTCAAGCATAATTAAAACATTATCGGCGAATAACCCACCAAGCAAGGCTTGCATTTCCAGTTTCAAACTACAAGTCCTAGCGTGCAATGGGCAGAAGCGGATGTTCGTGTGGAACAAATTTGGCGCTGATCTATCCGGGTACTCTTATCACTTCTTCCTTTCGCGCCGGTAGCTGAAGAACCGTGCGTCCATGTGCGCATTCACTGGGAATTCATAGACTACAATAATACTGAATCCGAGCCATAACAGAGCTTTAGCTATGGATCCCAACTCATTGGTCGAGGCCCTTCGGGGTACCATGGACCCAAACTTGCGCGAAGCTGCGGAGAGACAGCTAAACGAGGTAAGAATTGTGATGGTGGTGGTTGTGGCGCCGATCAGGCCTCTGCTCTGTCATACATCAAAATGGCATGGAGTCCTACCGTGTGATCGTGGAACAGAGTCGGTACACAACTTTGACAGATCGAATAACAATTCCTATATTTTGAGCCTATTGGTAGTCTCATGTAAAGTTTTAGTACATGCATGTGATGACAGCATCACCTATAGTATTTTAGTTTTGGTGTCAGTCAAAAGCAAAATCACCCATTCCTGTAATCCCAAGTGCTGGTTCTTTAAAAACGTGAGGGGAGCTAATATTAGCTAGCTAAGCTAGTAGCATGCTATTTTGCAGCTAGTAACTTGGTGAAGGCAGCTACGCAGTAGCTATTGCCCAGTTTTATGATTCTGCCGATCTAGTTCCGTGGCAGCTTGCTCCTATTGAGATTGCGACACCATTGATGACACGGTTTTTGTAATGTGTGCAGCAGTCATTCCATTATAAAAGCCCTGTATTATGAAAACTAGCTGGTGGTAGAGCTGTCATATTAGCTATGTGGCTAGCAACACCTCTCACGTGTGTTAGCTAGCTAGATGTTTTTTTTTATGGCTGACATGTCTCGCTAGCTTTAGCAGCAAGTAGGCTAGGGTATGGTGCTTGTGCGGAGTCGTAATGTTGAACAAATGTTAGACAGGCGTTTTACTCCATATGTTGGCAAATATAACAGTAATCGAATTCAATTTGTTCAGAAGTGAAATTAACAAACACAATTGATAGATTTGATAAAAAATGTACAGCTAAATACACGTTGTTAGCTAGCCACTTTCTCTGCCTTCAACTTGTCGTCCATTGTTTTGGTGGTCTAATGTTAGCTAGCTGCTACGACATATTTGGCTTTCTCAAGCCAGCACATCACCCTGTCTTTAGCTTACGGTACCGTAGCAAAATGTCGTGGTATTTGTTCCATTGTTACTATAATGATAGTGCACTCCTTTTGTTAATATGTCATCGTGGGTAGGTGAATCAAGTCAGTTTATCTGCTACAGTATAGTTGGCTATATCTTTTTACATAGGTAGCCTATCTCAACCGATTTCGACATCCAATGAATTTAGCTTGTTGGCTAACATAGCTAGTTGGCTAACTGCTATTGGTTAACGTGGCATGTATATCATGTAGTAGCCAGCCATCCAGTATATCTGGGTCTGACAAAGAATGTGTAATAGGTAGGTATAATGCAAAAGAAATACCCTTTTCTCAGTTTTAATTGTGCTTTAAATTCCCAGCTATTTACCGCACCATGTCTGCAAGTTACGCACATCACATCCTAATATTTGCTGATTGCCAATGTTATTGTCATTTAGCTTAGTTTCACAGATTCAAATGCAATAACTCTAGAACGTTTATACTTCTGTATACATGTTGTACTTTTTAGTACACTGAGTTTTAAAGGACTTAAAAGTATGTTCAGTTGTATTGTTAGAACGGACTGAGTCATGTTGTGTGGTATCCAGGGAGAGGTTGCAGAGTGCTTTGGTACTAGGAAAAGGGGGGGGGGGGGTATTTGAATGTGTATAACTCATCTAATAACGGAGCAGTAATTCCAGGGAAGAAATAAAGTCCATTGTCGGATAGTAATACACATGTTTTGATTGTGATTAACAGGGTCACACCCAAGTCAATTTTGTGTCAGCTCTCCTGCAAATCACCATGTCCGATCAGTTGGATTTGCCTGTCAGACAAGCAGGTAAGTCCAGTTTCTTGGAAGTCAAAACTCACTCGAAGAAGCCTTTTCACACAAATAGTTTTAAAGACATGAAATGACTTCTGAAAATAACGTGCGCAAGTCATCATATCCAATGGGCTTAACATCCTACCCAGTAATGGTCTCTGGTCATTTTTACACTCAGTAATTTGTCTAATGGGTAGCGACTCTCCTCAGAAGTGCATTCCATATAACATTCCCAAGAGAAGCTACTGAAAGAGCTGTGTCACAAAGCAGTTTGGTGATTACATGTTGAGTGGCCAAGACTATTTGCCCTTGACAATTGACTTTCGAGACATTTTCTGCTGCTGCAGTAGCCACGTCGCAATAGCCATGTTCCAAGGTCAAGAGGAAACATCCAGGTTGACATCTGAAGTGCTATGTATCATTCTTATAATGCCATCAGACCCTCATTTACTCCCATCCATGTCCCAAGGCCTCCTCAGCTCAATGTGCAATGCTTTCCCTTAAAGCTAGAGAAGTTGGCAGCGTTTTTATTCCAGGCAAGTTGCGTAAAGGCCTCATCTGCAATACCTGACTGCAGTGGTGGTATGGAATGGAATAGTTGGCCTTCCCTGGTGTCAACACAGGCTTCCACCCTGGCCTGGCACCCTTCCCTGTCCTAAGAGGGACTTCCCACAAGACACTCCTCAGCCCAGGCCCCACGTGGCTGACTAATGAAGGCCATTTGCTGTAAGTTGACCTACAGTGGGAGGAGCCAGGCTGCGTCTCGGGAGCAGCACAGGACAGCGAGGTCTGACAGCCGCTAACAGCAGGGGAATGACAGGCATATGTTGAGGGCTTCCTGTTCATGTTTGCTCTCTCCTCCCACTGTCGGGCAAGGGTGGCTTCACAGACATGTGACGTCCAGATGTCACTTATGAATTTGAAAAGAGTCACGTTTTTATAGTTGCATAATTAGATTCAGTGCGTACAGTCAGTGGTTCTAGGCAGCGATGTACAGTCCTGCTGAGCTTAGCAGGGTGGGAGTGGGCAAGGGAGCGAGTCTGTTAAAGGGTGGAGGGGTGTCTAATGGTCCTGCTGTGTCAGCAGTGGCAGCAGGATTACGATGCCCAGCCTGCAGCCGGGATCACATCTGTGTCAGCAGTCTGACGTCTGGTCCATCCTCCTAGCTGCCTCACCCCATGAGCCACTGACCTCAGAAGGACTCCGTTAGTCCAGTAGAACCCAGATCACACCTCACTGCTGCATACACATGCACTGAGCTCAAACGTTGGGGATTTGCAATCTACACTTCATGATGCATGTCGTAATACCTCGCTAAACGAGTCTCTTTTCCTCCTAGGGCAATTATCCCTTTTGGAAGTAAGAGGGACGAGTTGTCATTTTTAGAGTGTGGCAAAATGCGAATGACTTGAGGTGGTAGGGACTAAGGAGCAGGGTGGCTGTGGTGGAGGAACGATGAAGGTTCTGGAAGCAGGCGCTGGTCCTCCCCCTGCGGCTCTTCTGTCAGGACGCTAGAACACGAGAGCATGAGAGGACCCACACAGCTCTGGCTGCTTGGTCATGAGACCTGCTGCTATCTGAGCTGGAGGACTCGACACTGTGACTCACTCTGGATCACAGCTCGCTCTGGAACACGCCATGCCGCAATCTTTTTTCTTTCTTTTTTTCCCCCTGTCATATGCAAGCTGTCTGTGTCAGGATCTTAACAGGGCCATAAGTTATGAGTGTTCATATTGTGTTCATTTGAATACCAATACCAGGTCCAATTATTTTCAGGCATGTTATGTAAGTGAGACTTACATAAGTTATGTTGTATATTATATTCTGACATTATGATAGTCTACTGAGGAAAAATGTTGACTCAATTGTTTTGTTATAGAAAGCACAAACTGCATAAAATGTATCGAGTTGAGATTTGGTTAGTCAGCTAGTGAATACAACTGTCCTCTTCCAGGTGTGATCTACCTTAAGAACATGGTAACTCAGCACTGGAGCGAGGGGGATGGCTCGGGCACAGAGACACCTGTCAACAACATCCCTGAGGAGGACAGGCAGTTCATCCGAGATAACATCGTGGAGGCCATCATCCACTCCCCTGAGCGCATCAGGTAACCGCCCTCTGTCTGCCACAGCTCACCTCCCTGGCTGGGAGGCAGGCGAGGCACACCTGCACCAAGATCGCTTTCCTGATGAACCGTTTGCCGTCTCTTCCTTGTTTAGGGTCCAACTGACGACGTGCATCCATCACATGATCAAGCACGACTACCCCGGCAAGTGGACGGCCATCGTGGACAAGATCGGCTTCTACCTCCAGTCAGACAACAGCGCCGGCTGGCTGGGCATCCTGCTGTGCCTCTATCAGCTCGTCAAAAACTACGAGTAAGGACGACTCCTTGGTTCCCCCTTCAGCCGGCCCATTACTGAGTTGTATCTTGGGGTCTGTGTCTGCGTTTGCTAACATGCGCTTCGATCTCAGGTATAAGAAGCCGGACGAGCGCAGTCCCCTGGTCGCCGCCATGCAGATCTTCATGCCTATGCTGAAGGACCGCTTCATCCAGCTGCTGCCCGACCCCTCCAGCGACTCTGTGCTGGTGCAGAAACAGATCTTCAAGATCCTCTACGCCCTCTTCCAGGTAGGTCAGCCTGGTCGTCCGTCAGCCCCGTCTGGCGGATCTCCTCAGGGTTTTCAGATCTGTGCTTCTCCTAACCTGGCCTTTTGTGTCTTCACAGTACAACCTTCCCCTGGAGCTGATCAACAGACAGAACCTGACAGAGTGGATGGAGATCTTGAAGACGGTGGTGGACAGAGATGTTCCTCCGGTGAGGAAACCTTTGATGCTCCATGGAGCCAGGGGAACCTATAACTAATGAGTGGTTGGCTGAAGCTAATGAGCTATCCAGACTTCCTGTATTGGCTGCATGTGGAATTGATATTTGAATGGACTAACTCTCCGCCTCCCATCTCTATGCACCACAGGAGACCATGGCGGTGGATGAAGACGAGAGGCCTGAACTGCCTTGGTGGAAGTGTAAGAAGTGGGCTCTTCACATCCTTGCACGCCTGTTTGAGAGGTAGCGAGACCGTTCGGTTTACACCAACCAGCAATGGCCTGCGTGACCAAAACCACATTCTGAAAGAATTCTTTGCCTTGCCAGAATCCCTGACCGTTCTCTCATGCTTGTGTGCAGGTATGGCAGCCCTGGGAACACCACTAAAGAGTACACAGAATTTGCTGAGCTCTTCCTTAAAGGGTATGCAGTGGCAGCACAACAGGTAAAAGGCCCAGACACGGATCTGACAGAGTGCTGTTTGTCTGCTGTCCACTTATTGACACAAGGCTTCCAGGCACAGTCTGGGCCTCAAGGCACTGATCCCTCCCTTCTGCTTGTGTAGGTGCTGCTCAAGGTATTATATCAGTACAAGGAGAAGCAATATGTGGCTCCCCGAGTCCTCCAGCAAACCCTCAACTATATCAACCA
The DNA here is from genome assembly GCA_036571765.1 of Plecoglossus altivelis. NCBI lineage: Eukaryota > Metazoa > Chordata > Actinopteri > Osmeriformes > Plecoglossidae > Plecoglossus > Plecoglossus altivelis. The sequence continues at coordinate 16,109,981 of BROE01000013.1, forward strand.
GGGCATCGCACACGCTGTTACCTGGAAGAACCTGAAACCACATATCCAGGTATGGACTTTCGAAACGACGTCCAGAGACAGGGCTGGTCTTGTTTCTTAGCGGTGCATTGCTATAGTCTTAAAACCTATCGTAGCTCTTTTGGCTTACCAGTGCACCCTGAACTGAGCTTCCTGTTTGGGATCTTCCAGGGCATCATTCAGGATGTGGTGTTTCCCCTCATGTGCTACACGGACAGCGACGAAGAGCTGTGGCAGGAAGATCCGTACGAGTACATCCGCATGAAGTTTGGTAAGACAGCTTGCTGCCCTTGGGACAACCGCTTCAGGGGTTGATCAGTGAGTCAGGCAGGTGAAAGTGCTTTTCTGCATCTTAATCAGCACAACTGGTGTTGTGTGCACACGGGAGCCCTGCTTAGTCACCAATGCAGCAACCAGAACTCCCATCTCTCGCTGTTGGAGACGTCTTCTCTCTCTCTCCTTTGTGCAGTTTTGTTTTCCTAAAAGCGGAGTCTCGTAGTCCCGTCCCTCATCCAACAGGAATGTGTGGTTTTGGAAGCGGGTCTGGGAATGGGGATGAGATCAATTGAGACAAAGTGATGCCGATATGAGGTCATTGTGAAGCCTTGAAACCAGTGAAGATGTTTGAACGGTTCTCTCATGTGCTCCTCAGATGTGTTTGAGGACTTTATCTCTCCCACCACTGCTGCTCAGACCCTCCTCTTCACCTCCTGCAACAAGAGGAAAGAGGTTAGTATGTGGGGAGTTACTGGGACCGGGTCGGCAGTATTGTTCTTCGCCACGGTGCCTGTGTGGTTTCCACTGATGGGCCATGTTTACTGCCTGACGCGCCCCCGCAGTGGGATCTCATTAGTGACCTGCTACTCTAACAAACAGGAATTTAAGATCTGACTGCAAATGGGTTAGGTCAGGACCGGGGATGGTGGAAAACCTCTTTGCGGGAACGTGCGAGACACAATGAGCTAGCTAGCTTTTAAGTTGGGTAGTTCTGCTCTGGGAATGAGGGTAGGGCTGGTCTTTCATATGATGTGCTGCTTCCAGGCTGTGTTTTACAGCCTCTGGGGCAGCACTCACTCCACACCTGTACCCTTAAAGCGTCAGGAGATCCTAGAACTGGCTCTGTCACATCTCTTTATACTCCACCCTTATGGCCAGTCTCCATAATCTCAGACAAATGCTCTGACTGCTAACCGGGCCCACAGATGTTTCAACCTTTTATGAAGGTATGAGCCATCACAACATGGAGCTAAATCTTTTTGGACCTTTCCCAGGTTTTACAAAAGACCATGGGCTTCTGCTATCAGATCCTGACTGAGCCCACCTCCGACCCCAGGAAGAAGGACGGAGCCCTTCACATGATTGGCTCTTTGGCTGAAATCCTGCTTAAGGTCGGGACCCCATGCTTTCAAGTCGTCTGTAATGCATGAGTCCATCCCACGGCTCAAGCACGCTGTGCAGTGAACTGTGCAGCTAATGGGAGTTTCTCTCCACAGAAAAAGATCTATAAAGACCAGATGGAGTTCATGCTGCAGAACCACGTCTTCCCCCTGTTCCGCAACGAGCTGGGCTACATGAGAGCCAGGGTAGGCTGATGACTCACTGGCTTCTCACTAGCTGAGGCCAAGCCAGTTTATCTTCCTGAGTGCTGCGCAAAAGGCAAATGTAAACAATGAACAAGCACACTCCACCCCCTTATTTCTAGGCCTGCTGGGTCCTTCACTACTTCTGTGAGGTCAAGTTCAAGAGTGATCAGAACCTGCAAACAGCCTTGGAGCTCACCCGCCTCTGCCTGATCAACGACAACGAGATGCCCGTGAAAGTCGAAGCTGCCATCGCCCTGCAGGTTCTCATCAGCAACCAGGAGAAAGGTAGCTAGCTGCCCCCCCCCTCCATCCAGCTATGTTCTGCTTCGCCGAATAACCAACATTTGATTTAAACAGAGAACTCCGCCGCTTTTAATTGACTCAACTTCCCCTGTTTTGTTTGTCTGGATGAATCGCTGACGTTTCTTGTTCAATGTTTTGCCTGACTCCTCAGCCAAAGAGTACATCACTCCCTTCATCAGGCCAGTGATGCAGGCCCTCCTGCACATAGTGCGAGAGACGGAGAACGATGACCTCACCAACGTCATCCAGAAGATGATCTGCGAGTACAGCGAGGAGGTCACCCCCATCGCCGTGGAGATGACACAGCACTTGGTGAGTGTCCCGACGAAGAAGCAAATGTTTGAAGGGGGAAGTAAAGTGTTGAGAACTGTGTGGGGTCCGATTACAGACGGGTTCAAACGTGCACTCTACAACTGCCACTCATGTTTACTCCCCCCTCCCCTTCTCTTCTCTCTCAGGCTATGACCTTCAACCAAGTTATCCAGACAGGTCCGGACGAGGAAGGGGGAGACGACAAGGCGGTGACCGCCATGGGCATCCTCAACACCATCGACACTCTGCTCAGTGTGGTGGAAGACCACAAAGAGGTAAGCAGCCAGCCAGCCAGCTGTTCACCCTCCCCCTCATCTGCTCCCTGCTACTCACCCCTGTGGCTGTTCTGCTGCAGCCTGGTCTCTGGTCGGGCACCCGAGCTGCTCCACCAACACGCATTCAGCCGCCCACCAGCTCCTGGGAACACACACTCTGTTCCCTGGCTCTCTTCAGAGCGCCTCCCAGGCTGAGGCAGCATCTAGAAGGGAGGCCGACTCTAGAAATAGCACCGTGGCATTCTGCCTGAGCGTTCGCCGAACTGTACAAGAGCTGATGCTTGGAATCAGCCAGCAAATTTTGGCCGAGCAGATGTAGTCATGAGTTGCGCGATATTTAGCCATGTTGAAGTGCTCTTCTAATTTTCCCTTAACCGAGTTTGAGTTCAAAGAACTTGTTTTGTGGGTCTGGTTTCTTTTGTTTGATGTCTCATCTCTGTTCAAAGAAACTCGGTGAAACCTTTTTCACGTGTATTACACGTCAACGATGTTCAAATAACGTGTTCATGTTCCGTGAGGTGGTGTAAACGCAGCATTCTAACTTTCAGATCACGCAGCAGCTGGAGGGCATCTGTCTGCAGGTGATCGGTACAGTCCTGCAGCAGCACGTTCTGGGTCAGTATGGATATTCCTGCCCCACCACAAACCACCCTCCTGCGTTTCCCCATACACACATTCCTGGTTGACATGTTGACACAGTCTTTCAAAATGCAGTTGTATCTAATGTGTGTGTGTGTGTGTGTGTGTGTGTGGGACAACATTCCAGAGTTCTATGAGGAGATCCTGTCCCTGGCCCACAGTCTGACGTGCCAGCAGGTGTCCCCACAGATGTGGCAGCTCTTGCCGCTGGTGTTTGAGGTTTTCCAGCAAGACGGCTTTGACTACTTCACAGGTACGGTGTTTACTTAGAAACCTCCTTCTCCTCGTGTCTTGCCTATTCCACTTGGTATAGCCGGCAGACCAAGGAAGCCGGAAGTATCGTTAAGAGTTTACCCAGAGACTGTAGCCATTGTCACATGCACCCTGTATTAAGTGTTGTATTCCTTGTTTTGTCTTTCAGACATGATGCCTCTGCTTCACAACTACGTCACCGTCGATACAGACACCCTTCTGAGCGACACCAAATATCTGGAAATAATGTACAGCATGTGTAAGAAGGTACATGCCTACAGTTGTCATATATTGTAAGTGTTGGTAATATGGGTGAGGAGCCCCTCCAGTACATGCACTCATTGCTGGGCTCTGAACACAGGTCCTGACAGGGGACCCGGGTGAGGACCCAGAATGCCACGCTGCCAAACTGCTGGAGGTGATCATTCTACAGTGCAAAGGACGTGGAATTGATCAGGTAAAAGTGGTTTTCGGTCATGAATTTCCCCTTAGGACCCTAAAGGAACGTCAAGCCACCCAGGCTTGTCTGCGATTTGTTTTCCCCATCAAGAAAACGTCTGAACGCCTTTTCCAATCTTTCTGTTCTCTGCCGTACGCTGTAGGTGGTTCCCCTGTTTGTGGCTGCCGCGCTAGAGCGGCTTACGAGGGAGGTGAAGACCAGCGAGCTGAGGACCATGTGTCTGCAGGTGGCCATCGCTGCCCTGTACTACAGCCCCCCTCTGCTCCTCAACACCCTGGAGAACCTGCGCTTTCCCAACAACACGGAACCCATCACCAACCACTTCATCTCCCAGTGGCTCAAAGATGTCGACTGCTTCCTGGGGTGAGTGTCCTCAGAACACTCGGATTAGGATTCGTGCCGTATTTTTATTTCATTTTCCTAGATGGGACAGGCGCACATTTTCACACTGCCTAAACCTTGGGGGTTGTCAGCTCTGCAGCCAAGCACTGCCTCCTAAAGTTAAAGCTGACTCTGGGATTTTGTTTCACCCATCAGGCTCCATGACAGGAAGATGTGCGTGCTGGGCCTGTGTGCGATGATCGACCTGGAGCAAAGACCCCAGGCTATCAACCAGGTGGCCGGCCAGCTGCTCCCAGCAGCCATCCTGCTCTTCAACGGCCTCAAGAGAGCCTACGCCTGTCGAGCCGAACATGAGAACGAGGACGAAGATGACGACGAAGATGGCGAGGACGAGGAGGAGAACGGTAAAGGCAGCCTGATCTCATGTCAGCGTGAGCTTGCTCTTCGAGTCCGAGAAAAAATGTATTGTTAGATCGCTAAGGACCTTCTAACGAAGCAGACCTTAATCTCTCCACCAAGGACAGTTGAGCTCAGATCCGTTGGCTGATCAGCATCGCTCTCTCCGTTTCCCTGCAGCTGAGCTCGGCAGCGACGAGGACGACATCGACGAGGAGGGGCAGGAGTACCTGGAGATGCTGGCCAAGCATGCGGGCGAGGACGGGGACGACGAGGACTGGGAGGAGGATGACGCTGAGGAGACGGCGCTGGAGGGCTACACTACGGCCGTGGACGACGAAGACAACTTGGTGGACGAGTACCAGATCTTCAAAGCCATACTACAAAGTAAGGACCAACGCTCTCTTATCACTCAAGCTTTTAATGTGATTCTCATAGACAAAGGTTTACGTTAAATACTTTATGAAGCATGTTCCAAGACTGTTACAGTTCAGCAGTCTAAATTTGGTGGTTCAGCTGAGGATGTACTGGAAATCGACTTAAAATGTGGTTTGAGTAAACTGCTTCTGTTGGGATGTGTAAAAGACTCTCTTTTTTTTTTCCTCCACAGATATTCAGACCCGTGACCCAGCGTGGTACCAGGCACTCACACAAGCACTTGATGAGGAACAAGGCAAACAGCTTCATGACATTGGCACACTCGCAGACCAGAGACGGGCAGCACATGGTAAGTCGGCGAACAACTAGCCGGCCTTTTCTGGAACGACAAGAATCTCACAAGCACAAGACAATTGGATCACTGTGCGTCTTTCTACTTTCCTTTGTTGTGTTGGATCTGGTCCTTACTGTTTTGATCTCATTCCAGAATCCAAGATGATTGAGAAGCATGGCGGATACAAGTTCACGGTTCCAGTGGTGCCATCTAATTTCAACTTTGGAGGCAATGCTCCAGGAATGAATTGAATCCTCCCCCTTTCTCCCTTTTATTACTCTGTGACTGATTGTAGTGAAGTGAAAAAAAAGCTTGTGTTGTTCCCTTAAGTAGTGGTTCCAGAACTGGTTCTTCTCACTCACTCTTCAATCTGACTATCAAATTGGAAATAGCTCCAGAAGATGTGGGGAATGCAACCAAATGCAACCAATGGCTGGGAAAACAAACCAAGAACTTGAGCACGACGCAAGAGAAAAAGGAAGCTCTGAAAAACGTTGTCTTGTGGAATCCAAAGCGGGGGGGATGCCCTGACGGCAACTCTTTTTTCCCACTTAACACATAATGGGGGCTTAACAATTTGAAATTGATAATGGGACTAAATGTTTCATCATTTTCACTGTTTTGGCCAAAAGGCTGTTATAAGATTATACCTCTGGCAGTAGTGTCGTCTACGTTATTTTCTGCATTAACAAATTCTCATGTTTGTTATGTATATACAAGCCAAGGTTCTTGATTTTTAAGTAGCCTTGCAAAACAACCAGAGGCATTTGTAAGGTGTCAACAAGTGTATTCATATGTAGCATATTGGATACTTCATAGCACTATGTGATGCCTGATCTCTGTAAATTAATGACTAGCACTTTCATATTGTTCAGGTCTCCTAGCCTTCTGTATCAGACTGCAAATTTTTTAAATCAATTAAGTCTATTTAAAACACAAACAGCTGTAACTTTGTTACTTTGCAAGACTTCTCCTGTAAGGGTTGATTGTCACGTGTATTTGGTTACGGCGGGAAATGGGTGGCATCATTCTGCTGCTAAAACGGAAACATTCTAGATTCCTGAAAAAAGAGAATGCCCTTGGTGTTCAGTTTGGATACAGGACATGTTTGTGAGCACTGAAAGTCAATTGGATTATACTTCATTGAAGCATGTACAATTGGACTTGATCGTGGAAGTCTCAAGCATTTGGTTGGTGTATGGATGAACCATCTATATATACAACATATTAAAGAAAACTTAAGTTGGAATGTATGCAATCGAGTGTTTACTTAATTTCTTATGGGATACAAATACCATTGATTTGTAATTCTTGCACGATTCCGAATTCTGCTTTCTTAATGAGGGTAAAAATGCATTTGTGCTGCGACGTAACGTTTCCCGTGCACACATGAGGTCTATCATTGTACTACAAATATTCTGAAGTTCCATTGTTGCACTGCATTACCCATACCACACCGCTTTCAACGTTGAAGCATATTACACTTTTTCAAAATGGCAGCCTAGTTTTCCAACGTCACTTATACGAACTTAACAAATCGAAACCGGCCGTTTCGTTGAAAGATAACGACGATAAATAACTGTCATCGGAATTTATTTGTTGAGTCGGTTCATGGAATATGAACTATTAAATATTTATCCGTAAAGACCCAGGACGCTGTCGGAGACGTCTGGCGTAATTTAAATGGGAACATGAACCGATAGCCTGATAATAATTGTGAGCCAATAGGATTGCATAATATAATACGCGAACGAAATGGTAGCCAATCCTAAAGGTTAGACCGGGTCAAGCGTTGTTTTTCATTTGCCGAGACACAGGCCGTTTTCTTTCTCCAATAGAAGAAGGAAGTGTTTGAAATTTCGGAGGTTCGTACCGGTTTTTGTTTACCATGTGTGCCTTTATTCTACAGCCTTTCCCAGTGTGAATCTGGGAAGATCCAGGCGATCTTTTTTTTTTACAGCAGTTATTTGATTACGTAATGAACACACATTCCCACATTGTTTTTGACTGTTAAGTGAAGCCTGCCGAGTTGCCCTGCCTAGCTAGCTAGCTATCTTAAATAGCTAACAAGAACGTGCATACTTCACTGCATTTAGTGATAAACTCCAATGACGCACACTGCTTGTATGATGATGTGTACTACTATTTGACACAAAATGCAGTGGTAATGCGCAACTGGACGTCTTTCAGTTTTATGTATATTACACATGCATTATTACTGTCCCAATCACGTTAATAGTCACATTCTAGTGACAACAGTGCTCTAGCGGTTTCACATCGTTATACAATAATAAAGTGTCTGCACACAAGGGCCAGATTCCTACCAAGCTAGCTAAGTTAAGCGATGCCTGCCCTAACTTGTGTTGTCTGTCTATGAAGAGCTACCATGCTATTGGCTCAAGTTGACCGGGACTCCCAGGGAACTGGACAGTTCCAGAATGCAGGTGGAGGCGGTCAACATATCACATTTTGTCTGGCAGCGCCTGTGTCGGTTCCAGGTTTGTTATCAATAAGTACAAAATAGATTATAAAGGCAAGCACTGTATATATTCTGTAATGTTTAAACGTTTTCGCCACTTTTGTGCTACAGTTGGCGGTCAAACAACGATAGGGAACATGAACACAGTGAGTTTGCAGCCAGTGACCTTTGCTGATGGATCCACAGCTTTCATCCAGCAAGCCCCAGCAGGTAATATCACAGTCTACAAGTGTTTAATACGAAGATATGGTAGAAGTGTTTGACTGAACCATTTTGGACTGGAAAACGTGGCTAAATTAACACTAATGAACATGAGTCGCTTATGATATATTGCAATCAAAATCAAGCTATAGCCTGGGAAACATTCTTGTAGGTGCCCTAATTAGTGTTAAATCCCTTTATTATGTCTTCTGTTGCAGAGACCTACAGCCAGAATACGCTGCAGGCTCTCCGGTTGGCCAATGGCACCACAGCCTATGTTCAGGACCCTGTTCAAATGCCCCAGTCCAATACCATTGTGGCCACCCAGGGAGATGGCACTTTGTCGGACTTCAGTGATGGCGCCATTGACCCAGAGACCTTAAGCGTGCTGGAACAGTACGCTTCCAAGGTAGCGTCTCACGCGTCCTTTACCCTGAAGATGTTAATCTGTCACCTCTAACAGACTCTTAAATGTGCTCTCAAGATGGAATTGTTACCTAGTACAAGATGCATCCTCTGTTCGTTTCTCACTTTTAGGTAGACGCTGATAAGCCTGCCACTAACTCAGGTGTGGTAGAAACCAAACCAGATGAAGCTGTGCCCATACAGGTACTGTATTCCCTTAGATCATGTAATACATTTCAGATTTATTGTTGCAACAGTGTATCTTACCGCCAGATATCCCCCTGACAGATTAAGGTTCAGAATCACAGGGAGGGGTGCTCATCTAGAAAAATCGTCAACTGTGATTATGCAGGCTGTGGGAAAAGTAATCCTACAGCATACCACCTGAAGGTAAAAGGCACACGCTCTGTCTTTACATGATAGAAATGTAGAGTAATGGAGTATAGTAATCCATCTATCTTTGTCTTGCTCTTGTAATGCTTCTACAGGCACATGAAAGGTGGCACACCGATGGCAAGTACTATATGTGTAACGTCAGCGGCTGTGAGAAGAAGTATGGCACAAGTAAATATTCTTATTTATTCGAGATTTAAAACGATTTCCCCATTTCGGAAATTTAATTTGAATCTAATATAAATGTCTGTCACAAGGAGAAGGATTAAAAAGCCACCTTAAGGTTCACACAGGGGAAAGGCCTTACCACTGCCCAGAACCGACATGTCGAAAATCCTTCATGACATCAGGAGCAATCACAGCGCATGTCAGGACCCACACAGGTACACTCAACGGATTTGAGATCCCTGACATACTGTGTCTATAGTGGTCATTTTGATTAACCTTTATAATCCCCCCCTCCCCATTCAGCAGTAACGACTTTTCAATTCATTTCTGTTTTGTTTGTGATATTTATCCGGCTTGCAGGAGAAAGGCGGTTTGTGTGTCCATTCGAGGGGTGCGGGAGAGCTTTCATCTCCCCAGACGTCAGGAAAGTGCACATTCGCAAACACACTGGAGAGAGGCCGTACCGCTGCCAAGAGCCAGGCTGTGAACGCACCTTCATTAGTAACAACAACTACAGGAACCACGTCAGAATCCACACAGGTACATTCAGAACCTCCCTCCCAAACTCATACGCACGCAAGTTGTACCATTGTATAGTGTGTGTGTATAGTGTGATTGATGGACGATCTTTGCTTATAGGAGAAAAGCCGTATCTGTGTACAGTCCCAGGTTGTGAGAAGCGATTTACAGAATACTCAAGCCTTTACAAACACCAGACGGTCCACATACCGTTCAACCCATACAGCTGCAGCCACTGTGGGAAGTCCTACAGGAAGATATCCTCCCTGGCCAATCACAAGCGCACTGCACACAAAGACACAGAACTCATGGAGGAGGAGCAGGAGGCCTAGTTTGAGTGTCCTGCAGGTGAGTCATGAGTCCTGAAAACATACAAAAAAAGACTTGTGAACCTCCCGAGTTGTAAAAGGTGCTGACGTATCACTTGTGTATGGCCTTTAAAGCATGACACATTATTGACTCAAGGTTTAATTGTGGACTACTTTTCTTGCCTCTCCTTATAAGGACTGAAACCAGGGATAGCCTGTTGGCCCAGTGACTTAAAGATTGTTAAGTTTGTTGTTTGGTGGGGGGGATACATAAGTATGACAGTTGAAGAGGAGGAGGAGCCTTCTGCAGAACTGCAGAACAGATGACTGAAACAGAGCAGAGCAGCATTAGTCAGCAGCACTTTGTTTTCCTTCCGTGCTAGAAGTCAACAGGTTTGCTCGCAACCTCTCTTCCTCCACAGCCCCATTTATCCCTCTGCATCTGCCACAAAAAAAACAAACATAGAATACTTCTGACTGCACTGACATGAAAGCAGATGGTGAATGTTTAACTCCCATAGCTAGGGGTTACTGCTTGAGCCACCTCAAACGGTACTCAAATCACTGTCCAGGTGGGTGGGTGGGGTCACTCTGCCACAGAATACAACATATTACACCATAACTGAAAGAGGGTACACAAGAGAGCTGCCTTGCTGCTAAGCTGCGGTTCATATTACAGTTTAGTTGTGTGCCTTGAGCAAGAGGTACAAGAGAGAGAGAGGGAGAGAGAGAGCGCGTTTGAATGTCCCTTTGTACCCTGACTTGGTCACTGTTGAGTGAAACTGGGTCAGTCGTTATTTCTTTAGCTATTCCATGCAGTCATATGCTGTTATTCTAAATCATTGTTTAGATTGGTTGTACAGTGACCAAGGGTGGCTTGTTTGAAGAACTTGTTGGTAGTTGAACTGGAAAATCAGTTTCACAATGTGGTTTTGTCTAAAGTAATCTCATCATCTCTATTACAATGTTAATGAAGTAAGCTTCAAGATTGCTATCATTCTAAACCTGATTTTTCCATTGTTGCTGGCCATCACTAATGGTAGGAACCCTGGTTTTGATTGATTTAAGTGAAACTTAAGAATGTTTTTAGGATGTAGAAATTCTTAATGTTAACTTCAATGTTTCGTTGACTGATAATCCTTTTCACAATTTTCTTAGCTCGGTGAACAACCCACTCCAGAAGAAGCCATCAGAATAGCATGCAGCATACCTCAAGGAGAAACTCTGGGATTAGAAGATTCATTTGGAGATTTGAGATTCAAAAAGCTAATAGCAAACTACCTCTTTCATTGTATATTACTTGTACAAATTTTTATATAATATATTTTATATGGAATATTTGACTGAACTGGATAGGCAGAAACACTGGCTACTGATTCGACAGTTATCTGCTTTTATATTCATGCTTATGCATTCAGTTCTGTACAGAGTTACTTAAATATCTGCATGCAAACTTTTGAAGGTCTGGAAAGATGATTCGGGAAAGTTAGAGTTGTTGCCTGAATTTTAACGGGGTTTCTTTTTTATTTTGATCTAGAAGTGCACTATACTTTGTGTGTATAAATTAACCTATATATTGGTTTTGCTGTTTTGTACAAATAATTTAATTAATAAATAAAAGGATTTACTCTTGTGAAGAATGCAAATGTGCACCTTTTTGGGAGGCAATGTGTTTCTCGGAAGGAGCAATTACTTTTGGTCACATCATTACTCGTAAAGGGTAATTAATGATATGTTCAGATCAATAGGCTACTTCAATAGGCTACTACGGCACTGATGTTCAGATCAGAAGGCGTCTCTTGGCGAGTTCTTTCTTCACAAACAATTAGTATAAAGGAGGGTAGTATTCAAACAAAAAAAGAACAAAATAGTTCAGGGCTAAGATCAAAGTTAGACATTAAAAAAGTATATAAAACGGTTTTACTAACTTGCTCAGTGCAGTGATTGGTTAGAAGCGTAGTGACGTAGAGGTTTTCTACAAAGTGTAAAGAACGTCCCCTTTTCAAACAGGACCCGATCCATCCCATTGGTCGAAGACGGGATTAATTTGGCCAACGGTCGCGGGAAGCGAAACAGTGGGTTGAACAAGAGTTTCTTGACAACAGTTTATTTGTAAACAAATGTTATATCGGACAATTTGAGAATTAATCTAATACACTTCGACAATTGAAACGCATTCGTTGACTGGATTAAGTGAGCACGTTTCTTACTAACGAAGTAGTAAATGGCTTGCTGAGAGCACAGCAACGTGGGCTGTCTGGATACTGGGAAACGCACGGGACACAACAAGCGTGATATATTAGCAACTAAGCTACATTGCTAGCTTGCCTGTCTGAAGAATTTTGTTTTGGAAGCATCGGGATTGTGAGCAGAATCTTTCCAATTTGTGAAAGTTGTGCAATGGGCACAATAGGGAAGTCGCGATACTAGAATATCAAACTAACTTTTTGACTGGCAATAAACTTTAAGGACGCGTGGTTTGCTAGCTAGCAAACTCACTGGAGCATGAGTTTAAATTGCCGATTGTTAGTCAGCACGTCACCGAAGATGGGACCTATTCGGCAGAGACTGGAATTTTCTCAGAGTGACGGAGAGGATGAAGCAAATAGCATTGAAACGGAGACTGGCCTGAATGAATTAGATTCTCCTGTGCAATCGCATGGGCAAAATGCGAAAGCAAACCAGGACGTTCGCAACAGCACTCTTCTACCTGCAACGGAGGAAGATGCAGCGCTGTGGGACGAGGAAGGCTTCAGTTTTCTGTCTCCTCTGAAGTCTCCAGGGAGTTACATGATGAAAGGATCGCCTTCTCCAAGGAAAGGACTGCGTGCATATTACAACAGCTCGCCGCCTGAGTTGTCTTACAGTAGGGACAACGATTCCAGCCCCAGATCACCGTTGCCAGATTGTCCTGACACGCCGCCCCATAAAACCTTCAGAAAACTCAGGCTGTTCGATGTGCCTCACACACCCAAGGTTGGTTTAACACAATTCCATTAAAAACGACAAGTAACATTCCGTTTCATCAACAGCAGTATATTTCTTTAACATGCGATTTAACGACGATTGCTTATCCTCTGTATTGAATAACCCATTCCCAAAGTAATCCAATCATGTAAATGACATCGGTTACTTAAGTCATGTGTTTTTATTTCAGAGTCTGCTGTCAAGAGCCAGAGCTGTGGCGTCCGTGTCTACAGTCCACAGAGTTAATGTCTTCAGCAATGTGGACTCGTCTGGGAAACCACACACAGACAGCAGACTCAGACGTACACCCATGATCAACATAAACCCATTTACTCCTGACTCACTGCTCATCCAGACGGAAACACTCCAGAGGAAGACCCGCAAGAGATCCCATTGGAATGAGTAAGTAACCCTGTCTGGCTGTGGAACAACTAGGAGGGATCTTGTGAGTTTTGTTGAGGCAATTGACTCACTAAACTGGAGATTTTCTACTGTGTCATGCTGTCTGTTTGAAAGAACATGAATGCCGGCTTACAGCCAGAGGCTGTCTCGGTGAATTAGGCCATAGGCTAATGTAACCTGTAACACTTACTCCTGTTTAACTTTGTCTGAACTTTTGTACCAACAAACTAACTTAACTTATATCATTGTTGCGTATGACTAAATGGTCAATTATACATTTTTGTTTGGATGAGGGGGATCTCATTCTAACTGCACCATTGACAATGCTGCAGTTGGCTTAAATACCTGCTCATGAGATTCGTTAAATCAGTTGGCTGTTGCTTGACTAGAAGTTGGCAGCCAGCCGAAGCCTCGTGGCCACACGCTCCCCATGTGCTCTTCTCCTTTTGCCCTCTAGTGTTTGTCATGTGACATGACGCCCATCCTCTTTTTGTCTCCTCAGCTCCTGTGGCGAGGACATGGAAGTAAGCGATGCTGAATTTGAGGAGGACATCATTCCCCCATCAAAGGTACATTTTTGGAGCACAATCCGGATTGTTCTGTTGCATTTGCAAAGAACTGCTTTGCGCTTTAAGAATGGTTTCATCTTGTAACGGCTTTAAACCTTGTTGTTCCAGAGAATGACTCTCCTACACAGCAACATGATGTCTAGATACACCACAGAGTTTCATGAGCTGGAGAAGATCGGATCGGGGGAGTTTGGCTCTGTTTTCAAGTGTGTGAAGAGACTGGATGGATGCATCTACGCCATCAAATGCTCCAAGAAGCCCCTCGCTGGATCAGTTGACGAGTAAGAGGATTTTTAAAGTGGATGTCAGTTCTAAAATGTGTGTGGGGATTTTTTTTTCAATTAAAATGATGTGATTATTTGTGTGTATCAGGCAGAATGCCCTTCGAGAGGTGTACGCCCACGCTGTCTTGGGGCAGCACCCACATGTGGTCCGGTACTACTCTGCCTGGTCCGAGGATGACCGCATGTTGATCCAGAACGAGTACTGCAACGGGGGAACGCTCGCCGATGAGGTCACGGAAAACTACAGAACTATGCGCTTCTTCTCTGAGCTAAACCTGAAGGACCTGCTTCTGCAGGTGGCCCGGGGGCTCAAGTACATTCACTCCACCTCTCTGGTCCACATGGACATCAAGCCCAGTAAGTCACTCCTGTTTCCATTGCTTTCCTTGTGTGGTGCATATTGGGTTGCATACAATATATGACTGTTGGAATCAACGATTGGATCCTTTTGTAGGGGGGAAACATGTTTTATATGACTGTGAATCCTCCAGGCAACATCTTCCTGTCCCGGAGGATCGTGGTCTCCGTAGATGAATTTGATGATGATGAAGGAACAAATACGAATGTCGTGTACAAAATAGGTCAGTCTCTTGCGCAACATTCCATTGCGATGCCTTTTCAAATCTGTAAACACACTGTTTTTATATCTGACTCCGGGCGCTGACTCCAAAGCTGTTTGTGCTTGATAACTAGGGGATCTTGGACATGTGACCAGAGTAGACAACCCCCATGTTGAAGAGGGAGACAGCAGGTATCTGGCCAACGAAGTCTTGCAGGAGGTAAATAAAAACACTTCCTCTCTTGGTCATTCTACACTGACTAAGGATAGTACAAATCGTATTCTATTTTTGTTGTTGTAGCAAGTAAGATAGCAACTGAATCAACCTGTTTTTCCAGGACTACAGGAACCTCACAAAGGCAGATATTTTTGCCCTGGCACTGACTGTAATCAGTGCCTCAGGAGCGGAATCCCTTCCAAGCAATGGGGAGAGGTGGCATGACATCAGACAAGGAAAACTGCCACATATTCCACAAGTGCTCTCGCACGAGTTCATAAGTTTACTGAAGGTAAGAAATCCCAAAAATACTAGTGGTCAGTTGCCATCGGCATGCAAGACAGTGAAGGATGTGATCTTGGAGTTTTGAAAGGCAGGATGTTTTAACGCTGTCTTACGGTCTACAGTTGATGATCCACCCTGACCCTGAGCGGAGGCCGTCAGCCTCGGCCCTCACCAAGCACCCGGTCCTCCTCACCGCCTCGCGCATGAGTGCCGATCAGCTGCGGGTCGAACTCAACGCCGAGAAGTTCAAAAATGCACTACTGCAAAAGTACGTACGGATTTACTACTCTGCTGTGTTTACCTTTCAATCAGATGCACCTGGACCATCATAAGGAAAGACTTCCCATGGTCTGACCTCCAGCCGCGGAGCGTTCACTTGACTTGCGCGTTCCCCGGTCGTTAATGTTGTGCTTGTTTTGGTGCAGGGAGCTGAAGAAGGCCCAGCTGGCCAAGCTGGCAGCTGAGGAGAAGATGATGCACACAGACAGGATCCTGACCCGCTCCACCATGCAGACCAACAGGAGCTCCAGGCTCATAGGCAAGAAGATGAACCGCTCTGTTAGCCTGACCATCTACTGACAGGGGCCTCTGACCCGGAGCTCAGCCCCAGCTCCTGGAACCGGCTGTGGAAGACTTGGATGACCTGGAAGAAGGGACAGGCAAACCTGACTGAATGTGTGCACACACATACACTTACCGTGGATGATGGTTCATTCATGGTAGATGGGTACTTTTGGAGGATCGTAAATTCAGTGGACCAAATGCACGTCACTCGTAAAGTGTGGAGCACTTGGAATATGCTGTTGAATAATGTAGGGGTGGGTGGGGGGGTTTAGTTGATTCTTCCAGTTGGAATGTGAGGGGTTGGGATTGTGTGATGTTGCACCTTACAGCCTGTGATATGTACCTGAAGACAGGTAACGAAACTGGACCATTGCACTTTGAATCGAATGGGTGAACTTGCCTTTTAAAAACCTGCTGCTATGTATGTGGTTTGTCCTTTGAGTGTAATGAAGTTCAGCGAGTTTATATATCATACATATTTCGAAGTGTCCGTTTTTCTTACACAATTCTGGTCTAGTTCGTCATCATTTGGGTCTATTACACTTTTCATTATGTACAGAGTCGTGTACACTTGGTTCTTTTCATGCGTTACTCATTAGTTATTCATGATGAGCTGATCATTCCTAAAAGAAGCGAATGATACAGGTCAATCATGGAATGTTTATATCTGTCTGATTCTTAATTTGTTTTTTTGATGGATGATATATGCTGGATGGAGAAATTGAATGCCTGTTGGAAGTCAGTATTTTAAACTGTTTAAATCCTTAACTTCATATGTAGCATTCATCTAGCCGTTTTAGTTTACTGTGAAAACATCAGTACAATGATGCATATTATACATGTGGATATTCTGACGTTTGGTTTCGTGTTACCGGTTCCTCTTCAATAAAATCGCTTTTTCACTTGAATCCTTTAGTTGTGATAATTCAACTTTTTACGCCAAGTACTAACGTGAGTAAATCACGAATTTTGCTCCTTTTTTTAAGGGTATAATTGCCGGATCTTGGCAGACGTATTTTTTCACAGAGGTTTATAAATGTCGCAACGTGCGTGTCTCTTTCCGAAGAGACTACGGTGACACCATGGTCACGTGACAGTCTGTATCTAATTGTAAGTGAACTGTCTGAAGTTGGCCCCGCACAGAGGCGATAGCTCCGACGCTGACATGGGATCGAGGGACGAACTTTTGAAGCCAATATGGCACGCGTTCACGGCTCTAGATGTGGATCAGAGTGGAAAGGTTTCCAAATCTCAGTTGAAGGTATGTCGATGAGTTCCAACGGAGCAAATGAGACTAATTGTGTAGATACATTTGTGAAATGTAGAGATTTACAGAAGTACATGACATGCAGCGAGCAGAAATAAATATCCCTGGTTCGTATACAATCACTCTATTCAGTTACAACCGCTTTTTATTCAAAAACAAAAATATTGAGAAATGGCTTCGTAGCAGACGCAGTTGTGAATAGGGAACTAGATTTCCTAGCATAGACAATACCTTTTCGTGGTGTTCCGTGGTTATCTCAACATGTTAATAGCATGTTGTGTATCATGGCATTGTTTAGACAAGTTTCATCTCGTTATGGGGAAGTTAGTGAAATTCGTGTCACTGGAGTCAGCACTAGACAGCAGAATGTGCTGACAACAGACCTGAAAACTCAACTATTTCTTTCAGTCACCTGCTTACTCATGCAATCACAATAGTAAAGCCAGTCACAGGTTTTAGGCTAGTTAAATAACATAAGTTCGTCTCAAAATCTCACCCAGTAAAGCGTTTTTTTTTTTTTTATTCACAGTCGATGTCTTTTGGTTACGTGTTATTGTTGCTTATGTTGGGCATGTAACTAAAACGAAATGAAAAGGAAGTAGAAATTTTCTAGCTGTGAGAAGGTCTCTGGAAAGGGAGGGCAGGGCTTGTTTTCCTGTTTGGGCCTGGGTCTAGGCGGTTAGTGCCAGGGCCTGATAAAGACGCAGTCTGCCGCCAGACTGCCTGTGGAGGGTTCCTACTCAACACTGCTGACGACAAACCCAAAGTGAGCACTCATGATGCCTAGACAGTGAAAACAATCCATCCTCGCTCCTACGTTTTGTTCGTTCACTGGCCAAATGTCCACATGGGTGTTTTTGTCAAGATTTGAAACATATTTTGAGAACAAACTACTTTTGAAAGATGGAAGAGATGTCTATCATAAACATATGTCAATGACAAGAACAGACAAGGTGACACTTGAGCAGTGCTGGAAATGATGAAAGCACATGCTGCCATATGCACCGTCAGTGTGGATTAAGTGGTGGAGGTTTTCTGGTGCCTAATGATATTCCACAATGTTTCAACTGTATACTTGCTTGAGCCAATACTAACACACACTTTCTATCAGCATGTGGCTTTGGTGTACCACAGGGGCATTTTTTTTATAATTGCCGATCATATTCTATAAAAAGCATGATTCCTACTGTACTCATAACATAGGAGCTTCTCTACTGATTTCTGCATGGACCTGTGTGTGGCAGGTGCTGTCCCACAACCTATGTACCGTGATGAACATCGCCCACGACCCTGTGGCCCTGGAAAGTCACTTTAAGGATGATGACGAGGGACCTGTGTCCAACCAAGGCTACATGCCCTACCTCAGCAGGTTTATACTGGACAAGGTGAGCTCACAGGGTTTCCTCAGCTGCCTTCTAAACCTCCATTCACTTATTGTTATTGTTTTCAGTAGAGCTTTGCTGGATCACCTGCTATTAGCATGGAAGAATAAAATTCCCCCCAGCCCCTTCCAAAAAAAGGGTTAACAAATGTGTGACGAAAAGACCTGTTGTCATTCTGACATGTTTAGCTTGTGTCAGCTCCTCCTGTATCTTTTGTGGATGTTCCTGCAAGTTGCAGGACATGATGATGACTGTATCAGCACATTGGAGCTTTGGTTTGGTTGTGGTTTTGGTC
Organism: Plecoglossus altivelis; assembly: GCA_036571765.1. NCBI lineage: Eukaryota > Metazoa > Chordata > Actinopteri > Osmeriformes > Plecoglossidae > Plecoglossus > Plecoglossus altivelis. The sequence goes on from BROE01000013.1 coordinate 16,128,537, forward strand.
TCAAGGACAACGCCACAGTCCGCTGACCAAAATCGGCCAACAAAATGCCACTTCCAAGTCCTCATGCTCATCTTTAGAAACATTTGTCAACGTTTGTCATGTACTGCTGAGATGGTTCATACCACTAAAGAAAACAGACAAGTGCGGTGGCAGAGATTGTGTCTAAATCCATTTTTTTTCTCCCCCACAACAATCTCGCCTTCAATGGGATTATTGTCCTGGGCTCACTAATTGGCAGAGTGTCCGCTGCAACCCACATCTGTTGGCTTACAGTGAGGCCTGCCAACAGTCTCCATGGCAATATAACCAACGCTGATGTCAATTAGTAAACTGCTTGAGTTCAGCACTATTTGTACTTGGAGGCTATTTCCTTGCCTTTCTCTCTCGGAATCTGACTTGAATTGAAATGAAGAGCCAAAGAACATTGTTTGTACTTCACATCCTGTGGGCTAAGGCATGTGAAAGCACCAGAATGTTAACCTCCCACTTAATACTTGTAAACGCGGTACCCTCCCTGATACGGAAGGGTTTTATTTTCCAAGCTGATCCAGTCGGAGGTATTTTGAGTGTGGCCTGAAAATAACTGCAATCGTTTCTACTGGCCCCGTAGGTCCAGAACAACTTTGACTTGCAGGAGTTCAACAAGATGTGCTGGACTCTGTGTTTCAAGAAGAACATCACCAGCAACCACCTCCTCATCTCCAACGACGACGCCTACAAGGTCTGGTGCATCTTCAACTTCCTGTCAGAGGACCGCTACCCCCTGTTCATCGTCATTGAAGAAGTGAGACACCAGCACAGCTTCCTCTTAGTGGACACAAACATGCCATCAAAACATCCTACCTTGTTTTGGGAAATACACAAATGGATCAACAGAGCAGGGAAACTGGGCACAGACGGTCCCCATTGACAAGTACATGATGTATTTGATCATATTCTCTGCTAATTGCTGACCTGACCACCCCCCCCCCTCCTCTCAGATCGAATACCTCCTGCGAAAGCTGACCGAGGCCATGGGAGGAGGTTGGAACGAGGAAACGTTCGAGGAATACAAGCTGGGCCTGACCAAGAAGAGCAGCTGCTTGAACGTGTGGGAGCTGATTGAGCTGGTGGGGATGGGGTACTTCAGCAAGGGCATGAACAGCCAGACCCGTGCCATGGCTATCTCCGAGGTCTTCCAGGAGCTCATACTGGACGTGCTCAAACAGGTTAGCCTGGCTAGACGGCCCTCTATCACTGCTCATACCTTTGCTAGAGATCAAGACCCGTGTTTGGCAGTCTATGTTGTGCTGACTGTTCTGTCCCCTCGTAGGGATACATGTTGAAGAAGGGCCATAAAAGGAAGAACTGGACCGAACGTTGGTTCGTTCTTCGACCCAGCAACATGTCTTACTATGTGAGCGAGGATATGGTTGACAAGAAGGGAGACATTGTGCTGGACCGCAACTGTTGTGTGGAGGTGAGGGTTTAGCTAAACCCCCGTCTGACTAGAACAATGGCGGCTTATCACTTGATAACGGGTGATTTCCATCCTGTAGTTCCACAGAGGAGGGCAAGAGAATACTGCATCCCACAATGCCACACAGCAGCTACTTCCTGTTAGCCCTAACTTACTATATCGCAATCCCCACTTGCTAATGGTGTGAGGACGGTTTGAATTTCGGCTAGACCCACCTTTTGTTCACTAGCTTCCGTTAGCATTGTTCACATGGTCCGCCTAAGGAAGTGTGTGTTAAGTGTGTGTGATGCCTGCGTCTCTCCGCAGTCTCTACCAGACAAGGAGGGGAAGAAATGCCTCTTTATAATCAAGTGCGCGAACAAAAGTTTTGAGATCAGCGCATCGGACAAGAAGAAGAAGCAGGAGTGGACCCAAGGTAGACAGCTCTCTCTCTCTTTCTCTCTCTCTCTCTCTCCCTCTGACTCCTGCCCCTAGTATCTCTGCTGTGGGGACAATAGAACGTTCAGACTCACAGTATTCAAATGTCTTCTTACACACTCCTGACTTCTTATCAGTATATTAGAAGTACTAAAACAGATCAATGTAACCTTTGATCAGAGCTGTATCTTCTGTCTGATTCCCTTGCCTCCCCTTCCTTCAACTGTTTCCATCCCCTCCACCCCCTCCCCTCCCTTCCCAGCCATCCAGACGTGTGTCCAGCTGCTGAGGCTGGGGCTGCCCGCCCCCCACCGCGAGGCCCGCCTCCGACGCAGGGAGCTCCGGCAGAAGCAGCAGGCGGAGCAGGAGGAGCT
>BROE01000013.1:16130791-16176238 GCA_036571765.1 Plecoglossus altivelis
CCCCCCCCCCCCCCCTCCCCCTTCCTGTTTGTTCAGCCCACTGATCCCCTGACCTTTTGCTCCAGTCAGTGTCGGCTTTGCCAGTTGTAAATGTGGATGCAGTCATTTGTCAGCTTTCCTGTGTTGCAAACTGCTCAAGAATGTTGATTGTATGACGTAAAGTGCGTAAGAGACGTGTTTGTGTGTGGCTGGTGTCCCCAGTGCCCTAGCCTGTTTATCCAGATACTTATTTTAGTATCCTAGCTAATGTTTTTTGGTTTCATACCAGTTTGATTTTATTAAGGATGGCAGCATTGAAGTTGGCTACTCTACCATTCTCTATTTGATAGGGAATTGTAAGAAATAGTCTTGCCCTGTAATGATGATTAACCTACAAGTTGAATCCCTTATTTGTATTGCCCTCAGGCATCTCTCGCCGTCCTGTAATGTGTAACATCATTCAGACAACATGGGCGGCTTAGTCTCTCGTAGAGACTGGGATCTGGGCCAGTGCCCTAGAGAGGTGTGGCAGTGTGATCAGTTACGACAATAGTGTTTGTGTGCAGGGAAGTTCACCCTTCTCTCTGCTTTCTGTTAGAATGAACAGAATGGAAGGTCAGTGCTTACCCTGAACCCACCCACAGTCCTTTCCTGGCTTGTGGGGGGGAAAAAATTCTTCCCTCTCTTCCTTTTCTCTGACGGACCTCACCCAAAAAAAGGGTTGTAAGGAGTTATGGGGTCTGTCATGTTTGGATTATCCCCTGTACAAGACTAAGATTTAATTCCCCTTTTTTTTTTTTTTTTTTAACAAATGATACAGTGTTCATAATGTGGAACTGGCCTTGTAATTATTGTAGTTTTGCCTCCGGTGTTGAGCGTGACAATTTGACACAACGATGGAAGTATGATGTAAAGTTCGACTCTAAAAATTTAAGCGGGAAGCAGAAGTGGAAATGCCAAATGCAAATTTGCCATGCTAAGTAGCACCTGTGCTAGAGCTTCTCATCAGCTTCTCTCTAGTGTGAGTTTAAGCAAGGCTGTAAGAAATACCCATTTCCCCTTTCTCTCAACATCTGCCTGTCTGTCTTCATACGCGTGTGTGATTTGATAATACTGCCTAGCACAGGTTACCTGGAAAATCTATTTTGGTCCAGACATGATTCCGTAAAGAAATGATCACTTGGTATTTCAGAAACATTCAAACCTCTAAGTAAAGCTAAAGTCAATAGTCAAGCTTGATTCTTGTGGTGTTGTTGTTGAGCTGGTTGTATTGCAGGTCCCCATTCCAATGTCATAATAATTGTGTCTTAACAGTACTTCAAGGAAAATGATATCTACTGAGTCATTCTAGTTTGACTTATTTTAGGGTTTACAACTAACTCCTCCTTCCTTGCCTATGGTCATGAAAGGACAAGCGGTCGAAATTAGTTTCCTTCGCAGGGTGGCCGGGCGCTCCCTTGGAAGGGTGAAGAGCTCAGTCTCACGGGAGGAGCTCGGAGTAGAGCCGCTGCTTCTCCACGTCGAGAGGAGCCAGCTGAGGTGGCTCAGGCATCTGTTTCGGATGCCTCCTGGACGCTTCCCTCGGGAGGTATTCCGGGCATGTCCCACCTGGAGGCGGCCCCGGGGAAGACCCAGGACACGCTGGAGGGACTATGTCTCTCGGCTGACCTGGGAACACATGGGGATCCCTCCGTAAGAGCTGGAGGAGGAGTGTGTGGAGAAGGAGGTCTGGGCCTCCCTGCTCAGACTGCTGCCCTCGCGACCCAGCTCCAAATAAAGCAGAAGAAAAAGGATGGATGGAACTTCCTCCTAGTTATGATGTTGCATTCATTAATGTTTAATACAAAAAGCTGCTCACACAAGCCCAGGAACACGTTTCTTTTCCTGCTTCCTTGTTGGACCTAGTGAGGGTTCCCTCAGCAGGTAGCACTGCTGCCACCAACCTCCTCCTCTCCTGCCCTGACAGACACTGGAGGGAGAGGCATCCAGAGCCGCCATGGAGGAGCAGAGAAGGAAGGAGACCCAGGAGCAACTGCAGGACCGCTACCAAATGGACCTGGAGAGAGAGAAGATGGTAACATCTGCACCAAAAATAAGACTCGCTTTAAAATAAGACGGGGTTGAGTTGACTTCATCATTTCATTTGAGAACTTCCTGTTTGTCTAACCAGACATACAGGAACTGCTTGCTCAGAATAACAGTAGTCAACCGTAGGGTAACTTTAGGTTAACCTTGTAAGGACCTTGGTCTACCTTAGCTGCTAGTCTCAAGACTTTGACTCACTGCTGTTTGAGATGAGCAATACCAAATATTCTATTCTTATGACTGTGTGTGTGTGTGTGTGTCCACTCCCCCAGGTGCGTCAGCAGATGGAGGAGCAAATGGCCCAGAAGTCCAGTGAGTTGGAGCAGTACCTGCAGCGGGTCAAGGAGCTGGAGGCCATGTACCACCGTCTGGAGGAGGCGCTGGAGGACGAGAGGCAGGCCAGGCAGGACGAGGAGGCCATGCGCAAACTGCAGGCTAGGTCAGGCCCCTGACACACACACACACGCACACATACTCCCACTTGCACAGAGCACCATTGCACACTAGCATCCAAGCTGGACATGTATAATTATATATTCTTATCTTTGTGTATGTGTGTCACTCAGATTACTGGAGGAGGAGTCGGCGAAGCGGGCTGAGCTGGAGCAGATTCACCTGCAGCAGCAGCGGGCCATGTCCCAGACCCAGGCAGAGAAGCAGGAGCTGGAGAGCGAGCGTCTGGCCAAGGAGCAGGCCCTGCAGGCAGCCATGCTGCAGCTGGAGAGCCTGGAGAGGGAGAGGCAGGGCGCGCTGGCCCAGTACCAGGTCAGGGGAAACCCACTCCACCGTCAACCACAGCTGCCACCATGAGGAGCATGTGTCACTGGCTTCCGTTGTTGACATGCTTTAAGGGTTATTATTGTTAATTAAAAACTCATTCTTTAACATGTTTTCAAGGTTAGGGTTGAGTTTGTTTTCCTTAATGTGCTTGCATATTGTTTGTTTTTCTAACCTTTTTTTTCTTTTTGAAACATGTAAGGATGTAATGTTATTTTGTATTGCTATGCAGTTGTTCAATATAACAACAGCTCATTCTGGTCCTGCCTGAGCTCCACCCCAACAATGCAAAACTGACCCCAAACTGATTTCGCACCTACCAGCCAACTGCCAAGTTGCCAAGTTCTCCTTCTCGGAAAGTGTCAAAAGCATTTAACTTCTGTGCCTGTATTTTGGGCCACCTAGTGGTGAATACCGTGACCTGCAGATATCTCACCGCTGGGTCTGTCCTTCAGGAGGTGACTAAGAAACGAGAGCAGGCAGCTAGCACGACCAAGAGCTGGAAGGACAAGGTGATCAAGCATGAAGGACTGGTCCGCCTCATCCAGCCAGGTAGGAGCGGGAAGGGACAAGTCACTTCATGTTCAAATCTACCTGGTAACATTGTACTTCCCTGTTTGAGTTCTGTTTGTTGACCGTCCCCCTCTGACCTCTGCAGGGAGCAAGAGCCCACAGCTGATCACTAACTGGGGCCCGGCCTCCTTCACAGACACCGAGCTGGAACTGAGGAAGAAATCCTGGCAGGAGAAGAAGAACAACCAGGAACCACAGGAAGCAGAGCCGCATGCAGAGTAGCCCACGCCACTCGCACTTCGACCGTTTAGAATAGGCTTACGTGTTGGAGCGCCTTAATACTGTACTGACAATGTTGTTGTTGTGAATTAACACACAGAGCCACTGCTTTGACATTCCAGGTGTTCAATTTGACTATTCCCTGGTACAACTGCAAATGTTTTTAAAACAAGCTGCAAAATTGTTGGGGAATGTGCTGATATGTATTTTTAAACTGTTAACAATACTGCCATGCTTTTATACAAAATGTGTATTGCTTTGGAAAAATGTCAACACATTTATGCCATTTGTATCGGACTCTTTTGATTACCATTGTTATATCTACCGAGAGCATTGCTTAAGTGGGCATTTGTGGAAACATTCATGATTACATTGAAAAATCCTACGTCGGCGGTAACAATAAAACTGTTTGGATCTTACAGCAGTGTGTGACCACTAGGTGGCGTCGTAGGCACGGCTAACAAGAACCTCCACACGCTTTTCAGGGCTGAGCATCTACGTGGTGGAAACCTGCCACGAATGAGGGCCGAGTGTAGATAAGTGGATGAGAGTCAGACCTTCCATCTGAGTCCAGCCAGCTCTGGCCTCGCCTGTGTCCCTCCACCCTGCTGTGTGACCGTGAGCCAGAGCCACCGAGCTCCGCTGGTGACACCGGCAGTGAGGCATGTTGGAGCTCTCCTAAGGCTCCGTGTCCCCTCCTCCTCCCCGGGCAGGCAAGAGACGCTGGGGCGTCTGCCAGCTGCTGGAGCCAGGACGCAGCTGAGAGAAGCACCTCCAGATGTGGCCTATAGTCAGAGTGGCTGTTACCATTCCCCTTTACGCCCCTTATTCTGTCAGTTTTACTTGACCCCGATCTATACCAAGCAAAGTGGAGGCTTTAACAGCCTCGTTGGTAACGAGTCAGCCGGTTTCAAGATCTGAGCCCTGCGTGTGGCTCTGTGATCAGTGTCAAGACGATGACCATGGTGATGAATGCGTCAGACGCGCTCGATGGCGCTCAGACGTCGTTCGTGCTAAGTGGCTTTTGGAAGAACACGCTGTGCCAGACGTCCACCACTGAGAGATGCCTTCCCTTCAGTGACACGCTCATCAATAACCGTGAGCTCTTTCGTCTCATGTCTAAACGCGTTGCATATAACGATTGGTTGTAGTTTGTTGCCTCGTCTCTCGTCGACTGTCTCCTTTGAACGCATGAAGTCCTCGATCGAATCAGCGTTCGTGTTTTTGAGATAACTCTGAGGACACACTGCATGGCAGGATGTTAATGTAACCGTAAACCAAGGGGATGGATTCACCAAAAATGCTTGGCCTTAGAGGAGGTAAGACTGTGTAGTGCTTATGCACGCGAGAACCTGGACTCTTTATCATCCGCCCATGGTGTCACAACAAACCGATAGACTCGACAATAACATCACTGTATTCCTGGCATCTGGATGGATGAATGCTGTGTGTCTGTGTGTCTGACCTTATCTTCTCGCCGGCTCGAGTGTCTCATCTCTGGAGTCTGGCGCTAACAGTGGAGAACTATCTGACTCGATCATCAGAGGCTCGAGTCAAGCTGCGTGCTGGGATGACGGTCTCGTGATGACACAAGGCGGCAGGCAGAGCTCTGCTCGTCAGGGGAAACTATCTGAAATCCAAGAGTCATGCTATGGCAAGACCGCCAGTACGAAGCAAGCTGCCAACCTCGTCCCCGCACATGCACACATCCATCAGAGCTGTGCAGGGAGGCCGGAGACCTTCTGGTGCTGGCGTCTGGTGTCTGACAGGGCGAGCCTGCACACCAGTTCAGCCCAGCCCATGTTGTGTTCGACTGAAACTGAAGCGCCGGTTGACGCATGGATTTGGAATGTGGCGCATCGATAGATAGAAACTGCGTTTGAGGCCGTCTCCTTTTAAGGCCTCGCTTGTTTGCATGGTTGGCCATCATTCAAATGATATACCGCAAGGCATTGTCTTACACAATGATAGAATCTGAAATTTGATTGTTGGGTCCCTATTGGACTCAACATTTTCCATAAACTACCCCCCCCCCCCCTTTTCTAAACTCGTGATGACTGATCCAGCATTGCAGTATGATACAAAATGGAGAAACACCAACATACACATGCACGCGAAAATGAAAAATGTTCTCGGGAAAAACGTTGAGCACAGGATTTGAAGCATTTTGACCTGGTGTTTGATTGCTTCTAGATTTACTGTAGAGAGATTTAATGTTCACATTTCTCCTGTTAGAAGACTTAGAGGGTGTATGCTAGGCAATATATCTAAGGATCTGTGAAAAAATGGCACGTTTTTATTAGACATGATTCAAACTGTTTTCAGTACACAAAGCTGGGGGAATGGAAGGCTTTATCTCCATGGCTTAATTGCACAAGCCTCAACATTCCAAAAAGAGTCCAAAATATCTCCACTCATCCAACCCTGGTGCTGTGTGTCCGTGATACCAGCATCAGGCTCAATTGACGGATAGCCAACAGATTCTCGTCTAAACAGATTTGAAATGGGAACATTCTTCAGGATGGTCTGCGAGTAGATAAATCTCTGGCAGATGCTGGGGGTTCTGGTCGAGATGCGTTCCCAGGGTGACCTCACAACCCTGGAGGGCTGGCTGCGTGTGCGGCTGCCGACCATGGCGGACTGGACCCTGGGCCTGGGCTGTAGGGCTGGGGGGGTCACCAACGTGAGGGGCAGAGTGACATCAGTACATGGATGACCACAGACTAATGGCAGCAAGTGGGCCAAGGAAAATCCATCCCACCATCATCTCTCCCCTGAAGGCTGTAAATGATCTTTGATATGGTCTTCCACCAGCGTAGGGGGCGAGGGCCTGGGAGATATTCTAAGCCTCGCTGATTCATGACATGAATCGCCAGTACGTGACATTCGCAAACTAAGAGGCGTGGGCCAGCTGCATTCCTGCACCAAGTGTGTGCTCATCCTTGTCCGCGCCGTCATCCACCCCGGAGCCCCCAGAGCCCCAGAGTGGAGCTGGACGGTGTGGCGAGTGAGAGAGCGTTCTGTGTGAGGAGCCGTTGTGGTGAGGGTCACAGCAGGTGCAGGAAGAGGGCCAGGGAGAGCTGTGAATCATCCCAGCATGCCTGTGTCTCTCACGTAGCCAATGTGGCCTGACACAGAGGCCAATTGACTGGGACCAACAAAAGACCTATAAAACAAATTGGTTACGCGTAAACTGCATCTCACTTGATATTCATCTACAGAGTATTTTTAGGCTCTGAGACCCACACTTGCTATTTATATTTAGAATGATCTTGGACTCTGGAACAAATAAAGGAGTGTAATGAATGACTGTAAAATAATTGACCCAGATAGATTACCAACAAACACTGGCTTGATTTCTGCTTTGATTAGAGGTATTATTCTCCCAACAAGTCAGGATATATTACAGTGAGGTAATATGGAAAACATTCATCTGGTCAGTCATACTAAACCATCATTATTTCATATGGTATTGTATAACACACGCAAGGTATTGGGAAAGCTTCAGAAAAAAACAGAGCTGCCTCATTGTTCAAGATCTCTTTGGCCCATTAAATGGTACATCGGAAATCATTTTAGTCTTTTTTTTCTGCTGCCTTGCATTAACACAGGCCCGGGGAGGTTGTGAAACACTGACAAGGGTCTAATGTCACCAATCAGACATTCTCTAATATGGTAGATAATCCATCTGAACGCCGCCACAGCTACAATAGAGGGACTGTAGAGAGGGGCTGTGTAATATGTGGGCTGATGGCCTCCTGCTGGATGAAGCTCCAACGACTCATTCTTCTTCAGGGAGCAGACGGTCCCAACTGCCCCATTCCTGAGAATCCAACCAGATCCTCACTTCCGCAGCCTCGCTCCCCCCCCTTCTCCTCCCAGACGAGGCCTGTAATCCCCGACCCCTCCAGGGGCTTTCTAAATATGGAGAGACCTGCCAGAGGGGCGTCGGTCCAGATGTCAGCCAGCTCAGTTCTGCACCTGCTCCCAGCGCTGGCCAGCTGGGAGAGAGCAGCTCAGGACCGCGTCTCCCTGGGCTCGACCTTCACTCTGGGGATTCCGTCTGTCAGCCTGCCTACTACTCCCGCCCCCTACCCCCAGGGACAGGCCCCTATCCCTTACCCCCCCCCCCCCACAACACACACACCCTCCCTCCAGGGACAGGTCTCTCCCATCCCGCCAGCCAGGCGCCAGGTCTCGTACCTCTGCCCGGGACCTACCTCTGCCACGGGCTGGCTGTCAAACCACCCTCTCCAGCCTTGGCTGTGACCGAACGAGCCGTGTGCTGGCTGCGGTGTCTGCTTTCACTGACAGAGACTTCCAGAGGGTGAGAGGTGTTCACATGACGCCAGAAACGTCAGCTTAGGCTGAGCTCGGCTTCACCAGCCGCCCTGGATCTTGTGACCCATTGTGTGAAAATCCGCCATGTGGTATCTTGTGCTGAGCTAACCACATCCAAGGCAGCATCACAATGGAGGCAGTGTAGGTTTAAACCCTGCTAGAGATTCTTGGTGTCTGTGAATGCTCTCATCTCTGAACCTTATAACGAGGTAACTAGGAAGGCTTGGTTCAGATGGTATCACTTGACTTAGTCTGCAAATGTCATCCTGTATACAGAGTGTGTAGAGTATATTTATGATATACGAGATATTTCAACATTCATAAGACTTTGCTAAGTACTTTTACACTCCTTTGCAATGGATATACTAAAGTATCTCATAATAAAAAAACACAAAATGTAGATTACAGTTTCAAGTATTCTTGATTTATTTCCAAAAAAACAAAATTAGTAGGTCTATCACCACCAAACTTGGTACAAAGATACAGTAACAGACATTTTCTCAAATAGCTTCAGAAATCTTTCAGATGTTCTCTTTATGCTTTTTAGTTTTCTCAAACTGTAGGATGCACATAGAACAGAGATATATATATTTAAAACAATGTCCCCACTTATAGTAAAAGCCCTTAAAAAGAACTGGAGCCTATCTGGATAATCTGAGAAATATAGTATAGTCCCCTTCATTTTCAACACAATGGCTCTCAGTCATTCACACCATAGACATAGAAACTGTTACAATAACAGGCACTTACACAGACAACAAAAGAATACAAAAACTGTTGTAAAGTTGGTTGTAGTACAGTTCAGGTTAGAAAAAAACAAACATGTTTAATACATTTATAAAAAGTATTTACACAAAACAATGAGCAAACCACTGAAAATGAGTTAAGCTTTTAATAAAAAAGCAATAATTTACATCACAAGAACAAAATGTTATCCATGAGTCAAAAACATTCATGTGTTTGAACAAAACAGAGAACCACCATCACTTACTTAAATAGAACATGTCAGGAAAATGTTTGAAGCTTTCGCGTGCAAAGTATTTCTTTTGTAATTTGTCCTGATAATGAAAGTCATAGGTACAACATCATAGAGTAATTCCTTTGCCTTGCTGTTTGTATCTGTTATAGTAAATCTATCATTACATATGGAGTGCATATATTAAGTGCAAATAAATTGCCTCGACATATTGTGCATTTTTAAAACCTCTGAGTTTTTGGTGGTTCACGCTTTCCATTAAGCAGCGATAACTTTTTCTCTTAGTTCAAAAATATGAGTTCTCTAGTTTTACGCTGTCTTAAGTCTTCTATTGAAACCACAGTTTGAAATGGCCAGTGCTATTGCTTGCGTCTATGTCGAACAGAAATCAGGATAGTGAGCTCGCCTTGGTCATGTGACCTCCTCACACATCAGTTGACAGCGCTCCTACGTCTCCTCTCCTGGGGGTCCCTGTAGCAGGGCCAAGGTCCTGAGACCAGGGAGCCCTCTCACACACATCCCCCTTCAACACCTCCTAAAGCTCCTAAAGCACACTGCTGCCTGCCTGGAGTCCTGCATAACAGCCTCACAACAGGCAGAGAGAAAGATAAAGGAGGGCTGGGTGGAGCCCTACCCTCCACTACCAGGCACTTAGTGGTCTGTGTTCCTTGTGACAACGCCACTCCTTGGCTGGCACAGGTGAGCAGGGCGTGTCTCTACTGTCACCCCCCTGCCCCTCCCCCTTCTCTGGCTCTCCCTCAAGTGGTCCTGCTGTTGGCTGAGCCCGTCTGGCCTGGGGGGTCGGGGTTCAAGGGTTAGAGGTCAGGCATCGGAGATGCAGCTCTGGATCTTGTCCATCCACAGCTGGGCATTGGGGGCGTCTGACGCACAGAAGTTGTACACTCTCTTGGTGGTCTTCAGCTGGAGAGGCAATGGCACACACACACACACACACACACACACACACACACACACACACACGCATATACACACACACACAGACGCATACACACAGACGCATACACACACACACTTGGACTGGATACGTGGACACATGATGCTTTTTCTGAGGTGGACAGGTATAAAGAAAGTGTAGGCTGTGACGGAGAAGAGAGGGGAGAGAGACACTCACATCGAAGAAGGCCTTCTCACTGATGTGTTTGGGTGCTGCTATGGTGGGCGCTGCAACCAGGACCGACTCCACCTCCGCTAGGTCTATATGGCCTCGGCAATTAGTGTCTTCCCCAGTATCATAGTACCTCAGCTGGGGACACACATACACACAACTCACTACCCAGCACTACTTGTAAGGGAGCATGAGGCTGTAGTAGGTAGTGTTGGATTCCTCACCTGATGCTTGGTGATGTCCAGCACAAACCAGCGAGGCTTCCAACCCTTCAGTAGCGCTCCCCGTTTGAACAGGACCCCCTCAAATGACCTGGGGGTAGAAAACACGTCACACAAGCACCGTGGATATCAGCTTTCTGCCAGGTGAAACGGCAACAGCTCGACCAGTGCGGGACGCCCTCCTCACCGGTTCTCCTCGTTCTTGGGGGTGAACTGGTTGTAGAGCGTGGCGGCGCGCCGGTTCACCCCGTTGGCGGCAGTGGGGCTGCTGTCCTCCCCCAGGCCGCTGTCAGGCAGGTGCAGCATGGAGCGGCGATGGAACGCCTGCAGGCTCGACGTGGGGATCAGGCCAGAAATGGACGCCGACTGCTTACGGAGCTGTACCGCGCACGCGCGCACGCGCACGCACACACACGCACGCACACACACACACACACACACACACACGCACGCACGCACGCACGCACGCACGCACGCACACACACACACACGTTCCATATCTTTCTGGGAAAACACCAACGACGTGGACACACATTCATGTGCTCTGACGAGGAGGTGGTGTGCACACTCACGTTCCCCTCCTGTCGGAGGTCTTCCTGGATGCTGGCTCTCACCCGCTCCAGTGTGGCCTGCCACCTCTCAGGGGTTTGGCCCAGCTCCACCTCCAGTTTCTCCAGGTCCTGGAACAGCAAGCAGCCACTATCAGGACACAGTCTGATTGGATGGATCTGAGAGAGGGCTGGTGTGTGTGTGAGAGGGCTGGTGTGTGTGAGGACAGGTGTGTGAGGACAAATGTGTGTGAGAGAGAGGGCTGGTGTGTGTGTGAGTACAGGTGTCTGAGAGAGACCGCTGGTCTGTGTGTGTTTGAGAGAGACAGCTGGTGTGCGTGAGAGACAGCTGGTGTGTGTGTGTGTGTGTATGTGTGTGTGTGTGTGTGGGAGCCTCACAGTCAGCAGTTTGGTGATGGCGTCAGGCTGGGCGCGGCCCACGCTGCTGTAGCAGGGCCACACGATCCTCCTCCGGCTGGTGGCGATGGTGTCCGCCTCCTCGGCGCTCTCCGACCTCATGGCCATCATGCGCCAGTCATACGATGGCCCCGTAGACAGAGTCTCGCCCGTAAAGAAGTCCCACTTGCTCAGGTTAGGGATGCTGATAGATGGCTTCAACACAGACTACACCACGCGACAACACAAACACAACAAACAAACCCAGAACAGTAAATCACTGTCTTCAGGAAGAGTATGGGCTTGATGTTAACAGATTGGGGAAACCAACCAATAAGCAAGACTGTACTGAACAAGCACACAAAACCACATCCAAACCACTGCATCTCTTTCCCATCACATGGACCAGCCTCTCTGATTGGTCGGTGTGCGAGAGGAGAGCCGTCTCCCCGGCGATATGAATCAGTCTTAATCTCCCAGAGTGCATCAGTGCGGCGGGAGCCAGTGGGAAAGAATGCGGCCCACCGGACGTAACACTTCCCCGAACACTTAATCACAACCCAGCCGCCAGGGGCTGGGACCTGGGGCGCTCTGCGTGATTTACACCCGGCTGAGAGACATGGGCACAGGGACGGTGATTAACAGTTCTCATAAACACCCACAACGACCCCCCGCCTCCATCTTCCAATCCCCTGCCCTCCCCTCCAAACGCAAATCGTCTCCAGGAATCCTGTTTGAAGTTGTGACTATACACCCCCCCTATCTGAAAGCAGAGGTAAACACTAACACTAAAAACATCCCACGGCCTCTCTCTCTCTCTCCCCCGCTCTCTCTCTCTCTCTCTCTCCCTCCTTCTCTCTCTCTCTCTCCGCACCGTAAACAAGCGCATCATGAGCAAGAGCTTCTTAGTCAGGGAGTTGGAAGACGATAGGAGAGATGGGTCCTCGGTGACCTCGCTCCGCCTGATAAGGAACCGGCTGCTCAGAGTTCACGCCGGATAATCCGGAGCGTTCCAGCAAACATCAACAACAAAATCGCGGAGCCTCGCTCACCAGCAGGAAACTGGGAGAGGGGAAACACTGGAGAGTCAACACAGGAGTCTTGTGCAAGAGTGGCAGGCTATCAATCAGATAGGAAGCCATCTGGGGAAGGAAGTATGAGGATCTGAGTTCTGGATTGGCTGCTATTGGAAGGACCCGGAATGTGGACTGAGTTTGGCCCAGAGTGGGCCAGCTCTAGTGGAAGTGCACTGGAGAAGAGGCTGAGGGCGGTCTGGCTGACATGACGAGCCCAGCCCAGCCATGGGAGCTGTGAGGAGCAGAGATGTCAGCTAGCTGCCTTGGGGAGTTACAACACACCCTAGGAACGAGAACACACGCTCACAAGCCCTCTGTGATGGAGCGAGAAAGTGTGCACAGACACATACACACACACACAGGCAGGCAGGCAGGCAGACAGAGAGACTCACAGACGTGTCAGAGGGGTTGTACAGGTAGTTAAAGAAGACAGGGATCCTCCGGTGCATGCGGCTGATACACTCCCAGATACAGACGCCTCTCCTGGCCTGCTTGTCTCCCTTGTCCTCAAACAATGTGCCTATTGGAAGGAAGAGACAAAGGAGAGACTGTTTAGCTTAAGGGATATGCAGCTATCCTGCTATCAGGTGGCAGAGAGCCCAGATGGCAGATAAGGGAGAGAGCTCAGGTGAGCTCTCCACAGATAACAACAAGGCTAACGCTGACTGGGATTTCCTTGTTGTTACTTGGCGAATTTAGACTCAATTGAGACGAAACACGTGAGACACTGATCCTGAACCCAGGGGCTTGATGATACAGTGCAGCCCACGGTTCAAATCCCCTCCCCCTCCCTCCCCCGGGGTCAGTATTGTCCTGCATGTGGACTGACCGTGCTCCAGGCGCTCGTAGTCCGAGTCCAGGAGGAAGTTCTTGAAGCGGTTGGAGATGTGGTGATAGGCCAGGAACTTCAGGTAGTGCTGATTAAACTCAAACTCCATGGGGTGCTGCTCCAGGACCTGCAAGGAGAAGAGAGGGTCATTCAGCAGACAGGCCGTACAGCTGTGGCCCTCGGTCCCTGGCCCTCTGTTGTGACTACAGATGGCCCTGGCTGGCGTACACACTCCTCATTACCCACATCAGGAGCAACGCCAGACCGGACCAGGGGTCAGTGACATCACCATTCCCAGACACAAGCTGTGAGGATTCAGATCTCCGGTATCCAGGGGAGGGGCCCCAAGCTCAGAGGTCCTTAGTGCTCTGCTCATATCTCAGGCCACCTGGGCCTACTGGCAAAAACAACAGCTGTTTCAAGGATGAGCCACTTCTATTTTTGGGAGCCGTCCGGTTCCCTCTCCCCCTGTTGGAGCCGCTTAGGGGCCGTGGGCCCCGGCCGGGAGCCGCGTCGGCTTGGCAGCCGGAGCTCGCTTTCAAAAGAGAAAGAAACGCACAAAGTATGTGTTGATGTAAGTGCATGGGAGTGGACCTGTTCCCGGCCCACAGAGGGGGCACGGAAAACACAACGTTCTCTAAAGTTAGCCCTGCAGCATGGACTCCCCCCCATACCAGCTTTCTGAGAGCTCTAATCCCCACAACTGCAAGTTTACACAACAGGCGGAGAAATGCAGAGTGGGGGGGGGGGGGGGGGGGGGGGGATGGCGAAGGGGAGGGGGATGGCGAAGGGGAGGGGGGATGGCGAAACGCGGACAGCTCCGGCACTTGACCATGGGGTTCACAGCCCATCTGGACAGCAGCCTTCACTACACTGCTCCCCTGCGTGCAACTCTGTCTGAATTACTTATCCGATGTGGGGATTGCAGTTGTACAGAACTAAACCAAGTGTATAGAGTGTGACAGCTGAATTTCTCTCTCTCTCCCTCTCTCTAGCCCTCTTCCTCCTCTTCTCTTCTCCTCTCCTCCCTCCCTCCTGCAGGAATGTGATGAGCTCATGAACCGGGGGTGGGAGGGGAAACAGCAGAGGGGTGTGTGTGTGTGTGAGAAGGGCAGGGGGGGGGGTTAGGTGAGAGGGGATGTGCCTTGCCTGGTGCACGCAGTCCAGGAACTGGAGGAAGATGGGGGTGAAACCGCTGCCCTGGCTGCAGGGGGTGAGGTTGCTGCGCTGGCTGAACTTGTGGCCGAAGGAGAGCCAGTCCTTCTCCAGCAGAACCTGGAAGCCCTCCAGGGTCCTGTAGAACGGGTCGCTCAGCAGCTGCACCAGGGACACCACCTGGAGGGAGAGAGGGAGGAAGAGACAGAGGTAGTTTGTAAGAGGCAGACAGAGAGAGAGAGATATAGAGCGAAACGATGTCATATACATCAGACATAAGTGCAAACGGACTTAGAGAGGGAATAGTTCAAACAGCCCTTAAACTCTCAGGACTGTGTGACGGGCCAAGACCTTGAGGTCAGCAGGTGACCAAAAGGTGGTTTGAGTCTATGGCCACACCCCAACCTCTGCCCTCCCCTCGCTCTGACTCTTTCCCTCCACCCCAGATCTCCTATATTCACTGTGTTGCCCATGACCTCTCTGCCTGACCGGGCTCCCTGTCCCTGTCTCCTGCAGCCAGGAGAGGACGCTTCACACGTGTGGAAATGGAGCAGAACAACCACCCCCTCCCTAACCAACACCTGTGACAGATCCATGTTTGAGTCTGGCTTGGAACTTCCAGGAACTGTTCTCTCTGCATGGCCCAGTCCAGACCTGAGCTCCTAGTTCCCAGAGGGAGGATGGAGGGAGCAGAAGAGGGCGCACGTGCAGCCCGATCAGACAGGACGCCAGAAACACGAAGCATATTTTCCGCGAAATCATATTTGACACAATAAAGTACAAGGGGGGCGGGGGGGGGGGTCATGTCGCCTGAGGGTGGGTTTTCCAGGGGGGCCGGTACGGACGACGCGCTGGGCTAGACACGTGCCTGGCAAGCTTTACTACGGCAGCTCCACGCTTTACAGCACCAGTAAACACATTTGTAGGGACATGCATGCTCGCTCCCCCTTGCCCAATAATGGCGTGGAAAACATGAGCTCACGGAGCAAATACGAGACAAAATGCTGATTACAGCGAACAGACTGGGAGAGAAGGCCTGTTCCACAGCTGGCAAAACGGTGTCGCTATGAGACTGGTGGAAGGAGTCACTTCCAGAACAGTGAAGGTACCGTACTGATCAACACGTTCGGTCTTTCATTTACACCTGCTTCCTTCCAATCTTCTCCTTCTGTCTTGTGGAGGTGTGTCTGTGGTCTGTGTGTGTGGTCTGTGTGTGTGTGGCGGTCTACCTGCGTGGTGATGTCCCAGCCATCCTCCAGGCTGAGCAGGATTGATGAGCCGCTGTCCAGCAGCTCCACCAGGATCTGAGCCAGCTGCAGGAGCTTGTGAAGCGTTGCGAGCACCGAACAGCCCACACCTACAGGCACTCGACACACACACACACAGCACACTTACAGCAACCCACACACACAACACATACCACACACAGCACCACACACCACAACAAACACACCACACACACACACACTCCCAACACACACACAAACACACATCAACCACACATCCACACCACACCACACAACACGGTCCAGTTCGCTCAAACCAGACTGCTATTTCTGGTCTACAATCAGTGCAGTGCTGCAGAGGACGACTTGGTGCCATGAAAGCACTCCCCCGCCCCAGACAGCGCTGCTGCTCCGAGTCAATGTAAGGACATAGGCTGTATGGGAGCAACTCGCCGGATGACAGCTCACCAGGCTCCCCTTCACCAGTGTGTGTACATGCGGAGTGTTTCCCTGGTGTTGTGGCTCTACCTTGCGTGTGATGCGTCCAGCCCCTTCCAGTGAGGGGATTGATTGAAGCGCGCTGTCGTCAGCATCCACAGGATTGAGCAGCTGCGAGGAGCTTGTGAAAAGCTTGGATAACACACAACACACATGCACACCACACACAAGACTAAAACATCACACACGCACTAACCACACAACGACACACGACTAACAACCAACAACAACCAACACACCCAACACCACATCGACACACACACACACACACCACACCATTCACCACACACACACAAAATAACACACAAACGTCAGTCTTCGCTCAAACCAGACTTGCTATTCTCTGGTCTAAATACAAGTTCATGCAGGTGCAAGGACGATCATTGGTTGCCATGAAGCAACTCCCCGCTCCAGAAAGCGATGCTGTCGAGTCATGTGATGGGACATAGGCTGTATGGGAGCAACTCGCCGGATGACAGCTCACCAGGCTCCCCTTCACCAGTGTGTGTACATGCGGAGTGTTTCCCTTGGGAAAGCTCTTATGGACAGAACACATTAGGAGGGTCAAAAGCACAGTCAGCCAGACCATGGGGAGCACAGAGCTGGCTCTTTCTCACAGAGCACAGACTGACATGCTGAAGGCCACTGGGTCGTGTAGGGGAGTTATGGCCGCTTGAGTGTACATGAGCAGCATGTGTGCGCGCGCTCTCACCTGCAGGATCCACTCAGAATCCTCCAGAGCTTTGAGGAAGGAGTCCTCAGCGTCGGTGGACGTAGCGCTGGGAGCGCAGGCTCTGAGCAGCTTCTTAAAGGAGGCTTTCACCTGCCGCGTGTCGGCAAAGTCCACAGGCACCAGCTCGCAGTTCAGAGAAGAGTCCAGTTTGAAGCCCTGCAACGCAAGAAGCCGCTGGTTAAGACACAGACCAAGACCGCGGGTTCCTGCTGTTCTTACTGACCCAGGAAGAGCAGGGATGGCTGCTGTTTCAGATCAGTACTGGCTACTGCCACACGTATGAGCACTGAAGAAAATACTCAGACGTATTCTGTGAAACACCGGAATGATATCTGTCCTTAGACTACATGGACCAAAAGGTGAAGAGAAGACAATATCAGACCGCAGGGCTAATGTGAGAGAACACTGTTTGTGGAACCGTGGCCATCGGCCAATGGCCTCCGTCCACACAACTGGCAACTCCAGCGTACTAACGGTTATTTATAACCAGATTTTGCCAAAGTAAAGAATATCAATTTCATAGTCGGCACGCATTCAGGCACACTGCACCATGATACCAGGGGAGGGGAAAGAGCCAAAAGTCCCAGTGCTTGTCCAACTGTAATATTATCTAAGACCAGGGATTGGACTTATAAATCAGAATTGGATAAAAGGCAATCAAGTGCTCCTTATCAGTTCGAAAATTTACAGTCAGTTGGAACAAACAGCAGATGCCGACCTGACGTTTACACTTCTCCCATCTCCCCAAAAAACCAACAAACAACCAAAAGATGAAAAACCTCACCACAGACAAGACACACGCAGCATCAAAGAGCTGCATCCTTGAATCAGTGGGCAGGCTAAATCACCAGGAGACAGAGAGAGAGAAGAAGCCATAGCAGCCATCACAGGGGGGGTGGGGTTGGGGGTGGGGGTGGAGGTGGGGTTGGGGGTGGAGGTGGGGTTGGGTTACACCAGTACCCATGCCTACCCTGAGGTGGGACTTCTCTCCAAAGATGTAGAAGGCAGCCTGCTGTTTGAGCAGCTGGGCCTGTAAGCTGTCGCTGCCTGCGGGGGGCGCCAGATCCTTCCCTGCCAGCCGGGCCCCCACCTCTGCTGCTGACGTGTGCTGGCTGAACCTGCTGCTGGAGCGCAAGCTGGCCCAAACACCTGACACACGCACGCACACACACACACGCGCACACACACACAGATACGCACGCACACAGATACGCATGCACGCAGATACGCATGCACGCAGATAAGCACGCAGGCAGATAAGCACGCACACAAACACAGTTAGCGTCACTGGATCACAGACACCTGCAACAATTCAAGAGCTTAAGATTAGAAGAATGATACAGCTTTGAGTTGCCAGAGAGAATGAAAGATGGTTAAAAACAAAATGACATACAGCAACATGACCATGACAAGGATAAATATCTATTCACTAACTCCAAAGGCTCAAAAAAGTATACCTTAGTATCTGTGCAGATACAATCTATGCTTTTCAATCAAAAGACCTGAACTCCTATCTAACCACACAGCCTTGAGCAACAGCATCCTTACCCTGCTTTGTCTCACCAGTTAAAAACTCTGCTCTAGTATTACTGCTCGCCAAAATGTACCTATCTGAGATCTAACTGTAGCCCGTTGTAGAACTGAGAGCTAGAGTACAGTCACAATACAGACCGCAGAGCAGTCAAACCCAGTGACTCAGGGCTGAGTTCACCAGAAACCCACAGCTTCCCTTTTAAAACCACAGACTCCACAAAGGGTTCCTTTTCTCTACCCACAGTTCCTTCTCTTGTTTCTGGAAAGAGAGAGGAAGGGAGGGGAGGCCCCCGGGGCTGGGAAAGGGCCACAAACACACGACACGGTTACACAAGGGGACAGGGTTGGGAGGATGGGTTAGTATGACGGCATGACCAGGAGGAGAGCAAGCAGCCTAGGACCCTCAGTGAGGGTGCTGGGGTGGAAGGCGGGGGGGTGCACAGCAGAGTGAAGCAGAGACGCACTATACCTTGGTCGTGGATTCTTCCCTTAGGGGCAGGTTTTTGGTTTGAGTGAGTGAATAGTTTATCCCTGTACCCAAGCACTGGTGGGTTGTGAGTATGAGGGGAGAGGAGAGGGGAGGGTACAGAAAGATAACAATCAGGTGGACATCCATGGCAGGTGAAATATGCTCCACCCTGAGACTATGACCGTGCGAGACGCGCACGCACGCACGCACACACACGCGCGCGCGCGCGCACGCACGCACGCACGCACGCACACACACACACTCCCACCCCTGGAGACATGGTAGAGATAGAGTCTATATACCAGATGCCATGACAGTGAGAGAGACATGAATTTATGAATGGAGCAATCTGGATGAGGGTCAACATGCAATGGTGTTTGATTGTCCAGGATGGGGCGTCGAGGAAGAAAACGAAAACAGAGGAAGAGAAATGCTCAGTTCCTGGAGTGTTTCAGTCTGTCTAGATACGCCCGCTCAGCAACATTCGGGCTAAAATTGCCATCTTCGAAAACCAACAAGTCAGCACATTGTCCTGTCAGTCATCTACCACTGCTGTTGTAAGCCTGTGATAAAGAGGAGACACGGGTGCACTTGACCTAAATTCACAGCAGTTCCTTTCTCAGAAGAACCGTCTACAAATAGTCCCAGATCGGGATAAACAGCAGTCTGGATTACCAGATGTGCTCCTTCTACAACCTCCTGTAGGTCTTATATATAGCCAGCTACATCAAGTGGTTGCTGAGCGTAACTTAGCGTCAAAACGAAAGCACCTGGAAGCTTTGTGTTTTCAAACCTGTGCCTAGAACAGGTGGTTCCTGACTGAGAAATGACAGGCTTTCCCGAAGGTTCAAGAAACAGACGGAACTATTTCCTTTAGGGTCCACAGCTCTTTAGTACAGAACTTGTTGGCCCAGATAGTCTAGCCTGCTTGTACGGTCTGTTTGAAGCCATGGGCTTCAATAACAGCCAACTGATATCAGCAACTAATCTCCAAGACCTCTGGTGTGTCGTCTTTGTAGATAGTGATATGTTGGTTTAGCGGGACGCGCACGCACGCACGTACGCACGTGCGCACACACACACACACACACACACACAGAAAGACAGACTCACCTCCTCTGGCAAAGCTATTGGAGAAGGGCATGTCCAAATGGACTGGAGCCATCTTTGGCATTCTGGATGTCCTCCTTTCACTGCCTATAGCGTGCACATACACACACACACACACACACACACTTAGGATTATACTAAAAGTCATTGAGCAACTACTTGGCTGTGAGGAAACAGACTCCCTGTGTTACTAATGTTAGACAAGGCATCTCTCTCATCGCTCACTGAGGAGACACACACCTTCACAGAGTCTGTCATGGCACACACAGACACACAGAGGGTGAGTGTTGTGTATTGGGGGGGAGGGAGGGGGAGTAGGGGAGGGATTCATCGAGAAAACGAAGGTTCACACTATCTAGACCGGAACGGGAACAGAACTCCTATAAATGCGTTCAAGTCTGACTCAGACAAAGTCATGAATGTGGAGGGATTCCTGGTCACATGATGGGACGTAAACCCGAGCCCCTCCAGCCTCCCATCATCTGAGCTCGGCTTGAATCTCGACACAGAGATGGATGTGCTCTCTGCTGATCCAGGACTTCTGACCCACTTCCCAGAGACAAACAGTCTACGCCGATATAAGGGGAACCGATTGTCGCTGACGGTGCGAGTGCGACGGCGTGTGAGAAACAGTCGGCGTGTGCGGTCCCTCCCCCCCCTCCCCCAGCCTGGCACGGCGGGTCCAGTCTGCAGGGGTTACGGACAGAGGGGGGTGACCCCAGGGTGTCCTGTTCCTCTTACGCAACCCAACATTGTGCCTCAGTTCCTTCCCTCGCCACCACCGACCCCAGAAATAACCCAGGTCACGCAGGATAGGAAGACCCGGGGCGATAAGCAGAAGCAAAACAGCCCAGAACCCAGGACAAACAGGAACACGAGACGGATGAAAACAACAGCAGTGTTGAGTCTGGACAAAAAAGGAGGGGAGAGGAGGAAGGGAGAGGGAGAAAAGGGTTACCTGGCGACATGCCGATGAGCGAGCGGTTGGTCAAGGTGTTGCTGCCGTTGAGTTTGAAGTGGACGGGGATGGAGGTGAGAATGGCCTGCAGGTACTTCTCCTGCTCCAGACTGCTGGACGACTCGGAGGATGAGGCAGGAGCTACAGGCAAGGAAGCAGGGCCGTCACTACACACACACACACACACACACACACACACACACACACGCATATACACACACACACAGACGCATACACACAGTTACTGCGGAGGCTACAGGAAGGAAGCTTAGGGCCTATGTTGCGGCAACATTGGTCCCGTCGTAGACATTTTTGCTACGAACATAGTCAAACTACCAGCATGTGTCCGGGGTGGAGGTGGGGGTGGGCGGGGGGCGTGTGGTTACATGTTGCACACAACACACCACACAACACACACACACACACACACAACACACACACACAACACACACACACACACACACACCACCACACACACACACGCACACACACACACACACACCACACACACCCACACACACACACACACAGGTTACCAAGGTCCACCCAAACACAAGCCCAGGCGGCTGGTAGTCCGGGGAAAATCAGCTGTGATTGACTGAGAGAGAGGGTGGGCTTCTGTGTGCCAGAGAGTGTGTGTGGTGTGGTGGGCCCGTGGAGGAGGGGTTCTCTGGACATTGAAGAGCCCAGGACCGAGAGACACGTCTTCTGCGCCCGATGGAAAGTCTCGCAGTGTCACTTTTCTCTCATTACTGTTTCCACAGTGTTGGGCGCCAGCGAAACACACTAGCCATTTCGAAAAAGTTCACGGTTGGGAGAGGAAGTGCTTATTATTCATTCCAGCACACCCACAAGAAGAGTCAGCAGAGAACTTGTGTAAGCTAAGCGGAATTGGTGTATTGCTTGCTATAGCCAAAATGCTGAGCGTGCCCATTTTACCAAGCCTTGGTTGCAGTTGAAGAACTCTGCCTGTTCTTCCTCTGCAGCAGGCCAGTAGAACAAGACCTATGACGTCTCAGGTTCTGGCCGCGAGCGTCAGGAACATCCAGTGCACTCGTAACACCTCGGAGCTGTTGACCATAAATAGTACGTGTGTGGAATGCGGCTAAAGGAAGGTGTCTCTTAATGTGAGGAATGGTAGTTGCGGCTGTGGTGGAAGTGACAGGGCTTAATCACATGCGTGGACCGACACAGACACCACCACCACCCCCACACACACAGAGTCAGCAGCTATGGAGGTAGCCTCATACAGCAATGTTTCATGTCTGAACTGCATGGGAAAAGTCAGTGTGTGGTCTGGTATGACAACAACCATTCCATCAATGGCCCTTGACACCATGAAAACAACAGATAGAACCACTGGCTTCTCCCCTCTGCTATCTGGACTGGCCCTGTGTGTGAGTGTGTGTGTGTGTGTGTGTGTGTGTGTGTGTGTGTAAAGCTGACCTGCGGCAGAGAGAGTAGAGTCTGTTGACTGCCGTGACTCTGAACTGCTCTCCAGTCTTGGAGCGAGACGAGCTGGCAGTGATGGTGCCCAGACCCAGACGCTGGTAGTCCCGGAAACAGGCCCGCTCCACCAGCTGCTCCATGGTGGACTTCTCAGACGCCCTCAGAGTGCTGCTGGGGGGCGGCTCGCCCTCATCGGACACTGCAGTACACACACGCGCACCGCGTGCCCAGGCACAGGGGCAAAACTGCTTTTAGACAAGACAGCTTTATCTGGTGTGGAACTTGTCCAACAGCCTATTTTCTGTTTGGTAATCACCTCTCCTCCTCCGCCTCAACATCCACTGTCCTCCCTTTTCCAACTCCTCCTCCTCCTCCTACTCCTCCCACCTTCTCCTTCCCCACAGCCCTCTCCTCCTCCTCCTCCCACCTTCTCCTTCCCCACAGCCCTCTCCTCCTCCTCCTCCTCCTCACCTGAGATGTCGTCATCCTCGTGCCAGGTCATGCGGCTGCCCCGGTCGTTCTTCTTCAGAGTGGTCTGGCTGCCACGCCCCATGGTGATCTTCCCAGCTTTCTTGGCTCCCTTCACGATGGTTTTGGACAGCGTCCTAGGGTGAGGGGGGAGGAGACGAAGATCACTCGTCGCGTCCTCGATGAGATCAGAGGATTTTCCCGCATTTACAAACAGGGGGAACCCACAGCTGAGGTGTGTGATTGTTGGCAGGAACAGTTCAGGAGACAACCTTATCATCATCATTCAACTATGGTTACAGGAACGTCTGTGGCTCAATGTTCTCGCAAACCAGACATTGTAAGTTGAACTGCACCAGGTGTACAGCTCAGGAAACAAGGAGGGTGGAGGTAGAAAATGGAGGTAGAGAGTAGAGGTGAAGAGTGGAGGTAGAGAGTGGAGAGTGGAGGCAGAGAGTGGAGGCAGAGAGCGGAGGCAGAGAGCGGAGGCAGAGAGTGGAGAGTGGAGGCAGCGAGTAGAGAGTGGAGCCAGAGAGTGGAGCCAGAGAGCGGAGGCAGAGAGTGGAGCCAGAGAGCGGAGGCAGAGAGCGGAGGCAGAGAGCGGAGGCAGAGAGCGGAGCCAGAGAGCGGAGCCAGAGAGCGGAGGCAGAGAGCGGAGGCAGAGAGTGGAGGAAGAGAGCGGAGGCAGAGAGTGGAGGCAGAGAGTGGGGAGTGAAAAAGAAGAGTGGAGGTGGACTCAGGGCTGACCTGAAGCCTGTGTTCCTCTCTTTCTGTTTGGGGAGGATCAGTTGGGGGGCTGTTTGACCGGCTGCGAAGGCGAACACGCTGAAGATGGATTGCGGGTAACGGATTCTCTGGAGATGTTTCCTGAAGATCTCCACCATCTCGGAGCTCACCTCCTCATCGAAGGCCACCTTGATCAGCTACGGGGGAGGGGGGAAAGAGGGAGAACATGAGGGGGGTGGAGCAACCATCACTAATAGCTCACATCCATGACCCACCATAGAACAGCTGAAAATATTCGAACCATGAATGAGAAGGTCTGCTGTAATGCACTCCTCTAAAGCCAAAAAACATGTGCAGCAAACGATTTTAGCAAGTGCTTTAGTGTCTGTAACAGAATGTACGGAATGGAAGCATTCGCATATTTCTCACAGAACATCTTCCCTGGGTGAGGCTGGGGCCTTGACCAGACCTCATCCTCCCTCTGACACCCCCCCCCCTCTGGTCCTCCATGAGCACACATCTGACCCCCCTCATGGATCCCCTGTGGACTGCACCTCTCAGGGCTCTGATAATGGAGCCCAGACACACACGCTGGCCAGGGCTAACACACAGCTCACACATGCAAGCACACACACACACACACGCACACACACGCACACATACACACACAAGCACATACACACACACACACACAGGCAAGCCAAGTGACCCCCCCTCTGCAAACACGGAGCTTTTTATTGTCCCTGTTACTAAAAAGATAGGAATGAACCATAAAAACTTTACAACACTTCATGAATTGTGAAAGACCAAAACCATGTGCTACGTCGCATATATCTTTTTTTGGTGTGTGCTCTTCCCTAACTCTTAACTCAACATAACATTATACAAGGTTACTTCCAAAGAATGTAATAATATCTAGACGGATGTAGGTTGGGAATCTGGAACAAATACATCCAGCTTCCTCCCAAATGTCACAACTTCCACAGGAATGGCAGGACTCTGTTAGAACCTTCTGCCAGTCACAGTGTGGAGTCAATTACAGAAGACCCCCTCACGCACCAAGCAAGAGTTTTCAATCTGCTCCGTGAAAGTACTCATAGCAATCAGGAAAAGTCAAACATGCTGCCCTAAGGATAATCATCCTTGAAATCCTTATCAGGAGGTTTGAAGCCCCATTAGCAACCTACTGGTGTGGTGATGGAGTGGTGGTGATGATGGTGGTGATGATGGCGGTGGTGATGGCGGTGGTGATAATGGTGGTGGTGATCATGGCAGTGGTGATGGTGGTGTGTTGGTGATCAGCACCAGGCACTCCACACATCGCACACGTCTCATACAAGTTCGCGCCTCGTGCTGTGAGATTACCGGCTGGATGTGGTTGCCTGCACTACATGGTGCTTTGGGTGATGCAAGTGTGATTCCTAGTCATGCGCTATCGCATGATGTTATGTGTGGTGATGATGATAGTGCGGTGATGGTAGTGTGGTGGTGGTGGTGTTGATGGTGATGATGGTGGGGTTGGTTGACGATAATCGGTTCGCACTGAGTGTGTGTGTGCGCGTAGTGGTTGTGTGTATGTGCGGTGTACACTGGATAGCGCGTGTGTGTGAGTGTGCTCCTCGCTATCATACAGCTTTGCGCGAAATGGTGTGTGTATCGTGCAACTGTGGTGTTAAGGTGTAGTCCTGAGATGAAGAGCGAGGTGCCAGATCGTGCTGCTCGGCCTCACCATGTAACTATCAGCGAAGTGATGACTTTTTCTGCACCGGATTTCTGTGATGGTGGTGTGTGGTAACAGAGTGGTGGTGATGACATTGTGGCGGTAGGTGATGGTGTGTGAGAACAGTGTGGTGGGTGTGATGGTGGTGTGTGGTAACAGAGTGGTGGTGATGACATTGTGGCGGTAGGTGATGGTGTGTGAGAACAGTGTGGTGGGTGTGATGGTGGTAATGGAGCAGTGGTGTGATGACGGCGTGATGATGGTGTGGTGATGGTGATAGTGTGATGATGGTGTAGTGATGGTGTGGTGATGGTGTAGTCCTGATGGTGTGGTGATGGTGTAGTGATGGTGTATGATGGTGTAGTGATGGTGTGGTGATGGTGTAGTGATGGTGTGGTGATGGTGTAGTGATGGTGTGGTGATAGTGATAGTGTGATGATGGTGTAGTGATGGTGTGGTGATGGTATACCTGGAAGGTGGCTGAGCGGAGCTGCAGCCCCTCCTGCATGTGCTGCTGCAGGAGGTTCTGGATGCTGATCTTCTTCTCCTTGGTCAAGGTGGATACTGGGAAGCTCCTGATCACCACCTGCTCCCCTACTGCTCACACACACACACACCCGCGCGCACGCGCACACACGCACACACACGTCTTTAGACCTCACCTCTCACACACATACCTCACTGAGACACAACACCTCACACATGCACACACCTCGCAGAGACACAACACCTCCCCCACACGCGCACACACACACACACACACACACCTCAGACACAACACCTCCCACACACGCAAACACTTCAGAGAGACATAACACCTCACACACACAAACACACACACACCTCACAGAGACACAACACCTCACCCTTACACCTCCCTCCCTCATCCACGCAACAACACTCAGCCAACCCTCCCACCCTCCAGCTCAGAGCTTTATACTCCAGGCAGGATTTACAGCTGAAGGATGGCTGTTCAAACTCCAGCAATTTCTAGAGACTTCTACAGCGACGTCAGCGATGCCTGGAGCAGACAGCCTACCTAGCGGGTCGTGGGGGGTGCCCTTGAAGATGATGCGGTAGGTAGTGAGGAAGAGGGCTCCCTCTGCTGGGAGGATGTGGGGCCCCCCCAGGAGCCCCCCTGTGGCCTCCTCCCGCCCGTCGGGGTCCAGGACCACCCTCAGGCCCTCCGACACAAACTCTTCACCCGGTAGCAGCACCGGACGCAGGATCTTAGGCTGCGGGGGGGAGGGGCGGAGATGGGGGGAGAGGGGGAAGGAGGCAAGAGGTCATGGAGGTTACACTGACTGCCCAGGCAGTCGACAGGCCTGTTATGGACACAGACATGCATGGGTGTGAGCAAAGGCTCTGAAAAGCACAGACGCATGCATGTGTGCAACTACACATGCGTTCCCCCCCCCACACACACACACACACACACGCACACACTAACACACACACACACACGATGAATTGGCTGATTCCATGAGGACATCAGCAGGTCACGCACATACCCTGTCACACCACCGCAACATCTCATAAAACACTTTAGCGCATCCACACACACTATTATGGTCAACCAGCATGCCAGGTTTACATGCACTGATCCAGGGCCAAGGAAACTCTGTCTTGTTCTCTGGGCTCTGAGGAAGATAATGACCAGCTGTAAACGAACAGTTTTGGAGCACAATTCGTTCTTAGTACACATTTCTCTGATTTCTATGAATAATAATTCCTCTCCCAATTGAATTTTTGATGCATGTTTGGGTTCAATGTGAAACACATGGAAAGTGACTGCAGCCTGCGGAGCCTCTCCTGAGTGACCACACCCCCCCCCCCCCCCCACCTCCACCCCGACAACAACATTAACATTTCGACAAAAAATGCCGGAACCAATGTTGCCGCAACATCCAAGCCGAGTAACGCAATCAAGGAAGTCGGCAAACAGCAAAAAGGGGGTGTGTGAGGTGAGGTGCTGGGGAGGCCAGCGGCATGCAGGTGTCTGAGGCCCCCTCATCGGCCCCCCTACCTCCCTCCCTCCCCCCGCCCCAGCTGAGTGACAGCAGATGGGCTCCACCTGGTCCACATCTCAGCAGCCCTGGGGGGGGTTGGGGGAGGGGGGGAGGAAGACCGTCCTCTTGATCGGTCAACTGCTCAACGGCTCGGTCGGCGTCGCACCGCTCCTTGTGCGTGTGTGTCACGGAGACAGCGCAGGTGGGCAGGAGACGAGACGCTGGCTGAGACCGGTCTGCGGTCTCTACGGTGTGTCATTTCTGACCCCAAGCCCAGCTGCTGTGGGGACGGCCTTCGGAAACACAGAGGGAGAGAAAGAGAAAGAGGAGCGTGGAGGAGGAGGAGGAGAGCTGGAACTCTTTCACTAGCTCAATGCTGTCCACCCCCTACCTTCACCACTGTGAAGAGAACCAGGGAGGGGTCAGCCTCCCCTCTAAGCCAGGGTTGGCCAGACCCAGTGGGTGGGGGGTTAGGAGCCGGGGGAGTAGGGGCCTGTGAAGGCCTAGCCTGGAGGCCACAGAAGCTCTGATAAAGACACTGTTTGGTCCCACCTTGACAAGGATGCCAGCAGGACAGTACTCCTGCAGTCCACATCAAACACAGGCCCCCCCCATGCACACCTACTGTACATACACCCACATACTGCGTACACACCCGGACAGGCCGGTAACCCCTGAGACCAGGAACACGCCCCGATAGCACTTGTCACTGAGTCACTGCCTCAAGCTACCAGTCTGAAGTGAATGTTCCACCTCAGCCATAACAATGCAGCATCCTTAGCCAGAGTGGTAGCTGGGGGCAGCAGGCAGGCAGGCAGGCAGGCAGGCAGAGGCCAAACCCTCTGCTCTCCTGCTCATAAATCCTGCTGCTCATGATCCGCCAGGGCCACTCCTGCTGCTACTTACGGAGCGCTGCTGGCAGCAGACTTGGCTGACTTGGCCTCAGCTGAGACTGTTACACGCGCACACATGGATAAATACACACCAGGCCTGACACAAACAAACACGCCAGCTCACATACACACACACACTCACATGCACGCACAGACATAGGTTACAGAGGTGCCAGTTGTTCATGGGAACAACCATTTGGTTTGTGTGTGTGTGTGTGTGTGTGTGTGCGCGTGGGAAAAAAAGCACTTATCAAACGTCGGCCGTGATAAAAGATAAGGAAACTACCAACAGAACGAGCGTCTCCGCTAGGCTGGATGCGAAGCGCCCTCAGAGTCGTGGTGACCTTCAGCTGCACGTGACGCTCTGAAGCAGGTTATCACAGAACAAGTTCAATCCCCTCATCGCTAACTACACCTGCGCCTGCGAGACCTGACGCCTCCCAGAGTCGGACGGCGGTGGAACTGAGCCGTGTCTGGAGAGACAGAGGCAGGCTGCAGACAGGACAGGTGGGAGGGAGGGAGGGTGTCGTGTGGGACAGCGTCTGTGCCTGGTGGGGCGTCCAGTGGAGCACTCACCTTGTGAATGGGAGGAAGCCTTCTGCTCTCTCTGTGGACAGCCTCCAGAGTCTCCATCTGCATGGCTACAATGCCTATGGAGGGGGAGGGACGACATTATTAGAACGGCGTAGAGTAAATGCACGCACGCGCCCACACTCACATATATGCCAGAAGCACCCCACCTAGAAACACACACCTACTTATGAGCACAGCCTGTGTTAACAGATTAAAGGCCCCCCTTTTTATGTCAGCAGGTAATCTGCTCAGTATACTAAGTGCTGCGGGGTTGGGGCCAAGAATACACTGCCAGGAAACCCCTCAGAAAGCTGACAGAACTAGGACAGGGTGGGGGGGTGACACCAGGACGAGGCCAGATCAGGAGCCCCTGGGAGGGATGGGGGGGGGGTTACCTGGGATCATGCTGTGCAGGCTCTTGATGTGGTCCTGGGTCACACCGCTCTCTGTGCACACCTTGTCTATGAAGCGGGCGACGAACCTCACCACCGAGTTGGCCACGTCGCTGTTCTCAGAGTCCTCGAAGCCACTCTCCGTGTCAAAGCTCTCAGCCACGCTGCCGGCAATACTGCATGACACACACACGCACACACGCACACACGTTATGGCCACTGAGTTACCCCTAGTTGAATGGGATGATACAGTACGTGGATTACATCACGTTAACAAGGCAGGCAAAGTGTGAGTGATGAACATTGAGGTGTGTTTGTGGCGCGTCAGTGTTCTGGCTAGAGTTGGGCTGTGATATCAGGGCCCGGGTTCAAGCCGTCCTGGCAACACTACCCCAGTCACAAGGGACCCGTGATGTAACCATTCCACAGAGTTTACAAACCCACAGATGAGATCCAGAAGTTCTCTCGGAGGAAAAAAACAAGTCTGGGGAAACTACTTTCAACATTTTTTTAAGAGGAAAACACAACAACAAAAACAAACAAGAATGTGGCCTCTGCCTTGCTCCCGCATATCGAAACACGTTCATCATGGCGCACGTCATTTTTTTAGGGACAAGTCGGCATGCCATGCTGCACTCGCTAGCCAAGTAAACTGGCCCGGCGCCACGCCTTTTCAGTAGCACGGTGGAAGTTCACCCTGTGCTACTGCGCGGCAGGGGGACCAGCAGGAAGGTCATCAGGGCAGCACAGGATCTGGAGACAAGCTACTGTTCCGCCTTGGCAGGGGTCATTCCACCCTTCTGGTGGAAAAGGTTCCCCCAGGTGAGAGAAGTTTCCAGACTCGGTTCATTTTACGGCTGAACACCCCGACTCCTTTTCGCTGCCATTTGTGTTGCTCTTGGTTGAGTGTGATGTTAGTGCGGTGTGTCCCTCCCCCCCCCCACCGTCCCCCTCCCGCCCTACAGAAGCCTTGTGTGTTTAAACACCCTAGCAGAGATGAGGCAGCGCTCCAGCGTGTGATGAGACAACGAGGGCCAGGAGGAAGGATGTGGACTGGATCCAGCGGAGGTGTCACGCTCCATCTGGCCAGAGAAGAGCCTATCAGATATCCAGTAGGAAGAGAGGTGTCCTTTTTACCCACGCACTTATCAGCACCGTTACTGAGGAAGAACTCCCTAACCAAAACAGGATACCTCATTTCCCCTTCAGGCTCCCTCCTCCTGACATCGCCCTGATTCGTCCGCATCTTTCCTCATGCGTCTGACCACGGACCACTGGATTGAGCTCGGGTTCGACCTCTCGGAGACTGTCGAATGGAACGGGATACCTGCCGGTGTACCTACCCTTGTACGGTCACCGTTACTGAATGTCTAGACAAACTGCTGTTATGTCTAGATCAACCAGACCGAGACCGGCTACACCAACGAGCAGCCCCCCCAAAAGATTTTGAAAGTTAAACTAAAAGATCATCCATCAATTCCAGCTTGAGTTGCTTGGCTTGGTGTCTTGCCTGTTGGTGACTATGCTGTTGCTGCCGCTCTCCCAGTCGGTGGCAGGGGCGCTGCGGAGCAGCTTGTTCTTGCTGGTGTCCAGAGGCACCAGCAGGTAGACCATGAGGCTGGCGTAGTGGATGGCCTGGCTGAACACAGTGCTCTCCTCGTTCTTCACCAGCTCCTGCTGCTTCTCCTTGCTCAGGCCGGGCCAGGCGCGCAGCTGCTCCGCCGCCAGGTCCATGGCTGTTCGCTCTGACGGGCTGGTGCCAGGCGAGGGGTCCTGCTCCTACCGGGCCGACGTGGAAGTTCACAGATCGGGGAGAAGGGAGGAAGGGGAGACGGACACACCATGACTTGCTGCTAGTATAGCATTTCAACTGCTTGATAGTCCACACTGGAGATACTGAACTGTGAAGGCTAAGGGAGCCTGGTCTTCTTACCTTGAGTCTGGCAAGGATCCCTTGTTTTTCTTCTGAGTTGGTGAGGTACAGAGCTCGGATCTGGTTCTGGACCTCACCGTAGAAGGTGGACTCCCAGAACTGCTGATTGGTCCAGATCGGGTGGTCCTGGACACAGGTGTACGCAAACTGGTTCACTCCCACCACCAGTTTCTGTAACCAAACAAGACAGCAGAGAGAGTTTTTAGATGTGACAAAACTGCAGAGCAGAAGGATTTTACAACAAGCAGCTGACTAAGGCTAGCCAGACCGGACAGCCCCAATTTGCTGAGTATCTGGGTATGAAGCGTTCCTGTAAGAGTAGCTTGGCCTCGCTGTTTCACAACCCATGAAACTAACTGGGCTGCAAAGAGGAGAGCTTGTAAAGGAGAACATTAAAACCCTGGTGAAAATAGGAAAACAATGCAAAGCTGCCAAAGGTCTCAAATGTAATCAATCATTCCTCGTGGGTCATACGTTTTCCAGCACATTAGACCCCACACCAAGACTCCCACTCCCAGAGTGGATCTCTCTCTCTCTCTGTCTCTCTCTCTCTCTTCCTCTCTCTCTCTTCCTCTCTCTCTCTGTCTCTCTCTCTCGCACACTCTCTCTCTCTCCATCACTCTCTCTCTCTCTCTCTCTCTATCACTCTCGCTGCAAGCTCTGTCTGTTTTCTTCTCTGTCTCTGTCCCTGTTTAAAAACAGGCTCCTGTTGTTTTTCCATGGTTAGAGCCGTTCATAGACACCTGCTGTTTGCATACCACGCCTGGAGGGAACTAGCAACATTCTGTTAAAGCCATGAAGGCTGTTCCTTGCTCCCACTGGCTTTAGACATAAACACCAATGAAAGTGAGGCAACATAGTGACACCTCCACGGCCTGGGCCTTAGGAACACACTGTGCCAACAAGGCACAGGACCAGCTGGGAGCAAGTCGCCCTCCCCCAACTCCTCCTCAGCGCCTAGCCCACTCCCCTTTCAACCACCGCCCCTCTCTCCCCCGAAAACATCCTCTACCTCCTCACCCACCTTGGCCTCCCTTCACTAGTAGCCCCCCACCCCACAGTAGAGCGTTGCCTCAGGGCCATGTGCCTCTCAGCAGACACTCTCAAGCCCCTTATTAGATTAGGGTTTCATTTCGATCCCTCAGAGTCTGATACAATACACCGCATCGCTTTCCTGTTATGGCTCACGATGGTTTCCCCCGCCAGTGGCCGGTAGCAGCCCCAGCTACTGTGGACGCCAGACAGGGGAACAGACCTGGCTCCTTCCCCCGGCAACAGAGGCTCCCTGCTGGGCCCAGCCATGCCGCAGGGCTGCCTGAGGTTGAGCTGGGTGAGCATAGCTCTCTCTCTAGGAGGGCTTCTTCGCCCATAGGAGGGCAGCAGTGGTCTGTCAGCCCTGAGGCCTGAGCCAAGAGGCATCACAGGCTAAGCCGCTCGTCTGATGTGCGGTCTCAGAGACACCCCCCCCCCTTCCTCCTCCCCCCACTGAGACGCACGCTCATTCATCCATCCCACGACAGCCGTTCCATCATCTGGGAAATCAAGGAGCCCGACGAGTGTAATGTGACGGCTCGTTTGGATTGTTTTCGCTTCCCTCCGCCGCTTTTATATGCATTAGCTTGGCTCGTGCCAGTGGAACACCGTGTCCTGCCCCGGGAACGCAAGCGGGCCTACTCGTTCATTCCCGCAGCAGGAAGCTGGCCCAGGGCTCCGGAGCTGTCGCTGACGAATCAGCCTTGAACACAAGGCCTTTTACACCGTCGCCTGAGCCGTGCAGCCAGGGGTAAAGCTGTCGGTGGCCAAGCTAATGGACTTGTCTTGATGACTTGAGTGGATAACAGAGTCTAGACTCTGTACGAGAAAGGAGAGTAGTAACGCTCGCGGCCATTCAGAGGAAGGTGCAGGGAAGAATTTAGGACCAGAGGTGGCGTGAAGACTTTCTCGTTCCTCTCAAAATATTCGGTTAACGCAACCTCCGGGTTAGCACTGTCGTTGCTCTAAGACTTATGGGCGCTGAGGGGGAAGTAAATAATATAACGTTTGTCTTGCTACCTGTCATGTGCTGTGGCAATATATTGACAGAAGTGAGTGTGTGAGCGCGTGTGCGCGTTCCGGTCAGATTGACCGCAGCTAGCTGTCCCTGGTCTGCCCCCAGTGTGCTTCTGCCGAAAGGAGACTGAGTCTGGGCCCAGACTGCACAGACACACACATGCAGAGGAGACGTATGGAGGGAGACAGGGGGGGAAGCGAGAGGGAGAGTGAGAGAAGAAAAACACCAGGCTAGGACTGTTGATAAAATAGAGAAGAATCAAGGTTGAAGAATTGTCAGTGGAAAGAGAGAGAGGGAGAGTGAAGAAGGCAGAGCGTGAAAGAGAGCAGAGAAAGAGAATGGACAGGAAAGGGAGAGGTGTGAGATGTATATCTATCTGGATGCGTGACAAACAGCAGGGGGGGGGGTCATGATATTTTATCTCTCTTGATGGTTGACCTGTCCCTGGACTCTGAAGGAACAGACTTGTGACTCGTTAACAGGCAACACATTATGTAAGTGTATCGCAGACAATCATCTAGCATCCCAGGAAGTTCCATACAAAAATAGACATTCCCATGAAAGCCCTTGAAAGTCACAGGATGCAATGTGGAGAAACACAATATCCCCAACCTGCACACAATCCATCTTCCCAACTTCATGGGTTTGCTCCCGCTGCAATAACTATTGTGCCCAGAAGTATTTGTGTCTGGAAAAACAAAAAGAGGCTGTCTCCATTCAAACAATGTATTTACAGCAGACACCGCAGTCCAACAAACACATGTTGACAAGCACGGTCCTATAGACCAGCGGGACGTGCCGCTGACACGTTGGCGCGCACGGCCCCCCAGAGTAAACACAGTCTCGTTCAGGCCTCGGCCCGTCTCCGTGGTACGAGAAGGTCACTCTGTAAATCCTCCTCCTCACCAGGACAGAGCGTAAAAACAGCTTGACAAGACAAACCTTCAAAATCCCTCCGTGCATAAACTATGGCCCAAAGAATGCAAACAGACCGACGGTTAGGGCTTTCTGAATCAAGTCATCGTGTTTAGGGGGATAAACGCGTTGCCTCATCCAACTAGCGTTTCTCTCTCTCTCTCTCGCGAAGCAAAGCAAAATGGCAAATAGCAAATGTCAAACAAACGAGTTTGAAAGGTACAATAACACACAGCCAGGTAGCCCAGAGAGCCTTGGGTAAACACCCTCCTGGACGTCACATGACCTTTCTGGGGAACAATGCTGGTTCGCGGTTGACTGAGAAAGCAATGGCCGGAACAAAGGTTGAGATTTAGCTAGGTAAAGTTTACCCAGCGAAGGTGACATGGCGTACGTCAGCCCGCCCTTACCATCAAAACACCTGGTCACAAAGGCATCAACCTGATGACTGTGTTATCGTGACTTCATCAGTTTAACATCTACCGTGGCTAAAAGGTCCTGGTCACGAATCACTTTGATGCACATGTTTGGCTTCAGCTTGACAACTCAATTAGGAGACAGAGAGACCCAAGGGAAATGAGAAGGTGGAACTCTCCAGAATGTGGCTAACTGACAGAAGCACGCCAAGCTCAAACACTTGACCAACAAGTGGTCAGTAAATCAAGTGGTGCAGTTAGTTTACAAGAAATTCTGCTTCGGAGCGGCTTCGCTGCAGAAAAACAGCTCACCCCCCCCTCCCTTCGACTCGTCTCCACGATCGGTGGAGGTCGGACGGACCACGGTGGAAATATGTTACCCAGCCCTCTAGTGGTGTCACAGGCTAGTCAGCTTAGCCAGGCCAAGGAGAGCAAAAGCTAATTAGACTGAAGCAAGCGGAAAAGAAACCGAAAGAAAGATCTAAACCAGACCTGGTGGTTCCAGTGTAGAGCAGAAGACTCATTTTAGGCTTGAGATTGGAAGTCCATCAGCCTCTGTATGTTTGTGTGGAGGAGGACTGTGTATGGAGCATATTAGCTTGGAGTTGGTTCCTGGGCAGACGGCCCCCAGACAGGCTGGAGTGAGGAGGGAAACAGAGACTGGGTCCAGAGGGAGAAGATCTGACCTAATTTCTTCCAGTCCTGATCCTCTCTTTTCAGGCTTGTCCTGACTGTTGTTGTTATGTAAAAAAAACAACTGAGACAGACAGAGAGGGAGGGAGAGAGAAAGAAAGAAAGAAAGAGAGATAGAAAAGGAAAAGACAGACAGAGAGAGAGAGAGAGGGAGAAGACAGACAAACAGACAGACAGACAGACAGAGAGGGAGAGAGGGAGAGAGAGCGAGGGAGAGGACAGACGGAGAGAGAGATCAGAGGTCAAGAGGAGTCAGTAAGCAGTGACAGGTGCATGTGACGGTCCTGTTATTGAGCGTGACATGAGATGGTCTCTAGGAATAGCCTCAGGACATCAAATGATAGACTACCAAAATGTACGCAGACGTAAAGTTGGTCACATAAAGAAGCAAAGCCAGGCTTATAGTGGTTACGTAAAGAAGCCAATTACAGCCAAGGTATAGGAGTAACTAATGACCCAAAGCCACTTGAGCACTGATTAACTAAGTCCTTCTGTGAAGATTACGGGTAAGTTTGGAGGATAGTGTGTATTCATGAGTGTGTATTTGTGAATAAGTGTGTGTGTGTGTCTCCAGGTATGTGCTTTGCAGTCTCTGCCAAGGTGCTTCTCGTGCACCTTACACCTTTGTCCCAGATCTGGTGACCACCCTATCCCTAGCATAACCTACAAAGCACCTGCAGTCCCTCTGACCTTCCACAGCCAGCGGTACTCACCAGGTCAAGCCAAGATTTAAGAGTTGGGAGTTTCAAACCCTCTTACTGAGATATGTTGTTTCTCCACTAAGTGTAATTACTTCGCTGAATAACGAAACCAAAACTTAATCTCCCATGACACTAATCTCACCCACAAGACTCATGTTCAATACAATCAGGC
This sequence comes from Plecoglossus altivelis, assembly GCA_036571765.1. Classification (NCBI taxonomy): domain Eukaryota; kingdom Metazoa; phylum Chordata; class Actinopteri; order Osmeriformes; family Plecoglossidae; genus Plecoglossus; species Plecoglossus altivelis. The sequence continues at coordinate 16,166,730 of BROE01000013.1, forward strand.
TTTTGAAAGAACCCGATTTTCAATTTGCTCTTGATGTTATCGCGGCTAATGCGTCATGTGCACCATACATTACAGACGTTCGTGCTCCAACGACCTCTCAACCTGAATGTCAATGCCAATATCCTCAGGAAGGGGAGGGGGGTGTTCCCCTTGACCCCTGGAAGATAACCACACCACCACCCCCAACTGAACCTCTTCATCATCCGCTTCATCATCCGGAGTCAAAGTGGTCTGCAAGAGCATACCCCAGTCAGTGAAACTAGCTTACAACCACGCTACATCTTCACCTTCATCTGCTGCCAGCGCTGCTTTCAAGAGTCTAATAACCTTCAGTGTGGTGGAGTTCAGGATGGGAATGTGGAGGAGGGTTGGGGGGGGGGCAGTGCAGGGGGTGGAACTGTCCCACAGGCATTCACTCCTACCGGAATGGGACCGTCTTTCGTGCCATGGTGGGATTATCAACCGCAACTCCCTACGTCACCACATGGCCGTAAGCTTCGTGGTGCCAGAACACCACAGACCCTAGGTAGGTGATCGAGTTGGCAAGTCTATCTTTTAGGATTATGTGGTTCCAACCACCATTGGGTGCCTTCTCTCACCTCCGTCCACCTCCTCAACCCCCCACCTACTAATGTCTCGGTAAAGGCGCGGAATGAGGGGTTAATATATGAGCCCCAAGATGTCACTTGACCTTACCTCTCGGTGGTTTTTTCCTTGTTTGTTTAGTTTCACTTTCCGTGAGTGTCATCAAACAAGAGATGAGAGCGTGCACTCTGGCTAATGGGAGCAGTCCCCCCTCCTTAGCGTGAGGCCAGGCTGGAGAGCCTGTGTTAAAGAGCCTTCCGCCCCAGAGCCGGCGCTGCTCGGAGCAGCATCTCAGGAGCGGCTCGTGGGCCTCCGTGTACTGCGGACCTGCCATCCACGGCCCTTTACATAATCCTTTAATCAACATTTCAGGTTACGTAAACTGCAAAGGAACAGGAAAGACACAAAAAAAACTCCCCCCATGAAATCCAAATGTTTTTGGGCCAATGGCTTTCAGATGTCTTAATGAAGGGGTGAGGAGCCAAGGACGGGGGGACGGGGGGACGGGAGGGGGAGCAAGGGGGGAGAGAGGAGGGACATGGAGGTGAGGCTGTTTCTCTGTTCACAGCAGTGCTCAGGGACACAGGAACATTGTGTCACTGACCTCTGTAGGTCAATGACAAACTGATGGAGAGAGAGAGGGAGAGAAAGACATGTCAGTAACAAAAAGGGAAATATACAGAGAAAGGCAGAGTGAAATAAAGAGAGAGCATAAGAGACACCACAAGAGAGAGAGAGCGAGAGAGACAGCATGGCAGCCGACATAATCCGGTTCGACCAGCGTGCCCCGATGTGGGTGAGTCACAGACAGGCGCAGCCAGAGTGCAGGGGCGGGGCGCAGGGTCTCACCGCCCAACAACTGCGGGCCGTTGTGTCTGCCCCCATGGCAACGCTGGAGCAGTGCGGACATAGCTGTGGCCACGCTCCACCTCGACCGCAAGCTGATCCCAGGGGCTGGAAACCACTGACCACAGTCAGGCCCCTGGGAGGGGTTTGTGGTGGGGCTGGGTTAGTACATCCGACCCCTTGTTACCCTAACCTGGCCTGGGAACAGACAGCAGCAGACAGGGGAGAACCAAAAAACAGCCTGCCAAGACCACTGCAGAAACACACTCATCCCTCTCTATCACCACCCCCCCTGGCCTGCTCCCCCCTCCACCCCCTGGTTATTAATGTGGCCTCCAGTAGGCCTCGCTGCCTGTGGAGAATGCCACAGTCCTCTGGCCTTAATGCAGTCATATGATCACCAGGTCACAATGCTGCCTTCAGCCTGGCTCCCTTCTGTGTGTGTGTGTGTGTGTGTGTGTGTGTGTGCGCGTGCGTGTGACAGTGCGAGGGCCCCTGTGGAATCTCGGTAACGTACTCACCCTGTAAAAGGCCGTTGTCAGGGGCAGGAGGGCAGAGGCTACCGAGTACTCTTCGGAGTTGGAACAGTCCTGAGGATGAAAAGAGGAGGTAAGGAGAGGAGGGAGGAGAGCAGAGGGTGGGGGGGGAGGTGAGGTGAGGAGAGGAGGAAGGAGGTGAGGAGAAGGAGGGGAGGGGGGAGAAGGGTTAAGACATGTTTCAGCACCAACATGTACACATGTTCCAATGTACTCAAAAACAAGACTGACATATGGGGTCCATGGGGAGCGATCTAATGACCAACCATGAGGAAAGACCCAATCATTCACAACTGGAGCAGGGGACTCATTTGTGCCATAGCCATCCTTGAAGTGAAATGTTTTCACCAGTAATTACAAACCATTTACAATTATGGCTTACATTTACTTAAGACCCCCCGATGAGAAGACCAAGACCGCTGTGACCACCACCAAAAACATGCGCTCGCAGCCCAGAGAAGTGCTGGGAAAATCCATTCCATGTCTAATAATGACAAACGCCCTTACATAACGGCCTGGGTTATGCTCTATAGGGCTTAGCCAGTATCATTCACTGTCAAGTCCGACTGTGCAAAACAGACATATGCTTTCAATAGCCTTATATAATCCTCACACTGACACAATTGTCACAATGTTCCAATTTATTTATTTCATGTTTTGCCTTCTAGAAGCAGATTACATGGCTGGGCCTTTCCGGGATCAACGTCAACAAAAAGTGGTTTTACTAAACGAATGGGGACGTTACAGAAAATCACATATCGTCTTGGCAATATAAAAAGCAGTGTCCATTCGTCAAGCACCTCGTAACTAGTCAGATAATCAGATTTGGGGTTTCTCCTAAAGTGGAGCTGAAATCCCCTCTTCTTATCTCCCGTAGCTACGCAGTGTTTAAAATCATTGGAGGCAGTGTTCCATAGAGCATTAGAGAAAAGTCCAGTGGTTGGCAGATAACACAATAGACCCTGAGGAGTTCGGGTTTAGGAGCCTCTCACAAACCCCCGTCTTCATTGAAACCATAGAAACGCTATGAGAAAAGGTCCCAGGTCGGCCCCAGAAAGCGCTTCACGCACAGGAAATTAGTACTTATCTACATGAGCTTTGTCAGGATTTATTTGTTGAACTCAAAGAATGAGAATGGCCACCGGAAACTGAATTTACGTCCGTGTCAAAGCAACAGTGCTGATTCTGATCTGACACAGTGTTAGATAACCCAGAGACCTCAAGAGGAAAGACCACAAATCACACCCACACACACACACACCCACAACATGCCAAATAGTTCAACAAAAAAGCCATGAAACGAACGACCGGGCGATCAGAGGCGCTCATTTTGGCGGGAGAGGGTGAGGGTGTGTGGGCGTGCCAGGGTTTGCGACAGAAAGCCAGCGTTTGCCAATAGAGGAGAGGGGCGGGGTGGGGGTAGGGGTCGTGGATAACCCTGTTCCCTCACCCCTCACAGACAAAGCAGGAATGTACGGGAGGGGAGGAAATGCAAAACACACGTTCCCCAGCTAAACATGAAAGCCTGGCCCCCCATGGACCAAAAGGCATACTTGCAGGGGTTTTTTTCTCTCTCTCTGTCTCGCTCTCTCCCTCACTTCTTTCCTCTCTTCTTCAGTTATTAAGGCTGCGGTCGAGTGTTCCTACTTTGGAGTGGCAACAGTGACTTTGTTTACCAGCGTCCTTTACGATGCCGCGGGTCGGGAGAGTTCGCACAACCCAGGGAAGAAAACTCAAAATAGCAGGGCCTAGTGGAAGTGCACAGGCAGATGAATGAGAACATTTCACAGATCCAACATTATTCAGACAGGGGGGGAACCCCCTCCCTCTCCCAAAGGTCAAAGTGTCAAACATTTCATTGTGTCTCGTTGTGCTTCACTGTACCGCAGAGCGCATCCACATCAAAAGGCCCGCACGATGGGTGAAGGGACTGCTAGGATAGGCCAGCCATCTGTCTGCTATCTGGAGGAAAACAGACCCAACTGTACAGAACACGACCATATCTCACTCTGGCACCATCGGGTTTACTTTAGCTGACCTCAGTATCATCCAAAAACAAGACCGGACTATAATCTAGCTAGCCTATAGCCTTACCCTGCTCATCCGGTTCCAGGGAAGCATATAGTATATTTTCATAATGAGAACTTCTCACGCAGACTACTGCATCATGATCTACTGGAACTCTTAACTACTTAGTGGAGGGAATTGGGCCAAAACACAAAAAACATCAGACCCTTCATATATCTGCGAAGGCTGGACCTTCAAGTCTGAGGTCCAAGACTCTGAAACCGACCAAATTAATGAAAGACAACAGCATGTGGACTGTAGAAGGTTCCAGTCTGTTTAGGAATACCAGCTGTCTACAGTCACGTACAGTCGGCTGACAGACAGGGCGACGTGTGTGTGTGTGTATGTGACACAGGACGCTGGGGGCCATGAAGCACAGGACATACGTGCTCGTGTGAGGGTGCATGGGGGAGGGAGGGTGGAGGTGTGTGTGTGAGTGAGCTTATCTGAATGTGTTTATTTCAAATTGCACCACCCATCCCATAGCTGGGATGACACAGCAGCCCCCCCCCAACCCCCCCTTCCCACCCTCTCTCTCTCTCTCGCTCGTCCTGCCCTCTCTGACCGGTAGAGCCTCAGTTACTCACAGCATTCTTCCCCTTCATGGGCACATACAATATCGCCCCCAGGGAAACAAAAGCCCTTTCTGCTCATGTGACAGGAAGTGAACAAAGCACAGCTTCCTGCAGACACCAAGCATTCTTTGGAGTGGGGCGCTTTCCAGGAAAGCTCCGGCTGTGACAGGTATGTGCCCCGGAGCAGGGAGGGGGGCGGTGCAGGAGGGTTTGTGAGACCGCAGGAGGAACCGCAAGCTGTTTACAGGACACTCTTGTCTAAGGAACGTCTGCGCTTGTAATAAGCCGAGTCATATGCAACGGCTGAGTCATTAGCGCAGTCTAGGAGATCACTAACCCAAACAGCATCATGGTACACAGCGAACAATGGCACGCAAGGACAATGGCTTGACATTGAAATCTACTGACTTCCCAGGCCCGAGCCTTCTGTTCCTCTGCGTTAATGTTTACCTGGTCACACGGGTTCACATGCCAGGTAGACATGCTCCATGGACACATGGGAATGATGCACTTGACAGCTTCACAGAGGCTTCCTTACATAAGCCTGTGGTATCCAGGTCAGGATCCCCTCTCTCTCCCCCCCCCCCCGGTCTCTGTGGAGGTTAGGCTGGAGTAGGGCAGATGAAGAGCAGTGAACGGGAGCTATTCCACAGGCTGGTGCAGCCTGAAAGCCAGAAGAGGTGAGCAGGCTGTGGACCGGCGGTGTCCGACAGCGAAGGAGGCTCTGGGAGAGGGAGAGCTGGGGACACGGGCCTGTGTGACGGTCTGTCGCTTGCGTGCGAAGGAGGCATGCTGCTCTTACTGACACACACACCCAGAGGCCAATCACACTGGCTCTCTCATCCCTAAGAATCCATCCTGTACATCTAGCAAGCCTGGTTTCTAACCCCCTGTGCTCACACATACAGCATGTTGAAGATACACGCAACACCCACGGAGCGTGTAAGCAGCGGGCAGGCCGTTGGAGTGCGTTTGTGAGCTGTACGTGGGGGCCCACGCCGATAGTCGATTAAAGTGCTCACGGCCCAAAACCCTATTTGACAGGAAATGGTTGAGATGCCAGGATGCCTTTCTCCCTCCTCACCATAAGGCTCCTCTCGCCTTGCGCAATGTCCACTTCCAAACCTAGAAATACAAACAATACACGCAGCATTCACACACTTCAAATAGACCCCCCCCCCCAATTAGTTTAAATAACACTTAACAGTTTGCATAAGTGCCTGACTCATGATTCTGGCTTTAAACAGACGCAACATGTTTACCGCACAAACAATAGTTTAGTCTAGCCTTTAATTGGACCCATTTAGTGGCCATAGTTTGTAAGCGCAACTGTGAGGAAGCACAACTAAGTTGTTTGGATTACCGCAGCTTCAAGAAGCTAGGTGGTTGCTTGACCATAGCCTGAGGTTCAGGGAGTATCTCCTTTGACAAAAGCCCGCGCCAGTGACGTCCCAACCGCCTCCTATCGGAAGCTGCTTTACACGACTTGGACTAAACGACTCTGAGCATCAGGGATGGCTTGGAAGGCGCGTGTGAATGTCGCCTGAAATACTTTGCGTAAGCATGGTCCAACAACAACGGATGTCTGCAGAAACTCCAGTCTACAGCAAGATTGGCACAGCACACCGTAGACCCTAATCGGACCAGGCTAGCTCAGTTTCCCTCCGACTTCGAAAACCCACGCGAGCTAATTAGACGCCGCTTGGATGCACAACAGAGAAAAGTCAACACAGACCACATCTTTGTCCTCCTGTGTGTTACAGACACCTTGACATCTGACTTATTGTACAAACAGGCCTGTTTTTTTTCCCCACTTTCCTCCGCTGGCAGTCTGCTGGTCCAACTCCCCCTGCAGACCTTGGAACCCCTGAACCCCAGCCCTGTCCTGTCGTGCTAAAGCTCTCTGAGCTGACAGGCTACGTGTGGAAACCTCAAGCTGGGATCAGATCAAAAAAGGAAATGCATCTATCGAGTCGCAGTGCTGTCGCTGTGCAAAAGACCATACCCCATTGCAAACAGCATGAGTCCCACTCGCCCGCGCTCACACATGCAGGTTGGAATGACTGACTCTGGCTAAGTCCGTCACATCTCCGCGAATGTTCTGACAGGGCAGAGTGTTGAAAAGGAAGGACTAGGAGCGTAATTACAGTTGAGGGAGTCGGCTATTTATATGACCCAAACTGCTTATCCAAGACAAACCCATGAACTTTACCACAGAGACACCAAAGGATCTAGCGCAGGGTCTGTTTGGACCCCAGTGTGGGGGGAGGAACGCCGACACAATATTGTACATTTGAAGGAAATTACAGAAAAATGCCGGCTATGTTTTATCTAATCTTTTTGGCAGACAACCGTGTTCCATTTTAAATATTGTCTCCATGTGTGAAACTGTTGCTTATTTTTGCTTTACGAGAGGCATAGCTGATTCTATCGAAATAAGCTTGGAATGTTCCGGGGGGGGGGGAAATGAGCGATGCGGGGATGTGGAGCTCCCCCCCCCGCCCCCCTTGTGGTTACCTCCAGGACCACATGGTGAGGAAGGAGCTCCACTGCCTTAGCCCGCCTCAGGCTGGGACACAGGTGGAGAGGAAGTCCGAATGCAGCCAGCGTGCCTTGAAGTTGACAGCGCCGTCATCGCGATGCGGAGATGATAGAGTCATCGCTATGACTGACATGACGGGGGGGCGTGTTTGTCCACTGCTGGAGTCCTGTCAGCTGTTTCCTGCGTGCAGCAGGGGCTGGCTCCCCGGGTGTCACGCTCGCACGTAGCCTCAGGAACACGCTCGGAGGGAAACGGCAGCGCTGCACGTTCTCCACGCTCCCCAGCCACTCAACTGGCCCGTCCCCCTTAACAAGGTCCAGACCGCAGAACCACCAGAATGCGCCAAGTGACCCCTGGACGCCGGAGAATGAGAAGCTGTTTGGATGGTTGTACATTGAAGTCACTCTTCAGTTGATGGAGCAGCCGTAAGCCCTGGGGCGCACCCTCCTGGGGCTGCTTGTCTTCCATAGTAATCTACTCTGATGGGCCGTATAGCTGACATTGCACATACACAGACTCTTTGCATTTGAAAAAAAATAGATCTTTTTTTTCATCGAATTAACATTCCATGTAAAACGTCACAGGGGGAGAAAAAAGGCAAAACAAAGAAGTTCGGGTTCAGCTTCGATCAAATCCTTTTTACTTGCAGATATCATGCATGTGTTCCTCGAGAAAAGAAGCCACGCGCGCACAAACCACATCAGGATCCCATTTCCCCAGGAAAAACAAGACATGACACTCCCACTTGCAGCTCCTCCATCAGATAACTTTGGCACATTAAACAACATAATAAGCACGCATTTCTACATGGGTCCGTGCCTTCCGGAACAGGCCAGTTTTCCGCCAACCTGACCCGCAAACAGGGACTGATCTCCTGCATGCCATGGTCATGTCTACTCCCTGTGTCCTCATGGAGCCCACAAGGACTGGCCACTCCACATCCATCAAAGAGGTCACACCTTGTCTCTGACCCTGGAGAACATACCCTCACGCAGATTACGGCCGCAGATGGCACATAGAACATAGAATTCAGTTTCCTGGTGTATGTTACGCTATGCAGGATGCGTGATGACACAAACGTGGCAACTGATTGGTGAGAAGGCCTCAGCCAGGGTCCCTGACAGGCTGCGCTCGGAGTGGAGTGGGACTGGTTCCCTCACTCTCTCGTCTCTCGATGCGGGATGGACACCTTAGCGTAGAGGCCGCCTGATCTCTCCCCCCCCCCTCCGTGCTTCCTCCCCATCCTTTTGACTCTCGCTCTTTCGACAGCACTTACGATCAAAAAGACGGTGAGCTAGATTAAGCGACGCTCCAGTCTCCTCAGGCACTTTCTCTAAATTCGTGAATCAGGCGCGAGGGGCCCACGGGGCGTAAGTCCTGCACTCACACAACACTCGTGTGACCACGCCCCCGAGGCGCTAGCCCGCCTTCCATGCGCTCTCAAACAACGTCCATACCCCCCCTTGCACGCCTTCTCTGGCCTTCAAACTGTTACTAAAAAAGACATTTGTCTGGTAAGGCACCCTAGCTATCTCTGCTAACCGCGAAAGACGCCCCCCTGAGGGAACGTTCGCCCCCCATGTTACAAATCCCCTCTGTCCCCCGCGCCTGCGCTCCGGCAGATGTTGGGGATCCAGCGCGTCGTCACTGGCCTCTTAATCATTTGTATGCAGAATTAAAATGCTCGGAATCCAAACCAACACTCATACAAACAATCTACTTCAGCCACGCAAATCCGATGAACTCAATTTTATTATATACCCCCCCCCTTAACAGTGAGACAGTACTTTTCAACCTCCCCCTCCGCCCTCCCGCGCCACCATCCCAACCACCCTTCGCCCTCTCCCTCCTACACACAAACCCCTCTACCTCACCACAGCCCCACGCCACCTGTGATACGTCCGACTGTTGTCACGAGTCCGCAAAAGTAAACCTTACCAATCAGTGGAACTATACATGACTGTACCCAATTGTTTGATTTTACAGCCACAAAAGTTACCTATAACCCTCACCACCCTTTAGTAGCGTCTACTCTTCGAGCCCCCCCTAAAGACCACCAGTCACGTTCCTAGTACCCTAAGCTCCGTTGCCAATTGAGTGCCCTTCTGCGGACGTACACGTCTTTTTCTAGATACCTCAAGAAACGTCTGCCCCCCCCAACCTGGGATACTCGAGGGGTGGAGCGACATATGGACGTTATTGAGCGAGGAACTCAAAAAGAATCAGCTTATATCATGTAGATTGACTCTAACTTCACAACGAGCATAAAAAATGAGATGCGAAATCCCTGCCCCGCCCACGCGCCAGCAGGTAGATGCATCAACAGTGAACCCCCTCCCTCCTCTTCCATCCCCTTTG